>JACTOM010000894.1:2597396-2928600 GCA_015832385.1 Elymnias hypermnestra
GGTGTGATCCACCCCCGTGCCTCGGAGAGCACGTTAAGCCGTCGGTCCTGCGCCTGATCTCTCTCCGGTTGTGTCGAATTACCGTCACATCTGGCTATGAGAGTGAAGGAATAGAGAGTACACTTGTGTACTATGCCTGCCAATCCGCAGTGGAGCAGCGTGTTGGGTCTATGCTCTAAAAACCCTCTCTCATATGAGTGAGGAGGCCTGTGCCCAGCAGTGGGACGTTAATGGGCTGCTACTTACTACTACTTACAGGAAAAGTTTAGGAAACAGCATTTTTTATTTAGGAATAATATCCTATCAGCGCAGAATTGAGAGATCAATGCTAAAAATAAATTTAAAAAACTAGATAAGATTAGTCAAGTAAAGATAAGAGAAATAACAAAAGCACAAATGTTAAAGTGGAAAAGGGGCGGTCACATAGCGAGGCTTAGAGACACAAGATGGACCAACAGCATCACCATATAGAGAGGACCCTAAGGAAAAAGAAAGAGAGGAAGGCCCTCATCAGACTGGCAGGACAAAATAATAAAAGTCTCTGTTCTAAAGTGGTGGCAAACAGCTCAGGGCAGAGAGAAGTGGACATCGTTGGAGGAGGCCTGTACCCAACTTGGAGACTTTGCTAATAATAAAATATAATGTTTTAGATAAAATCGCAAAATAACAGTATCTAAGTTAAGAAACAATGTAGCAGGATCAAATAAAGTCTTTCTTATTTTCATTCTATTTATTCAGGTCTGGTTTACCACCCTATCAGCAAAGATGAGACTAAACTCATGGATCCTTACTTAGACAGTCGCTACTTGTTAGAAATTGTTATATAATTTCCTTAATTGGTACTGCTGAGTACCAAACTTTGAACTTCTGCTAGCGACACAATTACCCATACCAGGGAGGTAGTCAAAACAGCTGCTTTTTGGCATATCATAAAGACACTACATATTAGTCTAGATATACTTAAATTATTTTTAATGTGAAACGTGTAATCCCAAAGCGTATTATTAATAAAAAAAAAAACAAAACAACCACTGTTTAATCTTTGCCAAATTTGTGCCAATCATTGAAGGATTTTTTATCACCGGAACACAGCACTCACGGGCGTATTAAAAGGTCTCAGGCGCCGACCGTTGGTTAACTTGGAGGTACAAAATAGTGATGCGTTATTATCGTAATAAATATGTCGATAAGTATAAAAATAACTGAAACTGGGTGACAAAGTAAGAAATAATATGATAAGAGAACATTGTGGTATAAAAAAAGATGTAATGGCCAAAACTGAAAAAGGTATATTGTAAAAAGGATTTATGAGTCAAGATTGAATGGAAAGATTGGAAGGGGAAGACCAAGGTGAAATTGCTAGACCAAATCTAGAACATCTTAAATAGGGGCCAAGTCAAAAGTACTCTAAACCGACAAACTTGTATGAAAGGTTTAAAGAGAATGAAAGAAGCGAGGGTTAAATGCAAGGATTTTGGCAAGTGGAAAGATGTAGTCTCTGCCTACCCCGGAGGCAATGAGGCGTGATGCTATGTATGTAAAAATAAGTTGCTACCCGCGTTGTCACCCGTGCAGTTCCGAATCCCGTGAAAATGTGAGAGAATCCGCACCTAGTGTACGTCTACATTTTGAAAAAGTTATAATTTACTTTATTTCTAATTAAACGCCAATAGATTTCTACTTTATTTAAAAAAAAAAAGAAAGATCTGACATGATACAGGGTAAATTTAATGCCCGCCTGCTCTCCTTGATTTCTGCATAATATCCGATACGAGTTTTAAGGTCAACGCTGTTCCAAGTCAGAGTCCTAGCAGCAGACGCCCTTGAAGCATCCTTTCCAGTAGGGCTAAACATTTTAAGGGCTCGTCCCAGAATAAATAAGTGGCGAGACTCTTTAACAGATCGTCCCCTTTCCCGGTTACGCTTTAAAAGCTAGTTGAGATAACAGCTAAAAACAATCCGAACAAAAAAAAAACAGGGAAAATAATGTGCTTACTGATTGATAACTTTTTATTGTAAAAGTTGCTATACTAAAAGTATCCTAGATTTAGTTTTGGATCACCAATAACTTTTGGTTTATTAGAATATATAGTATATTAGAATTATTAGAATATGTTTATAATATAAAAAACTTTCATCTA
Source organism: Elymnias hypermnestra (assembly GCA_015832385.1). Taxonomy (NCBI): domain Eukaryota; kingdom Metazoa; phylum Arthropoda; class Insecta; order Lepidoptera; family Nymphalidae; genus Elymnias; species Elymnias hypermnestra. The sequence goes on from JACTOM010000894.1 coordinate 2,599,538, forward strand.
GATATTTGTGAAGTGGGCAACTTATTAAGGTAATGGCTATTGCTATTGCATCCCTCAACAATTCCGAAACTCGCTTTCGGAAGTGGCTATATGAATCTTTAAATAGGTCTAGGTCGTTAGAAAATTTATTGTATTGACATGTGATACGGGGTATAGAAGAATGACTACTAATATTTGTTCTAGCATCTGTTAAAACAAATTATTCCCAACTGGATTCGAGCATATTAGGTCTTGGTATTCTTATATTATTTTTGTAGTATTTGTGAGGCATCTAATGAATTACACATTATTTTATATAAAAAGCATTGTTCCAGTAATAAAGGCGGACATAAATACCATACTGTGCTTTATTGAGTCGCCTAGATCATTTATATATAAATTAAAGAGCCGCGGTCCCAAATGACATCCCTGTGGAACACTCGATTTGATAGAGTATGGAAAAGTGCTCAAATCGTCAATTCTAACTGTCAGAACGGCTTTTGCCTCACGGTTTGCAACCATCATCGCCTCCAAACTTTATAATTATATGCGTGCGAAGACGAAGATATATACAGTCGAAACCGAATATAACGACATCGTTTATGAGGACAGAAAGTAAATATAAATTATAGTCGAATTACGACCCCTTGGCGACCACTAGTTAATTATAATAAATTAAAGGAAAACTTAGCACTCGATATTACATTATTGGCATCACTATTAGTAAGATAAGTGTGCCCGTATTGTATTAGACAAATCCATCATCTTTCATCATAAGCTTTGACGATAAGGCGCCTTATAATTGATAGTTTTGGAGCAGTCATTATAATAACCGCAGTCAGGGGGCGGCGTCAATATTGTGTTTCTGACAAATTAACGAAAGGGCTCGTAAAAAGCGATAGTAGAGCCGACGGTATCCGCTTCACGTAAATAGAATGGGGCTTAAACAAACCTGTAGCGTTCGGACGAAACGCTTCTATTAAATATTCGTTTAATTAACATGAAATAGTCATATTTATTTAGAATTTTTAGGGTAATTTAATGAGAAATGCTTGTATAATAATTAAAAGTAAACTTTCCATCGCATTACATGTTTGCGTTTATATATCATATGTCGCATTACTGACAATGTCATTTTTGAGGTTCAGTTTCCTCCAGTGTGTTTTTCATAATCTTTTATCTTTTTCATAGCAATTGTATAAATATATAAGTTAATATGTCAGTATGAGCACCTATTATCTGAAATGTTCTGAGAAATATTTTCTGTGGATATCAAGTACGCAAAGTATATATGCTGATTAATAAATAATTAATTTTAAACAAATAGGGAATATACTATAGGATTTTCTTTGATGCTCGAAGCTCGAGTTGAACTTTCAAATTGTAAAGAAATTTTATAATCAACAATGTAGATAAAACCACAGTTAAACTGGGCTTCAACGGGGTTCCCATATTAAGACTCTGGCCAACTTGGTACAGCTGCATTTGCTGTTAGGAAAGTAAGGCAATACAATGATTTTGAAACTGCTAAAATGGTAGCTTATTTTCATAGCATTATAAAAGAGCAAAACGTGCCATATATCAAATAGGATCTTGGCTTCTCTAACAGATAAATTTAAAGAAATACCAATTATCATAGTACATCATAATATATATTGAATAACATGTTATATGTTCGTGATAATATTCAAATTAACAGCAAAATGAGCGAAGCACAAAATTTTACTACAAGAAATAAAAACAAACTGGTAATGCCATATTTTAGAGTGAAGAAGGATCAGAAATCATTTGTCAGGTTGAGAATACGCATTTTTAATAAGATACCCTAATCGCTTCAGGGTTTACATCCACATAGTTTTAAGATTATTTAAGCGACAAACACACACAAAATGCGAAAAGCAAAAAGCGAAAAGAACAAAATACGAATCGTGAACCTGAAGTGGCAATGGTCGGGGCACATAGTCCGACGGACCGATGGACGTTGGGGCCCGAAGGTGCTGGAGTGGCGACCCCGCACCGGGCGGCGCAGTGTAGGGAGACCCCCCCACAAGGTAGACCGACGACATAAAGAGGATCGCCGGTAGCCGCTGGAGCCAGGCGGCACAAGACCGGGCCTTGTGGACGTCATTACGTGAGAACTATGTCCAGCAGTGGACGTCCATCGGTTGAAGCGACGAAGCGACAAAGATGTTTGGACTTGATTCCAGTTGCACATGAAAACTAAATACATTATAATGTACAAAAACTATGTTTAAAGGAGTAATCGTTGAGTTTCTTGCTGATTTCTTCTCAGCGGAATCAACTCCCGGAACCGTTGATAGATTATTATCAATACAAACACTTTACAATCGTATAACCAAGGTGGCGATCATAAACGAAATATTGGAATAAGCAATTGATTTGATATGATATCAAATCTTTCTTAGAGTAACGTTTGAAGGAATGGAGAAAAACTTGTCTAAGTCTCGGGCGGCGTGTTTGATGTAGCGGCCTGTTTACACTAAGCTAACTGGGAAACAAGTCATCCAGCGGCCTCCTTTGATCTCGCCGCCGCTTTTTGCCCGCCACGTTGAATTATTGCCGACGTCTTGACTGTGACGAGACCCGGCCTGCCGTGTTACGCCGAATTTCTATCGTCATTCAAGTAAATAGCCTATTAGTGCACCATTAGTGGCGGTATTCAGATTTTTAATAAGCAATTACTATAAAAAAATGGCTTTATGGTAACGACTTTTAGAAAAAATTTGCAAAGAAACCTAATTACCCAAAGGCTGCCTGGAAAAATCGCTGTAATAAGGCTGCCTTTTTATACATTAAAGTATTTTTTAGATATCTATATATGGGAGCCCCTTCGGGAACAATGACACTTGTTTTCAGCACGGAATCGAAATTAAGTCGAATTGATTATTGGCGTTTTTTTCTATTCGGAATGTCATCAGCTTTTAGCCCTAATTGCTTTTACAGCGTAACCGAAGAGTAGGACGGGCACTTGTGGACACTTTTCGAGTGCGAGTCCTAAAATGGGTTCGCTATCAGGGAACGAGGCCGAGCCTCGTCTTGGCGTAACGTTATCATTAAATCATCATATTGGACATTGTACATCACTCATCTACGGTGTGCCGATGACGTAGTCCTTATGGCAGAGACTCTCGAAGATCTCAATACAATGCTCGATAACCTCAGCAGAATTTCTCAACAGGTGGGCCTGATAATGGATAAGACGAAAATTATGTCTAATATCCATGTACCGCCACACCCAATTTTCGTTGAGAACTTAGCTCTCGAAATTGTAGACGAGTACACATACCTGGGACATATAGTCCAGCTAGGTAAGTCCAATTTCGCGAAGGAGGTCAACCGCCGAATCCAACTCGGTTGGGTAGCGTTCGGGAAACTACGTCAGATATTTTCGTCCAATAATCCTCAGTGCCTGAAGACCAAAGTCTTCGAACAGTGCGTGTTGCCAGTGATGACCTACGGTTCTGAGACGTAGTCGCTGACTATGGGCCTCATGCGGAAGCTCAGAGTCACTCAGCGTGCGATGGAGAGGGCTATGCTCGCAGTTTCTCTACGTGATCGAATTAGAAATGAAGAGATCCATAGTAGGACTAAAGTCACCGACATATTTCTACGAATCGCGAACCTGAAGTGGCAATGGGCGGGGCACATAGTTCGAAAGACCGATGGACGTTGGGAGCCGAAGGTGCTGGAGTGGCGACCCTGCACCGGACGTGTAGTGTAGGCAGACTCCCCACAAGGTGGACGGATGATATAAAGAAGGTCGCCGATAGCCGCTGGAGCCAGGCGGCGCAAGATCGGGCCTTGTGGAGGTCATTACTTGAGACCTATATCCAGCAGTGGACGTCCATCGGTTGAAGCGACGACGACGATTGGACACTGGGGGAGCGGGGGCGAGGGGTTTATGATCTGATCAAGAAGAAACCGGGAACCTCGACCGAGGTGTTAGTGTCGGATCCTATCTCTGATAAAGTAAATTGTCGATTGTCACCGACCTATATCTAAAAAATACTTTAAGAACATTTGGGCTGTCTCCTCCTAGGTGGAATGTTGAGAAAGAGGACGCGTTAACCATTAATGGGTTCTTGTGGTAAACAGCTCTCTCGAAATTATTGTGGGGAGTTCTGAATCCTTATATCCTTATAAAAGTCGATGTTTGGGATATATCAGGAGCATCCCGTGGCCATCCTCATGAATTTATTTTGAAGCGGATGCAGACGGGCCAGTAAAAGTCGAATTGATTATTGGCCCATCTGAATGCTACGGCTGACAAACGTTACGGAAATCTATATTAAAGTTTATGCATTTCTCTTGTCATTACATTATAATAATATGAATAGTAAAAATAAATTATTCACTTACAAATAAGATTTAAATATATGGGGAGAAAGTCACCAACATGTCTTGAGAGGTATGGTAGTGCAAGTACTTGATTTTCTAGCGGGGGTCCTGAGTAAATTTAGGAAAGTGTACTTTCAGCAAGATGATTGAGCCGTAAAGGGAAGTCACCAGTATCTGGCCATTTGACTCTGGAATATGCCTTTACGCACCACAAAGTGTGGGACTCACTATTAAGCCAGAATAACCGCTTAAACACAGCGACACCCTCCACATTCTTTAGTGGAACACCAGAGATCGGTAGATGTAATATAATCTGGTAATCCGTAAGATTCCTGCTGAGAAACTTAAGAAGAAGGCAGGAGAAGCATAAATCTAAGCCTACTACTTCCCAATCTCCTGCTTCGTTCAGGAAAATAACAGTCTCGTAAAAGGAGACCACTGCCCTTTGGCTGGTGAACATTGCATCAACGAAAGGCTCCCCCAGACTAACGACGTCTATGGATACCGATGATGAAGTGGATTTGAATAGATTCATTGTAACTGATCTCTGATGAATATCACATCCTGTCAGTTTGTCAAGATTTAGACGTTTTGTTTTCAAAGTTCAAACAACAAGTGGCGAAAGTTTGTAGCGCACGAACACGTGTTCGTGTCGGGCGTAGGGCGGCGCGCTGGAGGCCACGCCCACTGACGTCACGAACCAACATGGCCGCCTGCAGGCTTCGTTGCAGCGCGATCGCTCTGCATAATTATAGTAACAACTAATATTAGCGACTTTCGATTGAAAACACTTTAGAAAGCTGCTTTTAAGGACTTCTACTGTCATAAAACCATTGTTAGAAACAGTGACAACAGACTCCTAAAATATATGAGATGAATAACAACTTTGGTCCAAATGTTTCCACTGGAACAAGTATTTCCACATGTCTACATGAAAATGCATCATATACTTAACGCACATATTATATGTACTTAAATAACATATATGTAAAGTATTACTTTTGTTTCTGTTTCGCACCACCTTTTACATACACTCTTGACTTTATCTCCGCCCTTAGGGTGGCCTGGAAGAAATCGCCTTAAAGCTATTAATTTAAGACTGCCTAAGTGGTTACCATGTTCGACTACAGACATGAGGTCCTGGGTTAGAGTCTCTGGTTGGACCAATTAGAAATCGATATAATGTTCTATTAAGATTTTATCAATATTTGCCTGAAGTTGGGAAAAATTTGGCGTCGGTCCTGCGCCTGATCTCTCCCGCGAGTGTCGGATTGCCGTCACGTAGGATTACGAGAGAGAAGGAAAAGACAGTACACTTGTACTTGTGTACTATGCCTGCCAACCCGCAGTGGAGCAGCGTGGTGGGTCTATGCTCTAAAAACCCTCTCTCATATGAGTGAGGAGGCCTGTGCCCAGCAGTGGGACGTTAATGGGCTGCTACTTAATTTTACCTGCCAATTTAACTGTAGGGCAGATTCGTTTGCATATAAGACCTATTTTCTGGTTTTAAAAGCTTTTTAAATCACAGTTTAACTTTCAAAGAATCGACATGTTGATTATATAAAATAGAGTCATGTCCTTTACACCTTTGATAGCTTGAGGGTTTCGCTGATGCAATGATGCCAGTTTTCGTCTCGCTAGCAGAGGTTCTGAGTTGGATGTTTGAAAGCTTGAAAATGGGAGGCTAGCTGGTAAGAGGTGTGGCTAGGTCTATCTAGCAAACAAGGATGAGATGTTGTGTAGAAATTATAAGAGGTAAATTACCTCTTACCAGTTTAAGGCACTTCTATCTTAGTCTGTAACTCAAAATAGACTATCAAAAATTAGAAAAGTTGCCAACTTTGGTCAGGTTTTTAGACACAATAGATCACCTGCTACAGCTGATTATCAGATCAGAAAGTGGACTTGTAATAGAAGCGCCTTTACACCGTTCGACTGGAAAATTGTGGAAGCTTTTACGGAAGCTTTCTTTACCATTTTTTTAATTTATATTTTACGACTAATAATCGTAACGTTAGCTATATAATCTATAGTCTTCCTCGATAAATGGACTATTCATTTAAACATGTTTTATTTCAAACCAATTTTCAGTTCCTGAAATTCTCGTTTAATCAAACCAACAATTTCTTCAGCTCTATAACATTAGTATACACAGTGTGATGGCGAGCAGCGCCCACCCTTGTTTATCGTTGGACAAAAAAATTGACAGAATGGATGCCAAGAGACAGAAAAAGAAAACAAGAACGTAAAAATATAAGATGAAGAGTCATCTTTACTCAAAAGGCAGGACCAGGATGGATGACTATAAGTCGGGACCGCGATACTTGGAGGAAACTAGGGGAGGCCTACGCCCAAGAGGCTACTTCTATCTAAAGAAAAAATAAAATAATGATAATAATATGTCCGTAACAAGTTAAACAGATTTGTCTTCGTTTTGCGCAGGCTAGCACGGGTAGCCAACACGCAAACTGCACTCACAGCGTAACACGGATATGTCGCATCCGTGCTCCGATATGGGATTATATTTTGGGGGAATTCGACAGACATAAATAAGGTTTTTATAATTCAAAAAAAATGTATAAGAGCTATCCTAAAAATGGCGCCGTATGAGTCCTGCAAACCCGCATTTCAAAGGTTAAAAATTTTAACCCTCCCTAGCCTATATATTTTTGAGATTGCAAAGTTTGTGAAGTTTAACTTAAATTTATTTAATACTGTGCAAAAAACGACTGGGGCAGGAGCACGGAGAGATCTTAGTAAATTACAATTTATGAAATCAAGGACTAAACTTTTTGACAAAAACTGTTATGGAATGGCGATAAAAATTTATAATAACCTGCCAGAAAATATCAGAACATTGCCTCCTAAAAAATACATAATTGAACTAAAAATATGGTTATTAAAGAAAAATTATTATTCAATTAATGATTTTTTGGAGCAGAGACGAATTTAATGACATTGCTTATAAAAAATATAATTCGACATTGCACATAATTCGTTAATATGATATTGTGAAAATTTTGACAAACTAGAAAATATGATTTATTTATTAATTAATTTATTAAATATAAGCACTCTTAAAAATGAGTTGTTGTAATAATATCTTGCACTATATGTTTTAACTATAATTATTTTAAATTATTTATCATTGTAATACGCTATGTTTGCAACGCCCTGACGGGGCTTCATTTGTACTTGTACATATTGAAAGCAACAAAATAAATAAATAAATAAATAAAATAAATATAGCATTAGAATTAAATGGTAGTAAGGTAAAGTAAGTAGCAGCCCACTAACGTCCCACTGCTGGGCACAGGCCTTCTCACTCGCATGAGAGAGGGTTTTTAGAGCATAGATCCACTAGGTTGCTCCACTGCGGATTGGCAGGCATAGTACACAAGTGCACTCTCTATTCCTTCACTCTCATAGTCCGCTGTAACGGGAATCCGACACTACCGGAGAGAGATCAGGCGCAGGACCGACGGGTTAAAGTGCTCTCCGAGGCACGGGGTTGGATCACACAGCCAACTTCCCATCTTCGGGCAAATATTGAGAAAATCTTAATAGAAAACTCAATATTGATTTTTGGATTGGCCCTACCCGGGACTCGAACCCAGGACCTCAGGTCTGTAGTCGAACATGCTAACCACTAGACCAATGAGACAGGCAAAAAAATGGTAGTATTGGTAATAATTTAATACAATTGACTTTTCTTTTTGTATGATAATTTTAAATGAACTGTTTTAAATTATTGTAACAGCATGAATTACTTGTAACGTTATCGTCTAAGGTAATAGAATAAAGGCCTATTTTATTTTTATTTATACACAGTGTGTTTTTTCCAAATTAAAATGGATCTATTGAGTTATTCTTTAAAACTTGAAATATAATATCTCGGACTTTTTCGTAGACGTGGAAAAAGAAATTCTACATATTGTGTTGCTATATCTTTTGTTATATTCTGACTCTTCAAACATTTGTCATTATATTTCTTGCTATGTACACAAAACCTACTCAAATCATACACAGAAACTTTCGTTAAGATGTGTATGTAATGTAAATATATGAAGAAACCCACTCTTAGTGAGATTCTACGTCACGAAAGGAAAACATATAACACAACATGCCGAATTTCAAGTCGATGCAATTAATTGATTTTAAATTGCAATTCAATAAAAAGTTAATGAAGCAATGATGATTATAGAAAAGGTTTTGACCTTATAGTGAAACTTTGCCAGATCCTAATCGTACAATACGTGTTATTTCAGACTTGGTGAAGAAACAGGTACAGATTCGGAATAAATTTTGATACGATAAAAAAGATTATAGTGACTTTCCCTTAAAAAAAAGATAGCCAGTGGTCAATCTTTAACAGTTTTTCAGAGGAACACATCCAAAATTCATGATTTTTAAGTAAAAGGTAAGTAAGTCGCTGGCTCTCCAATGAAATGTCTCCTCCAAGACATTTCATTGGAGAGCATAATAGGGGTAATGCTCTACAGTGAAGTTGGGTGGAGGACGGTTGCCTTCTTTTGCGAGACCGTCATCTCGCTGAAGGAGGCAAATGGGAGACTAAGGGAGCAAGAGGCTGAAGCTCTACCTAGCCGTCGGAGAAGACTTGGTGGCAGAAGTCGCACTTATGCGCTTCATGTTTCTCCCTATTGAGTGATAGGTACTCGTGGTCGGTGTCATCCGGGTCACTAGAGTGGATTGCAGCTAGGGAACCTCTAGTGATCTCACTCATAGATGAGGAGGGATCGGCTGGGTTTTAGTGGGTATTCTGTAATCTGTGAGTACCACACTCCCGATTTGAAAATCTTTCATCGGGGTGCGTAAAGGCATTTCCCAGCGCAAAAAAAAAACCTATTGGCAGCAAGACTAGTCGTGTAATAGAGGGAGCCCAAAAAGCACCACGTGGTGGGGACGTGGACTTGAAGTATTCTCCGGAGATCTTGACGCTCCTTGTTATACATAGGAAGGCCACCGAGGGGGATTTAAAGGAAAAAGCCCACATTACCCAATCTTTCCTCCAAAAAAGGTCGGTTAACTAATGAAAGTTTCCTCCTTGATAACAAAAAGGTAAGTAGCAGCTCGTTAACAACCCACAACAGGGCACAGATCTCCTCACTTATAGAAGAGAGAGTTTTTAGACCATAGACTTCAATGCGAGTTAGCAGGCATAGTACAAAAGTGCACTTTCTATTCCTTCATTCTCAATGTGGGATGTGAAGGAAATCCGACACCCGCGGAGAAAGATCGGGTGCAAAACCGACGGCTTCAAATGCTCTCCGAGGCAGGGAAGTGGAGCCCACTGCCATCTACACGATTTTAGGCAAATATTCTCCCGGGAGGAAACAATTCAGCTTTTTCCCGGCGCATGTTTACACGTGCGGACCAGGGCACACACCCTCACCTCGGCGTCCCCAACCTCGGGAACTCCTCGTACAACCTCTCGATTCGGGCGAAGAAAATGGCATGAATGAGGACGACAAGCCACATAGGCTAAATACACCGTACACTGAGATGTACGAGAGCACCGGCCCGGGCAATGAGGCCTAGCCTGGAGGCCGTAACCACTAGCCTAGCTTGTGAAGACACCCTGTTGTTGTAGAAATCGCCAAACCAGGACCGTATCTATAGCCGAATAAGCTGGCCAAAAGACCAATGAGTCAGGTTTTTTCATAACTCAACTTAAAATATATCTAAAGTATAAATATTTTTAACTATCAATTACTTCCATTCCGTCTCTGTCCGTTCTCTACCCTTCAATAATGTAATAAGCAGTGCCAACGAGGCGCCAACTTCGGCGTTGTGCTTTGGCTCGTCCAAATAATATATAATTTGCCCAAATCACGGACAGACAATCATGCTGACATTTACAATTTGAATAAATACGCTTTATAAGGGCTCAGTCGATTCACTAGCGATTCTTACAGACGCACGTATTAACGGGTTTTATTTTAAAACTCTATAACGATAAATTTATTTGTTTATTCGATTATATTTCATTATTTGTTAATCACGATATCGTAAACTAGTTGTTTTGGTTCTTAGATCACTTTCAGATTATATTACTAATGTTATAAATGCGAAAGTACCTGTGTTTGTCTGTCGCTCTTTTATACTTAAATTACTGAACTGATTTAAATAAAATTTATTACACAGACAGTCTAGATCATGAGAAAGGGCATAGGCTACTTTTTAATACGAACAAAGGGTTATTTTTTTAGAGTTAACTGCTTGAAACCTATGTTTTAGTCTTTGGATTTAATATAAATAAGCATAACATTCAAAGTTTATAAAAATTGAGTCCTTAAGGTTAGGAAATAACAATTTTTACCAATATTATAAATGCTAAAGTAGCTCTGTCTGTCTATCACGCTTTCACATCAAATCTACTGAACTGATTTAAATGAAATTTGGTACACATACTGTAGAGCCTCAAAGCCTTATTAAAATATTTATACATATGAGTCTTATTTGTAAAATAATTACTCTAATTTATTAACAATGCCTCATAAAATCACTATTTCTAACCACTTCGAACAAAATCCTCCTGCGAAGAGCGCAGTGACTGATGGCGAATAGGGCAATTCGGAGATTCCGGACTGTGTCATGGATGGAAGCGACTCTTCTTGCGGGCGATCCCCCCTGGGAGCTTCGGGCGGAGGTTCTGGCGGCTGCCTATCAGTGTCCTGCAGCTGCGAGGATTAGAGGCGAATCCCTTGATGCTGAAGAGCTCCAAAGAAACAGGACTCTTTCTGACATGGCTCTAATTGAAAGATGGAAGTGGAAGGAGGACCTTGGGTCTCTAGCTGCAAGTATGGCCACGGTTGTAGTGGTGCGTCCATTCTTGAAAGATTGGCTTGCCTGGGGCACGGAATGCTACCCTACAGGTTTATACAGATGCTAGAGATGTTGGCTGGGAAGAGATGCCTGCTTTCCGTACATGTGGGGTGGCCATCGACACGGCGCACCACGCAGTAGCAATTGTCAGGCTTGGGGACCCCAGCGTCAAATGTTGACCTCTCACTCCCCAGCATTGTGAGCGCCATGATTGGCGATGAGTTAGGTTGGAGAGCAGTGACCTCCTTTTGCGAGGCTGTCAACCGACAGAAGGAGGCAATAAAAATAGAAAGGGAGCTTATGGCAGAAGCTACTCCCTCTTGCCGGAGGATAGGAGGTGCCAGGAGGCGCAATTTTGCTCGCCTGCTCTCCCTCAACTAAACCCTTTAGTCGTATTCATAACTGAGTGCGTCAGCGGACATCTGGACCTGGATGAAGAGCGTTCCGCTGAGTTTTAGTGGGTATCCTAGTACGACCATGGAGTCCCACACTCCTGGATGTAAGTTTAGACTTCATCCGGCGGGTATAAAGCATTTCCCAGCGAGGAAAACATTACCCCCAAAAACACTATTCCACACGGTCAAAGATGCGGGCACAGCTACTAGTTAATGTTATGTATTTGTGAATATTGTGGTTACTTTAATGTAATAAATGACTAAATGAAGGGGGGCGGCTCTGTCAACCTAAAGCTGGCCATGAAGCCGTATTGGCAATCCGTCTCGTATTAAAAGAATGGTTATTCAGAGCACATGGCGCAGTGACCTTCCACCTCGCGCAGGTTCTGTCGGGCCATGATTGCTTTGGCAAGCACCTGTGCGGAGTGGCTTGGTGTAAGCCTACCGAGGTGTGTCACGAGTGTGGCTGCGCCGTTGACACGGCCCAACACAACACACGTTTGAGGCGTGCCCAGCTTGGACTGTTCAGCGTGCCGCGCTCGTGGCGGTTATTGGTGCAGATCTCTCGCTCCTCACCGTCATTAGAATGATGGTGAGCAGCGAGAGAGCATGGTGTACTACGCTCACCTTCTGCTGGGATGTCATGACGCAGAAGGAGATGGCGAAACGATTGAGGGAGGCTAACATGACCACTTCGACCGTTCGCAGGAGAAAGCCGGGAAGGAGGCGCGAGGTCCACGATCGCCGTCTCCCTCCTTAGTGGTGACCTTTGGGTAATGGAAGTGGGATCCGTTGCCCAACAAAGAGAGGTCCCGCGAGGTGGTTGGTGGCTTCCCAGGTGCTCCCAATCCACCTTCGGAGTAAGTTTTGCTCATTGACCGAGTTGGTCCTCATATCGCAGGCGGGGTTGCGAATGTCTGTTAGACGCGTTCTCATGACCCCGTCTCCGAGTGATGTAGAAGCACCGCTGGGTTTTAGCCGGTATGAGTCTGGCATACCCTGGAACATCCTCCCGAGTATTGTATATGTAATTCATACTATTGTGTGCGAGAAAACCTCGGCTGTATATATATGTGTTAAATACAATGTAATATATATACTGTATTTAATTCTATTGAATCTAAGCCGTCACGCTCGGTTATGTTACGCTCGCTCGAGTGTAATCAGCTCTCAACGACTAAGGGAGTAAGAGACTAACTAATATAACTTTAAATTCATTATTTAGTATAAGACTGTACAATATTAACTATAATTTACACGCATCAGCTGCTTGCCAGTGGAGCAGCGTGGTGGGTCTATGCTCTATAAACTCTCTCTCCTTGGAGTGATATGTCTAGCACTGGGATATTACCTAACTTTTACCTTTTTATACACATCAGAGGATAAAAGACATCTCTTTTATATATAATTGACGTTAGTCAGAAGTAACTATACTTGTGATAGTTGATCTAATCTGATGACAAATGATGATACAATTAAAGAAGATAGACTGTTAACTTGGGCAGCATGACAATGAAATACATTTGATGATCTTTGACAACGGTTTGCTCTAGAAAAAGTTTAATTATTCTTACAGTACCCTATCGGAAATCGAACCCAGGACCCAGGACTCGACAGGAAAGAGCACACAAACCATCAACGGTGTTCTCTGAGAACAATGACATGCAATTGTTTAAGGGGGGGGGGGGGGGGATAATAATTTAAACTCTCAATTTCTGAGCCAACGCATAGGATGTACCCCTACTGCTGCATGTGTCCATGGGAGGTGGTGACTCTAAACGTTAACGAATTGCCAAACTAAAACATCTGTTGCAACTATCGACAATTACTAAACTTATGATTAAAACTAGGTCTAAAATCGAAGTTCGGAGACAAATATATAAAGGAACCTAAAAAAAGCGTATAAGAAGCGAATAATATCGCGTGTTTCCAACCAAAACCCAAAGCGGTAAACCAAATTACAGAGATGAATCTATAATTTCCAACAACCGACCATTTTATCAACTGACGTTGCATTTGTCTTACCCAATCATTAGTGGATTATTAACGCAATCTCGCCGAAATCCGCCCAAACGATGACGAATAGCTAATAGACAAATTGCTGGCGCCTTTTTTTTAACTGGCGCCTGTTTAAATTACTTTACCTGTATTTATTGTATCACTAAAAGGCACTTCCTGGGTGGGCAATATGAATGAACGTGTTATTTTCTCGTATTTATGAACAATAGCTAGGAGATTAGAAGTTGCGGAAAGATAAAGCGTTTATAAGTGCGAGCTTTTTGTAAAAGCCGCATTCTGAGACGTGTTATGTCGGCACTTCCTCTAAAGCAAAAAGAAATAGAACATCATCTACAAATTATTCACTTTATTTACTAACTATATAATAGATAGGTTACTTTGCTGGATTAAAATATCTAGAAAGATCTTTAATATTTTTAAGAAGTGATTTCATTGATAAAAACTTTATTGACAGTCTCGCTGGCCTAATGGTATGAATATTCGCTGGCAGATCTTAGTAAATTGTATTTTTTACATTTCTGGACAAGTGAGATTTGGCCAAGGTTAATTAACCTAACAGCAAACACGAACCACCAAGCGAAAAGTTTGCATTACGATACGATGTTGTCCAGACACGATAAGAGGTAAATTACCAGATGCCAGATGAGCTTGCTTATATTCTAGTCTGTATCATCACTTAAAAACAAATGACATCACAGTCAAGAGATAATCTATAAGCAATAAAGAACCAAAAAGTCCAAGATATTCTACAGTTATAGTTCGTAAAAGCTGACGTCTCAAACTCGACGTCTTCCGAACGCTGCCCAACCGAGTTGGGATATTCTGGAAGACGTTTTCGTCCAATATCCCTCAGTGCCTAAAGTGGGCCTTATTCGAAAGCTCAGAGTCACTCAGCGTGCGATGGAGAGGGTTATGCTCGGAGTTTCTCTACGCGATCAAATCAGAAATGGGGAGATCCGTAGCAGAACCAAAGTCTCCAACATAGCCCTACGAATCGCAAACCTGATGTGGCAATGGGCGGGGCATATGGTCCGACGAATCGATGGACGTTGGGGCCCGAACGACACAGTGTAGGAAGACCCCCCACAAGGTGGACCGACGATATAAGGAGGGCCACCGGTAGCCGCTGGAGCCAGACGGCACAAGATCTTGTGGGCCTTGTGGGCATCATTTCGTGAGGCCTATATTCAGCAATGGACGTCCATCGGTTGAAGCGACGACGACGACGACGACGTTTCAAAAGCTCGTACGATGCAAAGGAAACACAAAAACTTTCCAGAAAGTTCACTTAAAATTGGCATCAAAATAACTGCTGTCATTTCCAATCCTAAATTCCATCAATTCCATAAGAAAATTCCTATTATAACGACAGAAACACCAAAACCCACTCAACGTCCGTGCACAATACAACTGGAAGCGAACAATGGAGCTAATTAAAGCTCAATACTGGCTGAGATGTAAGAGGCTTTCAATTATCTATGCCGATAATGTACTCGTGTACGTTGATGATAGATCTATACTAATATTTAACATTAGAATATCTGTAAATTGTAATATTAATAATAGTTAGATGCGACGTAGACGTTCAGTATAAATAAGCGAAATGAAATCACTTCAATACCTATCACGACATCTCCAACACTATGTACTTGATTGACCTGAAATTCGGTATACATATTAGATTTAGGAGGTAGAAGTTCGCAATGAACGGTTATTTCTGGGATATATATCTGAAAAGTGATCACGAGATCTCTCAAATTGTTCATCCGATCATATTTCTTTCGAGATGCTTACTGAGATTTGGAAAAACCCGGTTGGCACCGGAGAGATCTACTGTCAATAGAATTAAGCTGAAATAATGTTCGCAATGTATCAGAAGTTAATATTTGTGTACTATATAACAAGTAGATTAGTTCTTTCACAAGCCCAAGTTGCTTTATAAACATTTCACGATTTTAAAATCAAATGCGCCGATCGTGATCCACGACTGCTAGAGCAAAGCTTTTTATGGTGACAAGTGTCCAATTATCTCTGATTGAAATAATAATACGGCGCAGCGATCTGTGCTTGGCATACGAAAACAATTCCTATGCTGAGAGCCAGCAGCTGTTTCTGTAGCAGGCATCTTAAAATGATGTTTTTTTAATTCCTACTGTTCACACTCTCCCTATATAACATCTTGTTCAAATCTTTAAAAAAAGTATTTTTGTTTGAAATGAAACCCAAATTTTCGAAATATTGAACGGATACATACCACGATGGCGTTTTTTTTTAAATTTTGTCGACATTTCGACCCAGTTGCATGGGTCGTGGTCACGACTTTACTGTTGTAGGCGGCTGTGTCAAGCTTTCAAGGGCATCAAGGGGAATCTGTCTACCCTACGTCTGATCCTTTTATTTTTCACGGGACCCACATCTATTTTTCGGCATACTACGCTCACAACGTCACGTTTTAATATTGAAAAATTGCGTATTCTTTTGGCATAACTTCACCACTGGATTCCGTGTCGTGTCGATGAACCACGAAAGTTAAAGTTTAAAACAAATTATCGAAGTCAATTGCTGCGCCATCCAGTATAAATGCCTTAAACTAATTACAGACGAAGAACTATTTAAACTGTCTAAATGAGCTTTCAATATATACGAAAAAGTTTAGCAATATCAAGAGTCGTTCGCTACGCTACGATTCCATAATATTTATTCATTATTCTAAATCTAGTTTGCGAAAAATTCTACTGCGCTATCAATCAAAACCTCTCTCCTTTTTTTAAATCTCATTTCAAAGAGCTTAATCGCTTGCGATTATGTCGCTCTGTTACTCCATACTCATAAAAGTGTATCGATTTTCTAAATTCCCTTGACATTGAATCCTGCATCAGTAAAAAGGTAAGTAGCAGCCCATTGACGTCCCATTGCCCCCTCACTCATATGAGAGAGGGTTTTAGAGCATTGACCTACCACGCTGCTCCACTGCGGATTGGCAGGCATAGTACACAAGTACACTCTCTATTCCTCCACTCTCATAGTCCAATATGACGGGAATCGACGAGAATCGATATATCAATATCGATTTTGAATCGTCCCGACCCGGAGTCGAACCCAGGACCTTATGTCTGTAGTCGAACATGCTAACCACTAGACTAATGAGGCAGTCCCTGCAGCAGTAGATTAAATCTATCAACCCATTGAATCTCACTGTATTCGCTGACGAAGGTATGTGCCTCGACCCATTCCGGGCACATTCCACTAAAATATGGTACAATTCCTCTACAATGCCATATATTGTGCAGTTGGGAGAAGATGTTTTGCCCATTAGGAAAGCAAACTTATTCAATGCAAGTCGTAACATTTTATTTTCACTAAATATAGACAATCGGTAAAATATGGGTGTATATGTATCAGGGTGACATCCACACCTTCTAAATAACCTCTCTATCCAGCTGATGAACAAAGATGTTGCCTGCTATATTCACATGGGATGGAATCTATTGTAAAACAATTTTTATTTATATAAAATGATTTTAAGGAATATAATTTATCTCTAAATCTGCTTTAAATACAACATGGAAAAAGAAAAAGGATCAATCATTACTGGAAAAAGAAAAAGCGCAGACCAGATTCACAGGCTCACCGAGTCTAAGGGTATAACTTACTGCTAACATCCTAACCTCGAGCAAATAGAGAGAATAATTTAACTTTGAACCCATTCGTGACTAAGGACTTTATGATTGTGATGAATAAACTAACAAACCAAACAATAACTCCATGAGTTGAACACACTAATTACTACATCAATGTAGTTTTTCGAAGAATTGAACTACATTCTCTAAAACGAGTAATAGACCTAGACCGTAAAGCTTAACTGTGGTGTTATCTGAGAAAGACAATATTAGATTTGTTTTCTCCACGAGATTCTCTGCACTTGCAGTTATATTTTTGTCTGTAAAATCATGGGCATTATAATCTACAAATATTAGGTTGGCTCTTAAATTTTTAGGCTGAGACAAAAGTTTTAGGAACGTGATTTTTTATTGATACCCACCCGTGAAGTTTGATGCGGTCGGAGTCGACATTTCTGGACGTGCCGACTGCTCTGTCGGCGGAATTCACAAATATTTCCATCATGTTTTGCGCGATATATATTCCGTTTGTGATTTCCACAAAATCGATTCACGGGAATCGGTATCGTTTTAGTTAAGTATTCCGCATCTCTAGCCAGTTTCTTTTGTCTCAATTATTGCCAGTTCTTTAGATTTACGACGAGCGTCGGTCTGTCTGTCATGTAGATTATTTATTGTGCCCATCAATTTTTAAACAGTGGTAATTAATCTTGCCAGCGATGGTCCATCGACTTTTTCGACTCGGCATCCTTATTTATTGATTTTTCTGATTAAGTCTCGATGCTATCTTTAATACGCGATTCGTTTAGAATAATAATGGGAACAGCTCCGGTAATAACTTACCCTTTTATTTTTATATTAATATAAACTGTCATATACTATAAATGCTGAAACAAATTTTTATTCTATAGTATTATAACAAGTGAAAAAGATTTTGGAAGGTTCCAATGCTGCACTATCTATGAAAGATGAATTTAATTCAACCAGTCATTAACTAAACAGTGCATAAACAAAACTAGCTGCGAATGACGAATGAATACATTTGATTTTTACAGAAGTAGCGCAACTAATTTCATTTTTAATATCGAGAAGTAAAGAGTATGTAATCTAGTATGATTCAAAATTAAATACTGTACTGATAAGGGAAGTAAGTATAAGTACAAGTACAAATGCTTTGATATATGAAGACAAGGAACCAATAAAGTAATTTGAGTTTAAGTTCAGTTATGATAATTTTATGTATAAGCAATCATTTAACATTTGTGTAAAAATTGTTTCTTTCAATTTTGTCAACGATTACGAAATTAATTATTGAAATTACTTTACGCTGATGATCAAGTAATACTTGCGTCATCCGCTAATAAGCTACAGGATTTGGTAAATATTATGAATAAAGCTTTAATAGGGGAAGGAAAGAATTTCTATACTTGGGAACTAAATTTACAAAAGATGGAAAATGTGAAAGTGATATTGAAAGGAGACGGAATGCAGGGAATATGGTAAATGGTGCCCTGCGCGCCTTTATGAATAGCCAGATGGTGTCTCAAAGGGCTAGACTGGCTGTGCATGCAGAAGTATTGGTGCCAGCACTTATGTATGGTAGTGAGAGTAGGGTATGGTAGAAGAATCAGAAAACTAAAATAAATGTGGTAGAGATGAGAGCGTTGAGAAGTATGAGTGGATTAAAACTGAGTGACAGAGTAAGAAATAGTGTGATAAGGGAATATTGCGGTATAAAAGAAGACGTAGTGACTAAAATTGAGAAAGGTATGCTTAGATGGTTTGGGCATGTAGAGAGAAGGAATGAAAGGAGACTGACAAAAAGGATTTATGCGTCAAGAGTGAATGCGAAAGTTGGAAGGGGAAGACCAAGGCGAACGTTTCTGGACCAAATCCAGGACATTTTAAATAACGGCCAGGTCAAGAGTATTCTAAACCGACAAACTTGTATGAAAGGTTTAATGAGAATGAAAGAAACGAAGGAGTTATGCAAGGATCGTGGCAAATGGAAGGATGTTGTCTCTGCCTACCCCTATGGGAATGAGGCGTGATGCTATATATGTATGTTATTGAAATATTTCTTTATATACTTTTTTAAAAAGTAGTATCAGATTCATCATTATTTTGAATATTATCTGATGTAACTTCACTTCATCTTCTACACTTAATAAACATATAAAATCTTCGTTAACTTTATAGTTTATTATGGCTACTAGCTTATTCTATATAGCCCTAAATTCCTTAATCAAGATTAGTGTAATAAAATCCTTAATAATGTAACACAGTGTTTCAAAGACGAATTATTTGATATTGTCATACCTTTTGTATTAATCAAGTAATTGTGAGCTACATGTTTTGAAAAAAAACGATGATCAAAGTAGACAAATGGGATGATAGGATCATAGTAATTCCAAAGATGATGATATTTATCGATGTAAATTATATTGACGGTAGCACCGGATGAAGTGACAATTGCCTATTTAAAGTCGAAGTGTGACTTCATAAATATTTTAAAGATGTAAAAGGCATGAATATGAGTTGCAAATCTTGCTGTAAACTTCAGAGCGTGCCGACAATCGATTCAGATTTCGTATTCGTGGCGGATGCAAATACAAATGCATTTGCATGCATATTTCATAGCGTTCTGAGCTGCACTTTAATTAGTACAGAGTCGAGACCGCCCACATAGCCTCCTAGGCAAGGTAAGGGCAAGTCTATACGAAAACAAGTAATATAAAAAACCTTAAAACCAATAGATAACAACAAGTCATAGACAATGTTTTGGAACTTTTGAAACCGTACTTATTTTTTCTTTACGAGCATTGGATTTTTAGTGTAGAGATGTTCAAATAATAAAGCTGATTAGATTACTGAAAGAATTTTAGGATCGCATGAATGAAAAACAAATTCTAGAATTTAATTCATTATGATAATTAACGTAAATTATAATATGTCGGCATCATCATCTATGTAGGTATCCCTTAGGCTGTCCAGCCGGCTTTTATTGGTCCCCGTAATTTGCCCGCCATTTACATACGTAAATAACTGTCCCCCTGTCACGAACGGACATTTTTGCGTTGAGTGCCCCGCGGTTCGAATGACGCTAAAGTGGCTCTTGGGACTTAAATGTTCATGATAGACTACCAAACGTTATGATGTTTATGTTTGCTAATAGTCAAACTATACAATGATATCTTTTGTTTATTAAATTAAGATTCTGGTGTAGCGTCATGTTGCGCTAAAGTTTGACATAGTGAAGAAATCTTAAAAATAAACTCAACTTCTTTGTTATTACATCACTTATATAATCAAAAACACAAATTATCACTAATAAACAATAACACTTTATAAAATATATAGTAACAGTCACATTGTGACAGATTTATTTTTGTCTACACATATTTTGTCACGATAGTTACCGAGAAGCGAAATAGATAATACACATTATGACTTAAAAAGAATGAGAGGCTTATATTGTACTGGTTGAGACAGAACTATTTTATCATGTCAACTAATAGTTGACATTGGCAATCTAAGCTATTTTTGTCATGATTGAATGCTGAAGTGAGGCACACAAAGCCGCGGGTAAAAGTTAATAGCAATAATAAAACCTCATATGAAACCTGACTAACCAAATTATAAATTCAAACCCTTTCCAATTAAAATCGACCAGTGGCGCATTTATCTTCATCACGACTGCGGTATTAGCATCAGCTCAATATCCAGGGAAAAAACCTTCCACACCAAACCCTACATTGTGTGTAAAGTGTGCTATAAACGACCTCTTAACATCTTCGTTTTATAGGAAAATGAACCGCATTTTAAAGGAATAAAGTTGAATTTCGTACTTCAGATGTCATTAGTGAATCTGTGTTTAAAGTTACTAAAACTTATACTTTAATGCTTAGGTAATAGGGATCTTTTTTGCTTAAAAATAAGTTTATTTAAGGCGAATATTCAAGGGCTAACGTTTGAAAAAGTATTATCAATCATCTGTGACGATGATGGACGACGCAGGCGTAAAGGTGGGTGCAGACGGCTGAGTAAGTGAGCGCTTGGGTTTATTACAACATGAATAATATAAGATATTTGGGGAAAATAACCTCGCTGACAGAAAGTTATTTTTGTGTTTGCTATTTTCGGTAGCATTGCTTTTAATCTGTGATGTTATATATCTATATATTAACACGTGAGGAAAAAACTTCTTACCCTTGTTGAGCATTAATAAATTTCCAACACATACAGTTTACATAAAGAATGAGTGCTGAAAGCTAATATTTATTAAACATTAGGCATATAAATCTACTAAACCAACATTACACACGCTACCATCTATCTGACACACACGAATCGCTGACAATTATGTCAAACGTCATAAGATTACATTAAAAATGTTGTTATTGTCAAAAACACTAAGAAGCTAACAATAGAAACAATGCAAAGCAAGCTGACCTGTCAAAAGTGCTCAGAAGGTTACATAAAAAGAGTTAATATTGTTAAAACACTTAGTAGGTTGCATTGGAAAATTTAATATTGTCAAAAGCAACAAGAGGATGACGTCAGAAAAGTTTATATTCTAAAAAGCACTAAGAAGGCCACTTTAGAAAAGTTTAGATCATCAAAAGTACTTAGAAGGTTACATATAAAAGGTTATATTGTTAAAAGATTACGTCAGAAAAGTTGCATTGTAAAGGCACTAAGAAGGCCACTTTGTAAAAGTTTATAGTTTCAAAGGCACTAAGTAGGTTACATTAGAAAAGTTTATAATGTCCAAAGTACTAAGGAGGTTACATAAGAAAAGTTTATAGTTTCAAAAGTACTAAGAAGGTTACATCACAAAAGTTTATATTGTCAAAAACACTAATAAGCTAACATTAGATAAGTTTATGTTGTAAAATGCACTAAGAAGGCCACTTTGGAAAAGTGTATATCATCAAAAGTACTTAGAAGTTTACATATAAAAGGTTATATTGTCAAAAGATTACGTCAGAAAAGTTTGCATTGTAAAAAGCACTAAGAAGGCTACTTTGTAAAAGTTTATAGTTTCAAAAGCACTAAGTAGGTTACATTAGAAAAGTTTATATTGTCCAAAGTACTAAGGAGGTTACATAACAATAGTTTATAGTTTCAAAAGTACTAAGCAGGTTACATCACAGAAGTTTATATTGTCAAAAACACTAATAAGCTAACATTAGAAAAGTTATATCTTCAAAAACACTATGTTAAATTAGAAATTTTAATATTGTAAAAAACACTAAGAAAGCTAATTTGGAAAAGTTTATATTTTCAAAAGCTCTAAGAAGTTATATTAGAAAATTTTACATTATAAAAAGCATTAAGAAGGTTGCATCACAGATGATTATATTGTCAAAAACACTAAGTTATACTGTAAAAAGCACTAAGAAGGCTTTTTTGAAAAAGCTCTGAGCAAAAGTACTAAGAAGGTTACATCACAGAAGTTTATATTGTCAAAAACACTAATAAGCTAACATTAGAAAAGTTTATAGTTTCAAAAGCATTAAGTAGGTAACATTAGAAAAATGTATGTTGTAAAAAACACTAAGAAGGCTATATTGGAAAAGTTTATATTGTCAAAAGCTTTAAGAAGTTTACATTAGAAAAGTTTATAGTTTCAAAAGCCATACGAAGGTTACATCACAGAAGTTTATATTGTCAAAACACTAAAAATCTGAAACAAGAAAAGTTTATATCGTCAAAAGCAATAAGTTATATTAGAAATTTTCATATTGTAAAAAGTACTTATAAAGTTACATAAAAAGAGTTTATATTGTCAATCTTTGAAGCCTTATTTTGAAAAAGCTAAACACACGCTAAGCTAATTCAAATATAGTTCCCATTTGAATATTGAATATGCGTGTTTTATTTATCTCAAATAGTCATTTACATCACCTCCTAACGGGAATACGTTAAAATATCAATAACCCTGGAAAACTGTCGTCCATTTTAGCAACATGTCTTACAAAATATATAATAAACAAAAAGCTTTTGGACACCTTTTTCTCAGCGCTAAACTTTCCAAACTTGTAGTAATTGCGTTATCAAAAAAAGAGGGTTTGAGTCATTCGGTGAGTAGTATTTTTTTACGTATTTGTAGAATAAGTTAATTATTTTGAGGAATGAATCCCTTATCAGAGATATACTTCAACTGAAACTGTTATCGCCAGGAAAGCGACAAAATAATGCTAATGAATTCCTTCCATTCAATTAATGATCTTGTGGCGACCGAAACAAAATTCTTTTATCGTTTCGTAGCAAAAAATGCCGACAGAACCTTATCGCAAAGGCCTCATTAAGAGACCAAACTGCATTGACTTATATCCTTATATATTATTAAACAAAGTCCTTCTCTGCATATGTATGTCTGTTCGAGATAAATACCCAAAAACTACTGAATATATTTTCGTGTGATTGCCACCAATAGATAGACAGATTCACGACGAAGGTTTATGTATATAATTTGTAAAGGTTTTATGTAAATTAGTTGAATTATAATAATTTCTGTTTGTAGGAATCTTCTATAAGCTATCCAGATATTTGAGTTGCCCACCGTAACTTCGGTATGGTCAAGTGCTAATCGTAGTTAAATATGAAGATCAATGGATCTCCTCAACGGCTTACAGTAAGGGTGCAGTTTATGGCAGAAAATATAAGTGTCTGTAATCAAATAGGTGTACACATATTTAACAAATTTGTTAGTTTACTTCGGATTCACTAAAAATCAAAAAATAAATAAAAATGTTAACAAAAAAAGAACCGCCCTTAAAACAAACTTACTAATAAATTAATATGCTCTAAAAAGTAAGAAATAATTGCATATTCTTTTATAGTGTTCTTCGTATTCTTATATTTGGAGTCGGTGTTTTTTACTTTTTAGAGATATTAATATATTTGTAAATTTTTTAGAAGGCGGTTCTTTTTTTGTTAAAATTTATATTTATCTCGATGTATTACCGACTCTTAAAGTTTAATCGTGAACAAAGTGCCGCCAATGTGTCGAAAGATCGATAAAAATTTAACTTACGCCCAAAATGAGATAAACCAAGTGGTCTTACAAAATTTAAGGGGCGATAAAATGCTTTAAAAGCTCAACACAATTTATTACCTGCCGCTTAAACACTGGAAATAAAGTATTCATTTTTGGTTTATTATTTCAATCAATGTTTTCTTTACTGATGTATTTTTAAAAGATTTTCGTCTACTGAGAAGAAACCGACAAGAAACTCAGCGGTTACTCTTTTAAATATGACTTTGTATGTTATAATGTGTAATAATTTGTTTCTGTGTGCAAATGGAATTATCGCTGAAATAGTCTTTAATATTAAAATATGCCTTTTGTTTTTGATATATTTCTTAAGATTATGTAGAAGGAAACTCAAAAACAATTTCTGAACCTTCTTTACTCTAAAATATGGCATTACAAGTTGGTTTTTATTTGTAGCTCTGTCTTTCTACAGTGTTTAAATACGAAACGGATGTTTCAAGATAATCCGTCGAGTGCAGTCGGCAATTAAGTCGTTTTATGTTGAAGCTCTGCTGCGTTAAAACTCACTAAATTAACTTAATTTATTATCTGTTTCAGCTTTTGGTTAGTGTTATACTGTTTTGAGGATGTGTGGTTTTCAAGTTCAATTGAAAACAATTCTTACATTCCAACGACTTACCACTTCGTTATTGTGTTTACTATCTATATTTGTTTGTACAGTATTAACTAATTGTCCTTTATTGCGCTTTTAGAAAAGGCCTATGATCGAGTGACCAATGAGGGCAGATATCGTAGTAATACTTAAATACTACACGAACGCTCTTTACCACTGTTTCTGTTTGTTTTAGTTGTTTGTCTGTATGAATATATCGAAATATTTTAACACTAGGTTCTGGGTTCGAGTCCCGGATCAGGCCAATTCAAAAAAGTCTACATTGAGTTTTCTATTAAGATTTTCTCAATATTTGCCCGAAGTTGGGAAGTTGGCGATGTGATCCACCCCCGTGCCTCGGAGAGCACGTTAAGCCGTTGGTCCTGCGCCTGATCTCTCGTGTCGGATTCCCGTTACATCGGACTATGAGAGTGAAGGAATAGAGAATGCACGCTTGTGTACTATGCCTGCCAATCCACAGTGAAGCAGCATGGTGGGTCTATGCTCTAAAAAACCCTCGCTCCTCGGAGTGAGGAGGCCTGTGCCCAGTAGTGGGACGTTAATGGGCTGCTACTACTACGATTTCTCTTATAATATATATTTAAATTATATGGTGTAATTGATTATAATCGTCGTCGTCGTCGTCTCAACCATTGGACGTCCAGTGCTGGACAAAGGTCTCTCTTAATGAATTCCAATGGTCTCGATCTTGCACCGCTTGTATCTAGCGGCTGCCTGCGACCCGCCTGATATCATCGATCCACCTGGTGGGGAGTCTGCCGACGCTACGTTTTCCGGTGCGAGGCCGCCACTCTAGCACCTTCGGGCCCCAACGTCCATCGGTTCTGCGAACTACGTTCCCTGCCCATTGCCACTTCAGCTTTGCAATTCGGTAGGCTACGTCGGTGACTTTAGTTCTCCTACGGATCTCCTCATTTCTGAATTGATCACGTAGGGAAACCCTGAGCATAGCCCTCTCTATTGCCCGCTGAGTGACTTTGAGCCTTCTTTCGAGCCCCATAGTCAACGATCATGTCTCGGAACCATATGTAATCGCTGGCAACACGCACTGTTCGAAGACCTTAGTCTTCATGCACTGAGGAATTATGAATGAAAAAATGTCTCGTAGTTTTCCGAATGATTATAATAATATACATGAAATACTTAAGGTGCCTAAAGTTGATAAGGATTCTGCATCTGTTTGTTCACCTTCTAATTACCGCATTGTATTTGACCATTTTCTTAGATAACTAAATAGGTATAGTGAGTCATCCCTAAAAGATAGACAGTTATATGCATACTCTTGTTTGTAGATCTATAAAAGAGGAATTATCTTACCATAATTTGTTCTATCATATCTTCAAGCTTTTAAAGTTTTCGATGAAAACTCTCAGGTATCTAGATTTATCGCGCGATTTCAATCAAAGACCGTAATATTTCAACAAATTTTCACAAAACCTGAATATATTATATACTTAAATCTTCATAAAGAATTACTCTATATATTTCCAAAAACTGTATCAAAATAAGTTTAGTCGTGTCTGAGTTTGTGGCTAACAAATGTGGTCGACTTTTTCTTTTAATATGTAATGAATAACTAATTACTTTTAAAGTCATTGGAAGCTTAGTTGATTGTTATAGCTCTATTAAATTATAATATTTTAATATATTACTTTTGATATGCAAAAACCATTCAAAATAATATATAATTAAATAAAAAGATGGACCAACCGATGGACGTCCACTGCTGGACATAGGTCTCACGTAATGACGTCCACAAGGCCCGATCTTGCCCCGTCTGGCTCCGCTTATATTCTTCAGTCTTCTGTATAATCTGCCGCAGCGTAAAGATGTGGTCTATGGTGCTAAAGCCTTTTCGGAATCCTGCTTGTTCGGGGGGCTGGAAGTCGTCAAATCTGCAAACGAGACGATTTGTAATGACTCTTGAGAACAGTTTGTAGACATGACTTAACAGCGCGATAGGTCTTCAATAAGGTGTTGTCGCCTTTCTTGAAGAACAGAACCACCACGCTCCTATGCCATGCCTCCGGCACTCTGCCATCGAGGATGACGGAATTTAACATTCGCTGAAGGACTATTAGTACCGGTTTGCCACACGCCTTCAGTTCTGCTGTGATTCCATCATCACCTGGTGCCTTGCTGTTCTTCATCTGTTAGAGAGCCATACTAATCTCGTACAGACTGACGTCCGGCATGTCTTCAGTGTACTGTCGGGTTAGTTTGGCTCTGGGACTTTACCTTATACTTTATTAAATTATATAATATAATTTTATTTTGAATATAAGTAAAGTAAAGACCCCAAAAGACACTTATACATACTTTACTCTAATAACAAATATTGAATGATTTAAAGTTAAAATCATTTAGCGCAAGTCATTGTGTCTTCATCTTCAAATCGTTGGCAAAATTATTGTTTCTCAAAACAGAACCCCACACGTCTCATACAAAAAATGGTTAAAATGCAGTTAAATGTTGTTATAGTAAACTCGATCTTATAGTTAAGGCAATAAAGGTTATAATAAAGGTCCAGTTGTGTTATTTGAAGGCTCGTTCGAACCGTAGGTGAAAGGCAAACAGTAGCCGGCCACCCGCGGGTATTCAAAAATGTTGATATCGAGTGTGAACTATGCAAACACGATTAGTCTGAGTGAGTCGAGTCCATGATCGATCATATGAAAGCAGTCGAGCTGTGAGTGTTTGCACTGTAGTGATGGTATGTTATAGACATTTATAATTTTTGTAATTGACGTGAATACATCTTTAAAATTACATCAAAGGGGAGGCAATTGAAATAATCGAGGGAAACAGTTTAGTGTTGTAACTACATATCTATCACCTTACACGAGTGGATACCTTAAGTATCATACAATTTATTAAGACTCAATAAATTAGTACATACATAACATCAGGCCTCATTCCCATAGGAATAGACAGAGACCACGCCCTTCTTCTTGCCAGGATCCTTGCATATCTCCTTCGTTTCTTTCATTCTCATTAAGTAAGGTTTAGAGTACTCTTGACCTGACCCTTATTTAAAATGTCCTGGATTTGATCAAGGAACGTTCGCCTTGGTCTTCACCTAGCAACTTTCGCATTCTCTTCTCATTCTCTTTTCATTCATTCTCTCGTGCCCAAACCATCTAAGCATACCTTTCTCAATTTTAGTCACTTCTTTTATACCACAACGTTCTCTTATCACAACATTTCTTACTCTGTCACTCAGTATCAATCTACACATACTTCTCAACGCTCTCATCTCTACCGCATTTATTTTACTTTTATGATTCTTCTGCCATATCCAACTTTCAATACCACACTTATGTGTTGGCACCAACACTCCTGTATGCAAAGCCAGTCTGGCCCTTTGAGAAACCATCTGGCTATTCATAAAGGCGTGCAGACTACCATTTACCATATTCCCTGCATTTAATCTCCTTCCAATATCACTTTCACATATTCCATCTCTTGTAAATATAGATCCCAAGTTTACAAATTCTTTCACCTCTTCCACTTGTTCCCCATCTAACGAAATATTTCCATTTATCATAGATGCAACTATTTCAAAAACATAACTTTCGTTTTTTTTTCAGTTACTTTCATTCCTTTACTTTTCAAAGCTTTATTTTCAAATTTAATTGGATTTCGTAATAAAATTCGATAAGGAAACTAAAGTATTCTTTAATTCCACTAAGCTCAAAAAACTTTCTTGTCAACTGCATCTATAACCGGTTTAAAATGTCATCTCTTGAGAAGAATCCGGCTAGAAAATCGATAGTTATTCTTTTTTATTTAATGTTATTATTGTCATAGCAGTACTATTGTATCATCAACATCCATTAACATTAAATATACAAAACAAATAGACACAATTATCTAATGATAATTGACACATATTTGACACGCATTCGCATTAATTCGTCTTGTATAAAATTTTGTTGTAATTTTTTCTCAGTAAAGTTGTCCGCTAGGAAATGCTTTCACGCACCCCTGCCACGAAGCAGTCCACACAATTCGCTGGTCTTGGGAAGAATACTCGCTTAATCCCAGCGACCTCATCACCCTGAATTGATGATGTCAATGTCTCCATGAAGATTTTACCTACCATGCCATAGGACTTTTCAAAAATAAGATATCTTAAAAAAGAATTAAATTAATTTTGTGAAGGTTATCATCTCAATTTTGGTGGGCCTCTTGGAGTTGAAGGCGAAGGTTCTCCCAGCTTTTTACCAGTGCAGAGTAGCTGCGAGGGCCAGAGGGGAAACACCTGATGTAGATGAAGTCAGGAGAGACAAGGTTCTTGCTGACAGAGCCTTGATCCAAGTATGGTAGGAGAACCTCGGGTCAGCAGTAGCTGGTGGGGCTTTGATAGGGGCACTCCGCCTTCACTTGGAGCAATGGCTGGGCAGACATGACGGATTGCTCTCTTACCCGCTAATGCAGGTGCTAACTGATCATGGCTGCCTCCTGCACCAAATCATGTGAGCCGTCCACGAGTATGGTGCTCCTGTCGACACAACGTCAGCTTCTGACGTTGCTGATCGATACGGACCTCTTACTGGCAAGTATTACAGGTACAATACTTGTCAGCGAGCGTGTCTGGAATGTTTTTGCCACCTTTTGCGAAATTGTCATTTTGTTGAAGGAGGCATTGCAAAGTGTGAGGGTGTATACAGTATAGGCACAGTACCCCTGACGGAGGAGAGTAGGAAACAGGAGACGGAGGTTTGTCCAACTCCTCCCCCTGTAGTGTAACTCTGAGCCGGCTTCCTTCCGAGGGGCCAGGGTAGAATGCCACAACAAACCTCTGGTTATTCCAATCCAAAGTGACGAGGGCTCCGCTGGGTTTTAGTGGGTACTACACACTCCTGTCTGCCTCATAGGCGGGGTGCGTAAATGCTTTTACAAGCGACAAAAAAGAATCATCTCAATTATCTAGTAATAAAAAATAAAAGCCTATATATGGTAACTATAACATCACTAATGTGGACTATACAGACAATGGCATACAATTATTCCGTGGCTTTCAAGCAAGCTATTTGCTCAGCAGCTTGTCAAAACACGCCTCGCGCTACCGTGACGCGGTCGAGTGACTCGCTCAAGTGCTCTCTCACAAAGTAAACACTTCTCTAATGTTTGACCGCCAAAATTCTATCGATGTTATAATCAGGTTCTATTGAGTTAACTTCTACTTGTTAAAATTTAATAGTTAAATGTATGTGTTAAAGTACTGCGACATCTATTTGATGCTTATGTAACTTACGCCCGGCAGTCTCAATGTCTCTTCTAATATCTCTGATATCTTCTAACACATCCATTTTAAGGAAATGCTGGTAATGACCATTTTAATCTACATGATATATACAATGTATGTAATGTATTTAATTCGATTTTGAATGATACTGTACTGTATAAAACAGCTGGGTAAGTAACACATATTTTTAGTAATATATAAAATATAAAAATGGTCACTGTGTGTTTTTTTATATGTTTCTATTACCTTTATATTTTTCTATTACACACTACTAAAAGACGTTATTAATTTTAAAAGTAAATCTATATTATCTCTTAGACTGCCCGTGTCAACTACTTTTTGACATGGTACGATAGTTCTGTCTCAACTCGTGCAGAATCAAAAGTCATAATGTATTATCTATTTTCTCGGTAAATTTCGTAACAAAATATGCGTAGAGATAACACCAGACAATAGTAAAAACAAAAAATAAATCAATGGCAAAGTGACGGTTACTAACGGTGCGTGTGTCGTGTTGAAGGTCGTTAAGGTTTTTGTGGTATTTTATAAACTATGAGTGTTTATTCGTGTTTATTTGTGTTTTTGATTATATAAGTGATGTGAATAACAATGAAAATCATTGAGGTAAGTTTTAATTTTTGAGATATGAGTCTATAAATACAAGACGGGCTTTTTTCACTATCTCAAAATTTAGCGCAACACGACGCTACACCAAAGTTTTAATTTAATAAACAAAAGATTACATTGTATAGTTTAACTGTTAGCAAATTTATAAATCATAACATTTGGCTGTCTTTCATCAAAATTTAAGTCCCAAAACCCACTTAAGCGTCATTTGACGTCAAAAACGTCCATGCGGGGCGGGGCAGACCACGATTATTTCTGTTACAAAGACCGGGAAAATTAAAGGCCAGTAAAAATCGGCCGGACAATCCATGGATTATAACCTAAAAGCAAATTGCTTTGTTTCCCAAATAAAATACAACTAATTACTTTTTAAAACTAACTTTTGTAAAACCATAGCCAAGTAAAGAGTCTACGTTATTAAGGTAGTAAATAACAGTAAAATACATACAAATTGCAAAGACTAATTCAAACCTTTGATTCAATCCGACAACTGATATTACAGGCCATATATTACCTCCAAGATTACATATTACACAGACAGACAGACTTCGGCAGCCTATCATTTGTAGTAAGTGCAGGCTAAGAGAAGACAGACGCTAACATATAATCAAATACTCTTAGCATTATATAAATGCGATTGCTTATGATGTGTTATTACATGTGACTTCTAATTAACTAGTGGGATACTTAAGGTAACTGCCCCTTGGTCTAGTGGTTAGCATGTTCGACTACAGACATGAGGTCCTGGGTTTGAATATTGAGTATTCTATTATGATTTTCTCAATATTTGCCTAAAGTTGGGAAGTTGACGGTCTGATCCACCCTCGTGCCTCTGAGAGCACGTTAAGCCGTCGGTCCTTCGCCTGACCTCTCTCCGGTAGTGTTGGATTCCTATCACATCGGACTATGAGAGTGCACATGTGTACTATGCCTGCCAATCCGCAGTGGAGCAGTGTGGTGGCTCTATGCTCTAAAAACCCTCGCTCCTCGGAGTGAGGAGGCCTGTGCCCAGCAGCGGGATGTTAATGGGATGCTACTTACTACTTACTTTATACTTAAGGTTATATATACCCAAGAGTTCTTTATTCAAGTAGGCTTTTAGGGCATAATTGATGCAATGCTCACAAGAGAAAGGGAGTGGAGGGCAGTATTCTCCTTTTGTGAGACTGTTGTTTTAGTAAATGAGACACATGAGAGGCAATGGGATGACGATGTGGACGCTTTTTTACTTTTGAATAATTTTGCGAGGTAGGAGGTGTAGATTTAGACTTCTGCTTCCTTCTTAAGTTTCCCAGAGGAATTCCGGAAACTACCAATCCTCTGGTGCTCCACTAAAGTATATGAAGGGTTTCGCTATTTTAATAGGTATTTTAGTTTGCCAGAATGTCCCACACTTCCGATAAGATTTTAGATCTGATCGGGGTGCGTAAAAGCAATTTCCAGTGTAGAAAAAGAAACAAATGCTTTTACAGCTTTTATTATCACAACGGTGGGATACTTGCTTTGCTAACATAGGTCCTGGATTCAATATTTGGTTTGGAGGCTTCGGGGGTGGCTAGATACCGCCCACCCAAAAAAGATGTATTGCTAAGCAATGAAATGTTCCGTTACGACGCTGTGTAGAAAGTTGAAGAAGTGAATTTCCTGTTATAAAGATTGGCACGCTTCCATCTTAAATTGAATCACCATCAGGTATGTTTGAAGTCAATCGCTTATCTGCCATTAAAAACTAGGGTGTGGTTGTGTCATGAACACGTTGTAATGGATTCTTTATACATACATACATACATAGCATCATGCCTCATTCCCATAGGGGTAGGCAGAGACAACGTCCTTCCACTTGCCACGATTCTTGCGTATCTCCGTAGCTTCTTTCATTCTCATTATACTTTTCATACAAGTTCGTCGGTTTAGAGTACTCTTGACTTGGCCCTTATTTAAAATATCCTGGATTTGATCCAGAAACGTTCGCCTTGGTCTTCCCCTTCCAACTTTCGCATTCACTCTAGACCCATAAATCCTTTTTGTCAGTCTCCTTTCATTCCTTCTCTCTACATGCCCAAACCATCTAAGCATACCTTTCTCAATTTTAGTCACTACATCTTATTTTATACCACAATAAAACATTATTAATAATGGTTATCGATAGATTTTGATGAGAGCTAACGATTGTAACTTAAATGAACAACGTAGTCTTACTGTGTCGAAAATGATATTAAATGGAATCTCGATACCCAGGAAAATGACCTTCAAAATGGCGGGTTTCCCCCTCTGCCACATGCGATGTGTTACAGCCCGTAATCAATTCTTTGAACCTTTAGCTACCCAGTGGTGTAATTGGATTTCGGAAGGAGGCGATAAATATGTAGCTGCAACACCAAACTATATCCCTCAATTTTATTATCATTCGTTTTTATGAATACCCTCCCTTTAAAAGGTCGCCTAATTATACTATTTGCTAAGTCCATCATATTTGTGGTTTAAATTAAAGAGGATCCAATCTTCTATCTACTTTATCATGGACTTTAAGCTTTTAAAGGATTGAAATCTCTCTTTATGGTGTACGATATTATTGCCAATGTCAATTAAATCCAATCTAATTAACGGACCGAGTAATATACGATAATATCTTTATATTTCAACAGCGCATACTTCGGTATCCAATTACGTATCGAGCGTATAATCGATTTTTGAACAAAGGATCGGGCATCGATTTCTTTTATCTGTCAATCAAACGGAATGATTGTGATCCAATCGACTCGCTTACAAACAAAATGATACTGTTTTTAAACAGGTACCCTGTGAAATTCAACTCTATTTCTTCTAACATAAAGCTCAAATTATCTGGAATATATTAAATAAGGTTGTAATTCAGTTGGCGGAGGTGTAACAGCAATGTCGTGCACTGATTGATTGACGGTACATCGATAATTTCCTTTGTGGGTTAAGCGCTACTGGTGTGCGAGACAATGAATGAAGCAACTAGTTAAGTGGCAGTTTTAAAAGCACACAACTGACCTTAATTCTTGTTTCATATTCATCGTTGTTGGTTCAGGAATAAACTTCTTACGGGTCTCGGGACGTCCAATTAAACTTTTTTCACTGGGAAATGATTTTGCGCACGTCGGATGGAGATGTAGTAACTGTAACCTTCGTCCAGAAGAAGAACTCCCTGTCTATACTACTATAATGCTAAATAAATCTCAGTAGAATCCTCTTCATCTGTAAGCCAGAGGCCATATGTTTACTGACGCATTCAGCTCTGGTATTCCGTATTAATTAGACAGAAAGGGTCAAGAAACGGACAACGCCTTTTGGTACCCCTTCTTCTCCGGCAGCTTGGAGTACCGCAATCTCCCTTTCCTATCTAATGCCTCCTTGAGCAAGATGACAGTAACATAGAAAGAGGACACATCCCTCCAAACTGGGTCCCCACCAAGCATACCACGCATTATGCTCGGCAAAACGACCATTATTGTTTAACTTGAAAGAAGCTTTGATTATTATTTAAATTTTACGTATATTAATGTGATAATGCATCCTAATTACCCTGCTTAAAAGAAAATTCTCAATTTAGGTCCGTAAGTCTTGGGAACCACAGGCGAAGGTCCTTAAGACTGTATATAAAGGCAGGGTAGCCACAATGGGTACTGGTAATTTTGACGCGGACGATGTCCGTAGAATCCGGGCTTTAGCAGACAGGAATTTGATAGAGCAATGGAAAGAGAACCTTGCGTGACCATCTGCGGGTATTATTACGGTGGAAGCAGTCCTACCCCGCTTCAAGCTGTGGTTGTGTAGGAAGCAAGGATCCCTGTCGCTTAGACTGGGCACGAATGCTTTAGTAAATACTTGCACCAGATAGTTGGGCATGAAAACCCACCCGCCTGTCACGAGTGTAGAGCCCTCGTGAACACATCTCAACATACTGTGGCAGAATGCCCAGCTTGGGGGCCTCAACGGCACCCCCTGATGTCTCTCGTTGGCAGTAAATTCTCACTGATGAGCATAGTCGGCTATATGCCCAGGAGACGTGCCTTTGCGAGTTTCCTGCCATTCTGAATAGTCGGAACAGACGATGTTCGGAGTCCCAGAGCGCATGGTCTCCACTGAACCTCTGGTACTTCTGTTCAGGACACTGATGGTCCCGATGGGTGTTAGTGGGTATTCTGTTCTTCAGCGAGTCCCAAACTCCTGGTTGAAGGTAAGATTTTCAGCCGGGGTGCGTAAATGCATTTCCCAGCGACAAAAAAAGTGCTGTAAGGGAGTCTCAAAACTTAAAGCCATATTTAAAAAGTCATTTAACAAAATTTACCACCAGTCATTCTCAATCAGCGCCATTAATTAATAGAACAATCGCCTGGTTAAATAAACAAAAGGCTGGTTATATCTCATTATTAATACGATATTAATTTACATTCACTTATTAAAATACTATTCCTAAGAAATTTGTTTATTCTTATGTATAGATATGATATATACGGTCTGTATATAAGTTTACGATATCTATTTATATTTAGCCTACATCATCTACTGCATTACATTTAAGCAATATCTCTAACCCGAAGGTTGACTGCTAGAAATTACTGTGTAGCTATAAGGCCGCCTTTTTGTACATTGTTTTATTTTGTCTTTTATCTTGTATCTATTTTGCTCCCTGTGTGGTATACAATAAATATTGTGAAAATCTTTTTTGATTAATATTTATGCATACGTCAGTCTGGAGCGGACGTAGGCTTTGTAGACCTTCAGTTCCGCTTTTACTGGGAGATTTGAGGTAAAAAGTGGCCGCAGCAGCGACCGAGACGCCACAGCCGCGATCAATGAGACACCCCAAGTACCGTAGATCTGCCACTCTATGTCCTGCCCCCCTGATATTCAACTCGGGATACTCGGAACTCGATAGAGAGAGATACGAAACACGGCTAGCGCAGTTAGCGCTGTATTAGAGTGAGAGAGGAGGAGCCTGCCTACCGCTGCCGTATGCGTGAGAGAAAGAGACGCCAGACTGATTAAAGTTAGTCCAGGCGCAGATACATAATGTAGTATATATAAAGGCTAGGTGTTCTCATTGGTTGCCAACTGCGTAGTTTCCAATCCTGTGAAAATATGGGGAAATTCGGATTGAGATATCCATCCCATCTAGATTCACGAATACATTTAATTATACTCGTACACGACAAATTTTTATGTCAATTACAGCCATACTCATAAATACAAATATAGTGATGATAAACTCTTATATATAGCTGAATTACTTAAAATAAAAAAATAATAAATAACCTTTTATTTTTTTACGTCACACTTAACTACAGTTAGAATAATTATATATGTATGCTAACAAAATACAAGTAAAGTTGCTGCAGAAAAAATGTGATGCCCAAAAAAGGGAACGCCGCTCAGCGATTGTTGGGATTTCAGCCCAACGCTGGTTTTCAGCGGAGACCCGTACTTGTGGGTTCTTCTCCGAACGGAAAGCGAAGGAATCTTTAAAAGGAAATTAAAGAACGAATATAAAACCTCAAACTACGAAGGCTTAGTGCTTCTTAGAAAGAAGAACGCACAAAAAACTCAGTTGGATTTATAATTCGTTAGAGATCACTATTATTGTATTTGTTATATTACTATATTTTATATTATGCTGAGATTTTTGTAATTGTATAAGTATTACATCGACTGTGATTGGTGGAGTTATTATTTTTGGAGCGGGGAGTTTTACAATGGGGTATAACTGATGGTACTGAAAGAGAGTTACCGTATATTTTTGGCACGAGTAAAGTGTGTGAAATTAATTGAGTCTGCAATAAAATTGAATTTATTTTATTTAAGCAACAACAATTTTATCGACTATGTAGCCATTTAAATATGAATTTTCAGTTAACTAACTTTAAATTCATGTTTTATTGTAATAGAACATATGACTATAAGACATTAGCAAGCCCATTTTTTAAAATATAAAGACATTAGTATATTATTTTCTTATAAAATATACAAATGTGATTTAGTTGAAGCTTATAAATATGGATGTGTAAATTTAAAATTGTAATAAGTATTCGTTTGAATCCAATGCACGGAAACCAAAAAAAAAAACAGTTCAAAGTGTCACTAGTGTTGAATTACAGTTTCCGTTGATTTAACCATTTGTGGAGGACCTTCTATTTTATTTATTTTCAGTCTGGAAACAAGTTTCTCTTGGAATGTGATTGATTTATTGGTATATTTCATGCTACAGACATTCATCTATAAAACCTAGACTAAACAATACTGAAAACTAAAGAAAATATTCTTTATTTTAAAGTACAAAGTTACAGAGAGGTATGACTATAATTCATTTAAATAAGATACCTATGAAAACTTATTACTTAGCATCAGGAAGAGTTTAATATGTCTGAGTTTGTTGAGACATAATCATTAATAGATTGATTAAATTAAATTATAGAACCAATTGTGATTACTTAATGGGACAACCCACAGATGACAGGGAAGTATTATTTTTTGCTTGACGACACGTTTGGTAACAAATTTTAATAAATTTGAACATTAAAATTCTTAAATTTGATCTAGAACAACCGAACCTAGATCCATAGATGTTCCAGAGATTCCAATTAAAGTAAAATAAAAATGGGGAAGAAAAGGAGCTTTTGAATTTGCAATAACAAAAAGTCACAGTAACAAAACCTAGCGGAACAGAACCAAGATCCAGAGATGTACCAGAGACGTGATCTCTGGTTATGACCGCTAATACGGAAAGCCAAACCCAATTAAAGTGGGATAAGGCCTGCGAAAGAACTTCTTAAATTTTCAACAATAAAAAAGACCTAGTGAACCAGAATATCCAAAGATGACCCAGAGATGTGATCTGTGGCGAAAAGCGATGAAGATAGCCGACTCCAATTAAAGTGGGATAAGGCCGGAAAAAGAAGAAGTTCTTATATTTGCAACAATAAAAAGACCTAGCGGAATAGAACCTCGATCCAGAGACGTAATCTCTGGCATAAAGCGATTAGGAGAGACGACCCCAAATAAATTGGGATAAGGTCAGAGAAGGAAGAATTGCTTAAATGTACAATAATAAAAACGATCTTCCGGAACTGAAACTAGATCCAGTGACGACGCAGAGACGTAAAATATCTCTGTCATAAAGCGATTAGGAGAGGCGACTCCAATTAAAGTGTGATAAGGTCAAAAAAGCAAGAAGTTCTTAAATGTACAACAATAAAAAGACCTAGCGGAACAGAACCTAGATCCAGAGACGACGCAGAGACGTAATCTCTGGCATAAAGCGATTAGGAGAGATGACCCAAATTGAAGTGGGACAAGGCCGGAAAAAGAAGAATTTCTTAAATTTGCAACAACTAAAAAGACCTAGTGGTCCAGAAGGTCCAGAGATGACCCCGAGACGTGATCTGTGACGAAAAGCGATTAGGAGAGACGATCCTAATTAAAGTGGCATAAGATTGGCAAAAGAAGAACTTCTTGAATTTGAAATAATAAATAAACACAATAAAGAAGAAATCGAACGGAACCTTGTACCTTAAAGCTATTAAAACAACCGACCCCCATAAAACTGGAATAAGGCTGGAATTAGACGAAGTACTTAAATTTGCTCTAAGGGCAGTAGAACCCAGGACCAATGTCTTCACCGTGACTGATAACAGCTGGCCTCTATCAAAGTAATCTCAACGACAATCGCAACTAGAATGCTTTTTAGTACAAAGTCACGCCGTATTGCGAAGTGTCTGTCACTGAAACAATGACAAGCGCAATAAATTATTGTAATAACTCCGAAACTAGTAATGAATACTTTAGCAACATACATTAGGCCTTATCTCACGGCAGCGAGATCACGTCAATGTTATCTCCGAGAATATCTCTGCTGTCAAAAGTATATCATTCCTGACGGGGACTGGCTGCCGGCCATCTGATATACATGTACCGCTGGCAAAGAAAAATTAAAACTATTATTGTAAATTTTAACGAAATATTCCTTGGAGTGTATGCCATAATACTGTGGTGCTCCAGCCTCTTTCAAAAAACGTTTTTAATTATTCAGATTGAAGGTGCTTAACATCTCGGGGCTTCAAATTGAATATTATCCCATAAAACAATGTTTTTCTCTAATCATATGCAGTGCAGGGGATGAAATTAAGGCATCAGCTATCTCTCATGATAACATAGGTTAAATCCTTGAACATCTTTAAGAAACCAGTAAAAATTATAAACATTTCTTATTCCTGCTACGTCTGCATTATAAGAGAGATAGATAAAGCTCCATTTTTTTTGCGTTTACGCAGTACACGCAGTGGAAGCTCTCAAAAAGACAAAATAACCAGATCTTGAAACATTCTTCATTGATTTACCACTTCTATAGGACTTAGCCAATATGTCGATAATGACTTTTTGTAAATCTATAAAAGAGGAATAATCTTACCATACATTGTTTTGTCGTATCTCTAAGGGATTAGGCAAAATTTCTAAGTAATTTTTCAAGCGGCTAATTTACGACACCACCAACAACTATTATCGTTATCTATATATATAAAAGCAACTGTTTTTCTTTGTTATCAATAAACTTGAAAACTACTGGACCGATCGGCATGAGACCATGACCATTCGACGCGGAATTCATTGTAGAAGGTTTAAGGCTATTCATTTTTTGAATTAACATCACCATCAACCCTTTACCATTTTTTTTTTTAATTTATGTGGAGAGTCATTTGCTTCTGGTACGAAAACTCGAACGCACAAAGACCGGCAAAATATCTAACGTCACTTCAATGCTTATAAACGCGTTTCCACACACCCTCCCACGCATTCACCCAAGCACTCCCACACATCCACCCACACACTCCCACGCATCCACCCACGCTGTCCCACTCACTCCCACGCATCCACCTATGCATCCACCCACGCACTCCCACGCATCCACAAGGTTGTGACTTGAATTATTAGACCGTTGTCTATAGCAACGGTTTTGTTAATTCATTTCTAGGTTTTATAAATATGGCATTTATTTATGCTACTATCTTTTGTTTAAAAATTATTCATTTTTCATAGGTTCTGTAAAGATGTCATTTATTTATTCATCTTTTGTTTCAAAACAAAAAAGATTCTGTGTGACATTTAATCGATTGTGTTTTGTTTAGTATTTGTAAAACTAAAAGTTGCCACAATCCAAATCTTTTTGACAGAGCGAAGTCTGTCGGGTTTGCTAGTATACATATAAACTTTCCTTAAGAATAACTGTATTTATTGGTGTAAACCACAAGAAAATACACTAAATAATTGAGTTTCTCACAAACTGAGTTACAAACGTTTTGGATGACGTTGGTTTATAATAAGGTAAAGAAGCAAAGATGAGAACATTTTCATCGCTTACCTTCTTTGTTCTATACAACGGACTCGTTTTAATAGAATAAATCATATCAATATGTAGTCTTAAAAAGATCAATCAACTAAAGTAATAATATATTCGGTGGATCAATCATTTTTTATATATATATATTTGCTGTCGGTGTCTGTCTGTCGATCCACAATCAGCTACCGGATAAATCTTAACGAATCACCCTCTGTAATCATAATGAACTTAATAAATGACCGGGTTTTATCGCTCCTCGCTCCTGTCTCTCCACGTTTTTTTTTTATCAATTTTGTAACCCGCAACTGACAATCAAACGGCTTGTCGTGGCATTACGGAGCTACTGTGAAATTTTATCGGCCATCTGTACTAATTTATCAATGGTAATTGTTGGCATTTTTAATGTAGCGTTTGAATGATCATACGGAAATGGTTGTCGTGCACATTAGGGTGTTACGCTTCTGTTATTATACCATAAACATGACGCAAGTAACACAGAAATAAACTTAAATTAATAGACGACCTAATAGATTATTTTGATTTCTATTAGGCAGCCTTAAGGTTAAGGAGATTATGTGAGGTAAAAAGGCTAGATAATATACGTGCAAATATTTCTACATACGAATTCTTTAACCTTTCGTCGTCGCTTCAACCGATGGACGTCCACTGCTGGACATAGGTCTCACGTAATGACGTCCACAAGGCCCGGTCTTGTGCCGCCTGGCTCCAGCGGCTACCGGCGACCCTCTTTATGTCGTCGGTCCACCTTGTGGGGGGTCTCCCTACACTGCGCCGCCCGGTGCGGGGTCGCCACTCCAGCACCTTCGGGCCCCAACGTCCATCGGTCCGTCGGACTATGTGNGTCTTCAGGCACTGAGGGATATCGATATTTAACCTTTATATCTATACAAATACACGTGCTAAGAATAGGAATAGAAAGTATCTGGCGTAGTGGCTGGCATGGCGCTATACGGTGAACCGGTGTGGGCAGGCTCTCTGACAACTCCAAATAAAACCCTTTTACGCAGAGCTCAGAGAGTTATAGCGATTAGGGTAATACGGGGGTACTGTAGTTACTTGGATGGTGGCAACTCTCCTGGCGGGTGACCCTCCGTGGGAGCTGCGAGCGCAGGTTCTAGCAGCTGCCTATCAATGCAGGGTGGCTGCAAGGACCACAAGGATGTCAACTGATGCCTAAAAGGTCCAGAGGATCAGGGCCTCAGCAGATAGAGCACTGATCCAAAGGTGGCATTGGGATCTCGGATCCGCTACAGCGGGTCTGATCACGGTGCGAGCGATCCGTCCCCACCTGGACAATTGGCTATTTAGGGGGCACGGATCTCTCACTTACAGGCTGGTGCAGGTGCCGACTGGACATGGTTGTTTCAGCAAGTACCTGCATCAGATTGTTCGCAGGGATGTAATGCCTGCCTGCCTTGAGTGTAATGCACCTGTGGATATAGTGCAGCACACTCTGGCAGAATGCCCGGCATGGGGACCCAAGCGGCATCTATTGACGTCGTTGGTCGGAGGAAACCTTTCGCTGGAGGGCATAGTTGGCGTAATGCTCACCGGTGATAGGGAGTAGGTAGTGGCCTCCGTCTGTGTAAGTGTTATATCGTTGAAGGAGGCACATGAGAGGCACAAGGAGAACGCTGAGGACACTCTTTTACTTTGGCACAGAAGGTAGGGAGGTAGGAGGCGTCGATTTGTGCTTCTCCTTCCTCCTTCTTAAGTTTCCCAGAGGAATCTTCCGGAGTACCAGGGTAGATTGCGTCTACCGATCCTCTGGTGCTCCAGTAAAGGATGCGGAGGGTATCGCTGGGTTTTAGTAGGTATTCTGGCTTACCAGCGAGTTCCACACTGCCGATAAGATTTTACTTTGATCAGATCGTGCATAAAGGCATTTCCCAGCGTAAAAGAAATAGAAAGTATTATCCACGTCCTCCGCCTCATCTCTCTGTTTATTCGCGATAAAGTTAATAATTACTAGACGAATTTTCATGAAACTTTCACCAAGAGATAG
The DNA here is from genome assembly GCA_015832385.1 of Elymnias hypermnestra. Lineage (NCBI taxonomy): Eukaryota > Metazoa > Arthropoda > Insecta > Lepidoptera > Nymphalidae > Elymnias > Elymnias hypermnestra. The sequence continues at coordinate 2,641,694 of JACTOM010000894.1, forward strand.
AGTAATTCTTGAAAATTATTGAGGTATATAATTTGTCTAGGTTTTTTTTTAATTGGTTGTAATATAACAATAATTGTTGGAATGGTCGTAAAAACTAAGCACTTTAAGAGCTTTCATCGAAAACCCAATCGCTTCTAAATATAACAAAGCAATGTGTCTTGGGATAAGTTCTCTTTTAAATATCTAAAATAAATTCCTTATGAAATTAATCTATCTCCTAGGGATAGCTTATTATTTACATTTTATTTTCCAAAAATGAATTCACAATGCTGGATCAGGAAAATGGACAAGTTTAGCTTTGTGTAATAGTTTTCTAATACAAAGGAAGTCGGGGGTAAAAGCTACTTTAAAATGATTATATCTCACAATAACCTAAGTGCATACCAGTATAAATCTAGAGCGTTGATAATAAATCTGCTATAAATAATCCGTGGCGAAGATTTAGTTGAAATCGGTTTAAATACGATAAACGTGCAAGCGACTCCTGCGCAGCGGATCAAAAGCGTGATTTATATTATGTGGGATTATCGTAAAATATCGCTCGTTAACGAACTCGGTGAAAATGGCGGAATCAAATATTGGTTGATATATTTTCAATTCGTGAATTGTTATATAAATAACACAATTGTTTCTATATTAGTATTACAGTGGTTTGAACGTATGGGCCTCATGTGGAAGCTCAGAGCCACTCAGCGTGCGATGGATAGAGCTATGCTCGGAGTTTCTCTGCGTGTTCGAATGAGAAATGAAGACATCCGTATTAGGACCAGAGTCACCGACATATTCCTATGAATCGCGAAACTGAAGTGGCAATGGGCGGAGCACATAGTCCGAAGGACCGATGGAAGTTGGGGGCCAGAGGTGCTGGAGTGGCGACCCCGCACCGGGAGGCGCAGTGTAGGCAGACCCTCCACAAGACCCGCGCAAGATCGGGGCTTGTGGACGTCATTACACGAGACCAGACCTATGTCCAGCAGTGGACCTCTTTAGTTTGAAGCGATGACGACGACAACGACTGGCCATAGTACGCAAATATACTGGCATGCGTTTGAGCAAATCCTCCCCACTTCGTGAATTCAGAATCGAATCAGGAACATAAAGGAGAAATGCATAAGTTGATCCTTAGTGTCTCACTCACGGATGAAGAATATTATCACAGTTTACTGCGTATATACATGTTAGAAAACTTGTTGTATGTACATAAAAACATTGACTCTTTTAATAAAAAGAGTGAATGTATATCATATAACTTACGAAACCAAAACAAACTTGTTATAAATTCTAGTAGGCTGCATAAAATTAACAACTCATTTAAGGGTAACTGTATACGTTTCTATAATAAACTCCCACAAGACGTTCTAAAGATGTCAATTAATAAATTCAAAGTCTTTGTTAAAAGAAAGTTGATAGAAAAATCGTATTATAAGTTGCAAGATTACCTAGACGATAGAAACGCTTGGGAGTGAACAAATTGCTCTAATTTTAATTAAAATATAGTAAACTAATTTGTTATTGTAATGATGATGGTAAAAAAAAAAACCCGACTGAGTTTGTTGTGGGTTCTTCTCGGATCAGGGCGCGAAGGAACCCTCGTAACTTTAGATTTTAAGCCGATCTTGAGTACCGTCATCAGATGTATATTAGAATCAGAGTGTGGAAAAAAAATATAATTTGACGATTCAAAAGTGCTGTAATATGCCTACTTGAATAAAGATATTTTTGATTTGATTTTGATTCTGTCGCCAAAGTCTCACGTTCCTGAACGTTCATCAGTAGGGTTTAGTCCCTAAATGCATATCCAAGCGACAAAAAAAAAACATGTCTTAACAACTATTACATTTTTTGCCTGGAAAGGTTAAAAACCCCAGAATGTAATCTAAGTATGCGAGGCAATAATTTAAGGATTTATTGTATGTGCTTACAAAATGGCAGACACAAGCTAGTCCCGGAGAGTATACGTCAATGTCACAGTATAAAGAGGCTCGTGACAGCAACAGAGCCGCCGTCAATACAGCCTTAAAAAGTGACAAGATTTATTTCTTATTCAATTTAAAACTCGCGTCAAACGACGAGTGATGTGACATCCGTAGCCTGCTACTACGATAGGCAATAAAAGAATATAGACTGGAAAATAATGTTAAAAAGGATTTGTTGATAAACTTGCTGTGATTGCTTGATGCCAGCTAACTGGTACTACTTCATCAAATACATCCATCATCAATCTTCATCATTTATCCGAAAGTTTAATTTATTATTTTACCCTTAATTAAGCACAAGATCGAAAATAAAATAGCTTTTTATTAAACTATAATATTCTGTGGCAATAGTCTGTGGAACGCTGGCGCCATCTGTCTATCGACGTGAGGCAGAGATAATAGTGATAATCCGGCGCGCGTCGCTCTGCAGTTCTCAGGTGACGGTCCGCCAGAGCAGTCGACTATTGAAACTGTCGCGTTCCTAATTATATATAGCTATTATTATTAATCAATTTGTGTTAATTGATAGCGGGAACGTCAAGTGATTAAACATTACAATTTGAGTTAATTAAGAAAATGTTTCATTGCACCAACATTACCCACCTACGCCCACAGTATGGAAATTGAATTATTGACGCCATTCAAGGCGATATCGGCGGAAAAGCCTACGCCTGCTTTATGATTCCTTCTCTCCTATTCTCCGGAAAAATATATTGTTTTCGACTAATAATTATATAAACTGTTAATATTTTTTAATGACATATTATATGATTTTTTTTATAAATAGCGATTTTTATGTGTTTTGTATAGAAATATACTTTTAAATACACGAAATTTCTGCCCCTTCTGGCTGAGGCCAAGAAAATATAAAGAACTACCCTTCCCTAGTTACATTTTCTCTTTTTCAGATTCTCCGTCTCAAAATTGACTTGTCGGGAATCTAATTGGTGATTTCTGCTTACGGATACAAACACTATTGCAACAATATGATCCTCAAAGTCTAAGTTCAAAAAGCCCCCTCTCTCTCTTATAAGTACAAAGTCCTTTACCAGCAATGGGAAGTTAACTGGAGGCTGTATAATATATCTATGGTTAAACCTGTTGTAGAATGATCATGAATAAATTTGTTTCAAAAGATACTTCTTGCAATAGAACGGCGTGATCATATTTCAGCGTACTCGCAAAATTAAGGTTTCAACAAGTACAAAGCATCCCAGGAAGCTAATGTAGCAGCTGTCAAAAGACTACCTTACAAACACCATGATTTCAAACATTTTCGGACAAATTAATTATTCTTTAATATTAAAATAAGGGAAAGTTTCTAATACTAAGAATGTGACTACTGGCTGGGCCAAAATACCCATTGAAACCCAGCGACACCTTTCTCAACTTAAGATGACCTCATCAGTCTCTCTCGGAAATTCTCTCTGACAAGCTAAGTTAAAACTGATAAAGTAGTTCAAGGAGTAGATGAGAGACGTTTATAACAACGACTCCTACCGTCCTGCTTTTTCCTTCAAACAAGAGGGGTATCTTCTGTTCTTTCCTTATCTCTCTCTCCCACATGTCTTTTGATGAGATGATCTGATGATGATGAAAAAATCTAGCAACGTAGTGTAACCATACAGACAAAGCTAGTTATTAATATTTCTAAACTTATTCAAAAAGGATTACCAACTAAAACACGTACAAATACTTCTTAAACTAAAATAAATCTATTCTCTTTTTTGTACGTTTCTAAATTAACGGAATGCACTACATTCATTGAAATATAAATTCATAAAGGAAGCAAAACTACGCATCTAACCAACACTATAACGAAAGTATAATGAGAAATTATATATTTGTCAGAGTGTTGGCACCATCTGTCTATCGGCGTGGGGTAGAATCAATAAGTGACATTCCGGCGCATGTCTTTCCAGTTCTTGGGTGACGGCCCGCCGGTGCGGTCGAATTTTGAAACTGTCGCGTTCCTAGCTTTTAATATTAATGAGTTTGTGTAGATTGATTTCGGGAAAATTAAGTGATTAAACATTATAATTTGAGTTCATTAATAAAATGTTTGATTGCACCAACATTACCCATCAACGTACACATTATGGAAATTAAATTATTGATGGCAATAATAACGATGTCGGCGGAGAACCCCACGCCCCTATGCATTATGCTTTCCTTCTATCTTATTCTCCGACATATTTAATAGTTTGAAATAAAACTATTTCTTCATCTATATTTCGGAGAAAAATCATAGGCCCCCGCCGACATCAACATTAGTGGTGTCCAAAATTCAACCTCCGCCCACTCTTTGGCGTCGGCGGGTAATGTTGGTGCAATCAAACACTTTATTAACTAACTCAGATTATAATGTCCAATCATTCAACGTTCAAATCACACAGACACACTTACAGCAACAGTTAGAACGACAGCCTCAATAGTCAACCGCTCTGATTGAGAACTGTCGCGAACGCCGCCGGCCCGCGACCCACCGACCTTGTGCCACCGACCGATAGATGGCGCCGGCGTTCCGGAAACTATTACTATTATGTTATATTAAACAATGAATTCGCTATATCAAATCAAATCAAATCAAATTAAAATATCTTTATTCAAGTAGGCATATTACAGCACTTTTGAATCGTCAAATTTTTGTTTTTTCTTTTCTTTTCCACACTCTAATTCTAATGTACGTCTGATGATGATACTCCAGAACGACTTAAAATCTAAAGTTACGAGGGTTCCTAAAGTTATCAGTGGATGTGTTGAGTATAATTTTCTCGCTCTCTTAATCGAGTGTAACATAGCCGAGCGTGATAGCTCAATGTCATTTCGTACCAATAGAATTAATGCGAAAAACTCCCTTTCCTAGATTTCATGGTTACATTACTACAACAACTTTTTGTCGGTTGTCTGCTACCGCCACCTCTCCGCAGACAGACTTGATCTATTCTCCTTCGGGTCCACATTTTTATCTTACAAAGTGCTCAGATAGACATGGAGCGAACTTTGTGGAAAATTCATCTCTATAACACTGCGAAATGCTTTAAAAACCAATGGGAATTCAATGAAATTTAAACACTGTTTACATAGCGATACAGTTGACTTTTGAATAAGAATTTTAAATACATAGGTAGATAATGTAGTTTGAATACAAGAGTAGGGTATAAATATATGAAGGTACATTAATCTAAACAGACGTGCATTCCTTTGTGGGGGGCAGAGTTGAAATGGCGTGAAAATATGACTCGTTATTTATGTCCCGCGTCACGGTGCGGATGAGAATTTGAGAAATCCTTTTACTTAGCGACGTCAACTTGAGTAAATGGTTTGAATTTATTTGCATGAAATATCACTGTTATTAAGTAGTTGTCTTTTTTCTCTCGTTTTTCCGCTTTGAAGTCTAAATTATGGCTTAACTGTTGCAACTGGAGCTAATGGTGACTTTAAGTGGGACAGCGGAATAGTTTTGATGTATGCCGCTACATTAAATTAAAATGATGAAGCAAATAATATAAAAAAAAACTTAAAGGAATGGTATAGAATTTCGTTTAGATGAGCAAAACAGTAGGCATTGATTAATTAACTAATCATGCTATCTCTAAAGCTATAAACAAGATTGATTGACTTGAAATTTAGCGAAGCACTTTCGCGATATATAAATGGTTCATTTAATAGTAACATACACATGTAGGCTTCTAGTAGATGAAGCAATGCAGTAGATATTAGCAAACAGTCAATAACTAATCACAATAACACTAAAGTTGTAAACAGTGAATCTGCACTTGAACGAACTGCTTTTGCAATGTAAGCAATCATTTAAAAACGGACTTAATTTTTACGGTATCAAGAACTACAAGGGTTACTAAAAGCATGATATTATCAAATGCCTTAGATAAACTGAGCCAAGAACTATAAAATTTAGTTTTAGTAAACCTGTTTACAATTGATTTACAAGGTATTGTTAAATACCTATCAATACTGTTTTCAGTATTAAAAAAGGGCAAGGAATTACATGACTATCATAAAAGAAGCAACTATAAACAACACACGGTTCATAAAGCATATTTTATTGCGGTGATCTACAATGCTTTATAGATACATTCAATATCATCTAGGACGGGAGTTGCTCAAGCGAATAACGCTATAATTACAACGAACGACTCATAAAGAAGATTTAGGTGGAAACTGTGAGCGTGAAACAGTCTCGGGCGACTATAAAATTTGCTACACACGTTTATCCCCAGCTCTCTCAATAAACAAACTGCGGAAGAGAGGATAAAGCCGAAAGACCAGCATATATCTCACGGGGCAATAAAATAAATCCGACTCCGCGCCATAATAACATTCAGAACGTTGAATTATTTTCTAATCCGCAGTCGGGAAGCTAATAGTTCGCACGTGCCGGCCTTTAAGCTGACTTACGAGCGAAAACATCCCAAGAAAAACATGAATTTCCTCTAGAGCCGGGTTATAATGCCTCCTTAATGCGGACACCTTAATAATTGTCAAATAAATTTTGGGGAAAAAGTTGTGTAGCTTAGACGGTGGGAATGTAATGACGTCATAAAGTTTCAGCCACCTTGATCCAGCGGTCGAGGAGTCGCACTTTAAGCTGCCTCTGTAATATAGCTTCTTCAAATTGGATTATAATTTACAAACGTTTACTGTTACTTTGCATTTCATTTATTTAGATTAGTGCTTGACTTGTGCTTAAAAAAGAAAGAAGTAACTATGCCAGCCTCTTAGGTGATCCTTTGGCCAACTGCTGTTTAACATTTAATAACTTTTAAATTATCCAGTAAAGTTTTTAATAAAATCTAGTTATTTCATAAAGTTTCAGCCATCTTAATCTAGATGTAGAGATGTCGTGCTTAAAGCTTCCTTTCGGTGAAGGAAAACATTGTAAGACAAATCCTGAGAGCAGCAACTACAAACCCTTCTATTGGCAAGACGTGTGCTTAGAAGTGAGAGGCCAATAGACTGCTGTTTTATGATCTTGGCAGGAAAAATTACCAAAATTGCAGGTCCCCAGATATTAAGTTATTATCGCCCCACATTGACTCTGGCAACGCCATAAGGATAGTCAATGGATTGCTGACCTAAAAAGACTGTTTAGCGCTTGACTGTCTTCTCACGTAATGGTAAATGATGACGCAGTCTAAGAAGTTCGTTGGTTGGCACACTAAACTGGTAAGAGGTTACAGCTACAGCTTCTTCATAAGTTACGACCGAAACCTCGCAATTTCCAGACACAAATCAATTTCCAAGTCTGAACTTAGATAAATTAGTTACATTGTTCTAAGCCTCTTCTATCAGAGCTAGTACTTGGATCATTATGCTAGCGAGATCGTCAAAAGTATTTCCGTTAGTGTCTTTAATTTTATTATTACTAAAATCTATTTGTAGTATACGAGAAAAGTTACATTTTTCTCAATAAATCAATATAGGTTGGTACCTTTTGCTTGGTGGCAAATCATTGCTGTAAGTAGCAGCCCATTAACGTCCCACTGCCGGGTACAGGCCTCCTCACTCTAAGGAGCGAGGGTTATTAGAGCATAGACCCACCACGCTGCTTCACTGCGGATTGGCAGGCATAGTACACAAGTGCACTCTCATAGTTCGATGTGACGGGAATCCGACGCGACCGCAGAGAGGTCAGGCGCAGGACCGACGGCTTAACGTGCTCTCCGAGGCACGGGGGTGGATCACACCGTCAACTTCCCAACTTGGGGCAAATATTGAGAAAATCTTAATAGCAAAACTCAATATCGATTTTTGTTGCCCGACCCGGGGACTCGAACCCAGGACCTCATGTCTGTAGTCGAATATGCTAACCACTAAACCAATGAGGCAGTTCAGCTGCAGAATCATTGCTGGTAGAGTGCTACTTGGCCTTAGCCGAAGTTGCCCACCACCATTACTTAGCTTTTTGTATCTCGTCGAAAAGCAGCTTCTCATAGTCACCTCAGGCTTAATATTTATAAGATTAACAACATCCTCCGTACTTTGCGGTAACTGCACGTTATTTACAGTCACCTGGTTGGGCAATTACAACCCCTAATGTGGCAACGGGAAATATTACTGCCGACAAAGCACAGAAAAATTGCGAGTGTTGCCAGAAACACGTACGTTTACTTAAATAATGTCTACATTGTGGTTGGTCAGGTTTTGTTTATGTTTTATAAAGGATTTTTTTCAACATAAATCTTATGAATGTTAATTATTTCCGTATATGTTTGGCTACCTATTTTACACATCAATACAAAAACAAAGCGGAAATGCTGTAAATCACAAAATTACTAACTTTCCAGATGTAAAATTTTAGAAAAATAAACCTTTACTTTTATATTATGAATCCGAATATTTAACGGCTCATTTTGTTATGAGAACACAACATATATATAAATGACTTATATATAAAACCTTAAAAAGAAATAACTTAAGTAAAGTCTTACATTTTATTAAATTATGATATGTACGAGTATATGAAGTGGAGGCTGGTCTCGGGAACAATTTGCGATGCCAGAATGCCCCTTAAACTAAAGGGGAAGATTTATAAGACGATCGTAAGACCTGTCATCCTGTATGGATCAGAGTGCTGGGCCACCAAAGGGGAGAATGAAAGGAAATTGCATGCAGCGGAGATGCGAATGTTGAGATGGATGTGTGGAGTGACAAAATTGGATAAGATTAAGAATGAGTATATTAGAGGAAGTGTGAAAGTAGCACCAGTGACCGAGAAGTTAAGGAGTGGAAGGTTAGCCTGGTATGGACATGTAATGAGAAGGGAGGATAGCCATGTATGTAAGAGGGTTCTAAATATGATGGTAAGCGGCAGGGCCGGGAGAGGGCGACCAAAAAAAGTGTGGATGAATTGTGTGAAAGAGGATATGTGTATTAAGGGTGTGAATGTAGAAATGACAGCGGATAGAGTGAAGTGGCGAAAGGAAACATGCTGTGCCGACCCCACCTAGTGGGATAAGGGCAAGAAAAACAACAACAACATGTTCATAGGTTCTTGTCAAATGTGCAAAATCTTAAATTAATATGATGATTTGAGGTGTCTAAAAACCGAGTTCTAAGTTTCATTTTCCTATAAACATTATCATCGGTTATATGCGTAGCAACGAGTTTTTTTGGAGGTCCGGTTATTTGACAGAGGGAGACTTTAGCGAGGGAGAAGTAGGACACAACAGCAGACGTCAATTTAAACTACTGTGGTTTATGTTGTCCGAAGTCTCAAGGAGTAATGTCTTCGAAGTAATATATTTAAGGTATAAGACGTTGTTTGATATCATCAGTAGCTAATCCCGCGACTACTTCTGCGTGGAATATTTTTTGGGTAGCATTTTCATTAATTTACGCAAATTATTTTACAAATAAGAAACATACATATAAATACTTCAATGAGCTATTTATATGAGCAGTGTTTTACCGCAAAGAGCTTTTCAGACTCTAGATCATCGGAGTATAGTTTGTAAATGTATTTTTTTTATTAACACCCCCGCTACCCCATTTGCGGGTGGAATTTCGTAAAGTCCATTCTTAGCTGATCTCTACTCGGCAAAAGGAATATTCCTACCAAATTTCAAGTTTCTACGCCTTATGGTAACAAAGACATCGGGATAAGTCAATAGATACCTGGATATCTCTTATGATCAATCGTACATAGGAAATAATACAAAAAAGTACTGTAAAAGCCTATTTGAATAATGAATCTTTGAATTTGAAATTGAATCCGGTGAGTCTTACTCTCGTAAGTAAATTTCTACGCAGTTAGGTAGATGTTGGTGAAGCTAATATACACGTGGTGAAAACCGTTAAAAACTGTGAAAAAATGCGATTAGCTGTGGAAGTACAGGATCAAGTAGTGCCAGTTAGCAGGCATCAAGGAATCACAGCAAGTTTATCAACGCTCGCAGCAACAAATGAGCGTCCCGAGCGATTTATTGACGCGATAAGCGCTAAGTGCCGCTCGCGCAAATATTTCGCGTCGGCGTCTTCCTCGCGTTAGTTAGTGCTTACTTGCATTCGCTTACGTCGCGCTCGCGTGATGCGATACCGCGTGCCACAAGGAGTGGGATTTAGCTTAGACATTTATAAAACATTAACAGTGAAGTAAAAGTAAGCAAATAGCAGTCCATTAACGTCCATCTGGTAGCAGTTGCCATTTTCTGCGAAACAGTCGTTGAAGGAAGCACGGCAAAGAGAATACAGTCGAAACACAGTACCCCCGACTGAGGGGAGTAGGTAACAGGAAACTGAGCGAAAAAAAAAGCCCATTTACTGCTAGTCACAGGTTTCCTGCACCACTACGGATTGGCAGATATACTACACAAGGGCACTCTATATTCCTTCATAATCCCATGGGACGGCCATACGTGCTTACCGAGGTACACTGCCAGCTTCTCAACTTCGGATAAATATTCAGAAAATCGTAATAGAAAACTCAATATCCATTTTTGGTCCAACAAGGGACTTGTTGCGGACGGGAGCTGCGAGCCTAGGGCGTCACCGGCAGCGACTAATTCTAAAGCGTGACTTGTGACCATCGAACCAAAACTCTGCCGAACCGAACCCCGAAGACCGAAGCACGAACTCGGACGACCGAACCCTGAAGACCTCGCATCAAATATTGAAGACCCGAACCATCAAGCAACGAAGAACTGAAGATCCGAAACTGCAAGACCTGAAGACAGAAGCTGTCAAGAATTGCAAGACCTGAAGACAGAAGCTCTCAAGAACTGAACACCGAACCTGCAAGATCAAAGCACCTGAACCATAAACAGTCTACTGAACCCAGGGAGATTCGTCTGAACTTGAATCCCTCCCCAAGAGGACTCGAACCGAGAACCTCTGTGGCCGAACATGCTAATCGCTAGACCAATCAGACAGTAGCAATATTAACAATAATAGGACTGTAGTCGGTATGACTACGTAATTGGGTTGACTCTACTGAAAATGTATCAATATTTTGAATGTTTTTTAAGCTTGCATGCATTGAATGAGAGATGGGCAATGCTACTCCAAGAGTTTTAACAGGCGAAGTTAATAACATAATCTATACAACTGATTAGTGTCTCAAAGGATAAGCGCTAAGTGTCACTTCCAAATGTCACAAAGAATACGCAATTATTTATTCCTTTTTAGAGCATATTAATGTATTCGTAAGTTTGTTTTAAGGGCGGTTCTTTTTTTGTTAAAATTTATATTAATTTTTTGAATTTTAGTGAATCTGAAGTATTAACGAATTAACTTTATTTTTTACTCGCTCAAAGTTCTTAGCTTAAAGCACAATACATTGCACCTGTCAGTCTGTAACTAGGTTGTCTACAATTTACGTTTCGCGCTATTTGACTAGCGTACCTAGTGCTTCCTTTAACATACTGTTGCTAAAGCTAATTTACAACTCACTAACTAAATTATTGGACAGACTTCAACATTAACATGTTACATAAACTTTTCTTTTTGCTGGACTTTTTGTCACTTGATTTTTGGGGGCACGCTAATTCTCGAATATAGTAAATCTCTGCATTTCCTAATTCTTGAACTGATATTCAGTCGAATAAATACATAAACAGGACTTAAACTTTCTAAGTGTAAGTAATCGGTGTGGATTTCTCGCTCCCCACCGTCATTAGAATGATGGTGGGGAGCGAGAAATCCAGCAGCGAGAGAGCATGGTGCTACGCTCTCCTTCTGCGGGGATGTCATCACGTGGAAGAAGATGGCGAAACAGTTGAGGGAGGCGAATGTGTCAACCTCGACCGTTCGCAGGAGAAAGCTGAGAAGGAGGCGAGAGGCCCACGATCGCCGTCTCCCTCCTTAGTGGTGAGGTGCTTGGTGGCTTACCAGGTGCTCCAGGCAATCCACCATCGAAGTAAGTTTTGGTCATTGACCGAGTTGGGTCTAAAGTGGCACATCGCTGGCGCGGTTGCGAATGTCTGTCAGTTGCGTTCTCGTGACCCCGTCTCCGAGTGATATGGGAGCACCACTGGGTTTTAGCCGGTATGAGTCAAGGTATCCACGAGGATTTCCCAGCAATAAAAAAAATCTAAGTGTATCAAATGTGATCAAATGAAGCGAACGGAAACTGAAAGGGAGATATAAGTCAGTGAAGATTGAGAGAGAGTCACGTTTTACATCAGTCGTGTGGAATTAGTATAGAACAAAACAAATAGTTGTGTTTCGTATAGTTAACCTTGCCTTGACGAAGTTTTCTCGTTTTTGGTATTAGGTACACCCAGCCCTTTTTTTGCATTCTTTACATAATTTTTTTGATGTTTAAATAAGTAACAAAAGTTTAAAATGAAGACTTAACTTTGCAAATGTTCAAAATCTTTCCGATAGCGATATCACCGCATTCTCTGACAACCGATAAACGCTACATCCGAGCTAATTTAAAACCCCCTGTAAGGAAGATCTGTTGAACAATCGATAGTTTATTCAATTCTAACGATTTCAATTTTATTACACGCGATATCGAGTTCTAAATTGCCTTGGTAGCAACACTGCTTGAATACGAAGAGGATTTCTAGCTGTTTATTGCCACAGGGTTCCAATTTGCAATCATGTTCACGGTTGTTATGTCCTTGTCTCTTTATATTTCTATATATGACCTTTATACAAATTTCAACTTTAGCTTCAAGAAATAAAGTCGAAAATTGTATGATATATCTATAGTATTTGTGGATAGTGATGCAGTGAAATGGGGAGTGCTAACATTCTCTTATCACTGATAAAGATGGGACAATCCGATCTAGTGTTGGAATGATTTTGTGACGATACTATTACAAAAAGGTTTGAATAGAATATGTTATGCTTTTTAATTTAGGGCTTGTCACCCTACTGATGTTTTTTCTTAAATCATGACAATATCTTCACATTTATTGAAAACGTTATCCACCAAGAAAGCATGAAGGAAATATCATCTAAAAGTGTTATTTCAGGGAGTTTTTTTTAAATATATAGTGATCTTAATCGTCTTATATTTACGAGGAGCAAATTTCACAAGTTTTTACTTATATTTTTATGAGACCTATTCTCGTTAACAGCTGAAGCAGCTTAGTGGGGTTCAACTCAAAAAAACAGTCTTTCTTATGAGCAAGAAGGCCTGAGCCTAGCTGTAGGATATTCACAGGCTTCTACATAAATCATTACATTACTAAATACACATAGAATGACAATAGCATTGAAATTACAACACAAACTCAGCTTTCGATTATCACTACCAAAGTTTTCACTTCGCATTCGTGACCACGTGCCTCTTCAATTTCCGCGTTTACTTGCCAATGTATTTCATTTAGATCATTATTATGTAAAGGTAAAGTAAGTAGCAGCCCATTACTGTCTCACTGCTGGGCATTGGCTTCATCACGCGTAGGACAGAAGGTTTTTACAGAAGATAGAAACACCACGCTGCTCCTATGAGGATTGGAGTTTTCATTATTATGTAAATTCATTAATTTTAGTAAATTTCCGTATATAATATCGCAAAGTTGTTACTATGAGGCTATTTACTTGCAACTACAACGTAAGCCTTTTTTATCTCGACTTAGCTAACTTTGCACTGCGCATACTTGCACTTGCCAAACTATCAGTGGATCTTTATAGCAAATTTGTATCAGGGTTGCACCAAAAAGGAAGCGAAATTTATAATATCATAGGTTTTTCAATCGTTTTGATCTTAACTTTACGCATTTTACCAACAATAAACCATGGTTTTTATTGCATCATTACGTGCTCGTATATCCATTATAAAAAGGTTTATACATATTGTTTTTACCCGTTAAAATTAATAAGTAAAAAAGGTAAATTTAAATCAGCTTTGTTACTCACATTGTGCCTTTTCTATTATAATTTATTTTAATAGAAAATATCTAAATATGTCTCTCAACGAGTTTAAGTTTTAGCCTTATATAATTATATTTAATTGAGTTTTAAATGAAAGACACCATAAGCTGGTATTTATTATACGAAATACAAAAGCCAGGACAAAGAAACATTAACCTGATATTATTTATGTCAAATATGTATATTTGGACGTTTGTTACTCTACCAAGATAAAAAGCCTATAAAATTTGTATGTATTTTGGTATACAGCTATTTTATAAGCTGTATATAGGATATTTTTATACATACATGCATAGCATCACGCCTCATTCCCATAGGGATAGCTTGGAGGACGGACGGATGGTTTACTTTTGCGAAATCGTCTTGGTTGAAAGGGAGACCGCCGAGCGAGCGCGAGAGATGACCGATCCTTCACGGAGACGAAGACACAGGGGCAGCATAGTTGCATAGCAGTCGTTCAACGCTTCACCAGGAGGGGTTGCGAGCGATTAGAGTTCGAGCCCGCAGCGTTCTTTTCATGTACCGAGGAGGGCCACCGAGGGGGTTTTAGTGGGTATAATCCTACATCCCATGGCCTTTCCCCCAAGAGGCTGGGTATCTTTAGAAGATCCCCCCCCCCCATAAGAAAAAAAAGAAGGGGTAGGCAGAGACTTCCTTGCCACGATCCTTGCATGTGTCCTTCGCTTCATTCATTGTCATTAAACCTTTCATACAAGTTCGTTGGTTTAGAGTACTCTTGACATCTCCTTACTTAAAGTGTCCTGGGTTTGGTCCAGGAACGTTCGTCTTGGTCTTGCCCTTCCAATTTTCCCATTCACTCTTGACTCCTAAATCCTTTTTGTCAGTCTCCTTTCATTCATTTTCTCCACATGCCCAAACCATCTAAGCATACCTTTCTCAATTTTAGTCACTACTTCTTCATTAATACCACAACGTTCTCTTATCACACTATTTCTTACTCTATCACTCAGTTTCAATCCACTCATACTTCTCAACGCTCTCATCTCTACCGCATTTATTTTACTTTGGTGCTTCTTCTGCCATACCCAACATTCACTACCCTACATAAATGTTGGCACCAACACTCCTTCATGCACAGCCAGTCTGGCCCTTTGAGACACCATCTGGCTATTAATAATAATATTTTTAGCTAGATAAGTAACATGGATTAATGACAACTTATCATCACCGGTTGCATACGTGGCATTATGTGGCCAAACTCAATTTAGTAAGGCTTGAGCTTCGTAAATAATGTTTTACCTATTGGCAATTGTATTTTGGCCTATCCCGAGTCGGGACTACAGAAAATCAAATTATATAGCTGCCACAAAACAAAACTACGTTAAATGATGTGTAGAATAATGTTTTTCATTTTGAATGTTTGTTTTTAATTTTAATAATTAATATCAAGCTAAAAATTAAAGGATCAATTAAAAAAAAATCTTTCAATACCGTATGTAATTTATTAGTTAGATATATTCTTTGTTAAGTTAAATCTGTATATTGATTAGATTATAAATGTAAGTGTGTATCTAATAATCTGAAAGGAAGTAATTAAAATCTAAGTGAAATCAAACTTTTATGTTTAGTCCGACTTAGAAAACTTTCCACTACTATGAGATTGGTATCTACGCGGGTGAATCCAAGGGGCATTGCTAGTAATAAATAAAAATCAAGTGGTATTCTTTCCAATTCTGAGTGTTGTGGCAACCCTAATCTGCTTAAGCGAGATACACGCTCGTTTGAGCGGTAAAGCGCGGGATTAAACGGATGCCCCAATAAAATTTACATAGAAATGGCGTTTTATGTGAGACACATTTTTACTGACCCGGTTCCTACCGAGCTATTTAGTTAAATTTTAAATAAGGTAAAACTTAAGTGGGTGCGATATATTTCCTTGTTAATTCAAGTACTCCTTTTTCTGTTACGCTAACTTACATTGCATTTAACTTACGATTTCAAAACTTTCTTGGGAGTTGTTACTAATCATGCAAAAGAAGAAATATAAAGTCCAGGTCGACTATTTTGCAAAAAATAAATCTATTTAATTTTTCTTGTAAAGATATAAATAGCTATTGCACAATACGTCACATTAGCATGTAGATGACGAGGTGAGGGTAATGAGAATCTATAGGATTAGACTGTCATGATCCACGCCAACGAAAACACATCAATTTGGAAGAGGTATCCCCGGATCATCTGATATGCCACCTACCACCATACAATACTTCTCTCCGCAATAAAGTAGAACTAGTATCTACTGCCCCAGAAATCAACTCATAAAATTTACACAGTAGTGCGTTATGGGTTCTGTCTTAGAAAACTCGACCATGGTTCCCGCTGACGTTGCCCATTTCTCTGGGCCCAACTTCTTTTATAGTTTCTTCGTTAAGGAGACAGGTTTGGGGTAACATGTCACATGTATCAGCGCGAAACTTTTCTCATCGGATTAACAGACCTCGTCTCTGTTACCTCAGAAGTCCCCGTTAGGGAGGTATCCTGTAAACGTGAGCCTCACGATGCCGTCTCGTCCCTCCCCAGTGGTATCCTCCTTCTGTAACATTAGGCCGCCACGCTATTTTCTTTCTCACAGAAGGTGAGCTAAAGGAGATAGTAAATATTATGAATGAAGCTTTGAAAAGGAAAGGATTGAAAGTGAATGTAAACAAAATGAAATCTATGATGAATAGCAATATTTTGATAGATGGGGAACAAGTGGAAGAGGTGAAAGAATTTGTATACTTGGGATCTAAACAAAAGATGGAACATGTGAAAGTGATATTGAAAGGAGAATGAATGTGGTTAATGGAACTCTGTACGCTTTTATGAATAGCTAGATGGTATCTCAAAGGGCCAGACTGGCTTTGCATAAAGGAGTGTAGGTGTCAACGCTTATGTATGGTAGTGAAAGTTGGGTCTGTCAGAAGAAGACAATTATAAAATAAATGCGGTAGAGATGAGAACGTTGAGATGTATGAGTGAGTTAAAATTGAGTGACAAAGAAGATGTAGTGACTAAAATTGAGAAAGGTATGCCTAGATGGTTTGGGCACGTAGAGAGACTGATAAAAAGGACTTTGTTGATTAACTCAGTTTATAATATTCAATCACTTAATGTTCCCGATATCAATTTACACAAACTCATTAATAATAATAACTGGGAACGCGACAGTTTTAATAGTTGACCGCTCTGGCGGACCGTCACCGGAGAACTGGAGGTCACTGGAGGGATTGTCACTCACGCCGATAGACAGATGGCGCCGGCGTTCCACAGACTATTACACTCCGACATGTATAAAAGAAACGCGAATTTAAACGTAAGCCGAAAATTTGAAGAATGCGCACTAATTTACTCATTTATTTAACTAAAGCAATGTAGTACTTGCGTCCCTTGAAATGGGGCTGAAAAACGAACTTTCCAGCTAGATGTGAGGAAAAACAGTTTTCACTTTAAAAAATACATGTGTTTTGTTCAAAAATAAACTACATTTCTGCTTTTTTTCACCAATAATAGAAGGATTAACAATTTTTCACCAAACTGTACTGGGTACAATAAACAAGTGTGGAACCCATTTGTAGGCGAATCTCGGACATCTGAAATCCCTCGACTAAATTACAAGGGACGACGTTAGTGGCTTTATCCCTGGATTTTAAATAGAATTGCGTTTAGCTTAGTTGACTCGTGGATTTGATTGTTATCGGTTCACTTGATTGTTATAGGTATACCCACGAAAAAGTTGTTATTAAACAAATTTATAGTTCCAAATAAGAACCAAGTCCAAGTCTCACTCTTATATATCCATAAAACAAAGGCGTGTTCATTACTTCATTTGTACTTCAAGAACGACTGGAGCGATTTTAATGATCATGGTTTTATTAGCTCGGTTTCCGCCGCGGATAACAGAATAACTATAAAAATATCTAAGACGTATACACAAAAAAAAACTGAAAAGATTTCAAAAAACGTAATATACACGTATCATAAAGTACTAATTATTGCAAATGACAATATGATTGATATAGATCATTCGGTATGTATATATATGTCGGAGGGCAGGTGTCTGTGGAACGCTGGCGCCAGCTGTCGGCGTGGGACGGTGTCAATAGTGGCGGTGCGGCGGAAGTCTCCCGGCAGTTGTCGCGTGGCGCTCGACCGGAGCGGTCTACTGCTGGAACTGTCGCGTTCCTAGCTATTATTGTTAATGAGTTTGTGTAAATTGATATCCGGACCATTAAGTGATTGAACATTATAATTCGAGTTAATTAATAAAGCGTTTGATTGCACCAACATTACCGACGAACGCCCACAGTATAAAAAATTAATAACGATGTCGGCGGAGAACCCTACGCCCCTGTGCTTTATGCTTCTCCGTTCTCTCTTATTCTCCGACATATATATTAAAATAGTGAAAAAGGACCACACGGATTAATCACGAATTCTCCAAAATTTATTGACTATTTGAACGTGTACATACCACGATGGCGTTTTTTAATTTTGCCGATATTTCGACCCAGTTGCATGGATCGTGGTCACAGCGTTACTGCTTTGGACGGTTGTGTCAAGCTGTTAAGGGCAGAATCTGTCTACCCTTCTGATCCTTTTGTTTATCACGGCACCCACATCCATTTTTCGGTATACTACACTCACAACGTCACGTTTTAATTTTGGGTCGAAATATCGGCAAAATAAAAAAACGCCATCGTGGTATGTACCCGTTCAAATAGTCAATATGTTAATAAACCACGAAGATTTAAGTTTAAAACAATTAATTATGTCCAAAATTATAAGTGCCATTAATTTTACAATAAATTATACACACTGCCATATATTTGAGACGTATATAAACTCGTATGCCTTAAATTGTCCATATCAATTACTGGTTGACATTTTGGTGGCTTTCTTTGAAATCATTTTGCAAAAATGGATATTGAGTTTTCTATTGAGATTTTCTCATTATTTGCCCGAAGTTGGGAAGTTCAGAGTGTGATCCACCCTCGTACCTCCTCCGATCTCTCTCCAGTTGTGTCGGATTACCGTCACATCGGACTATGAGAGTGAAGGAATAGAGAGTGTACTTGTGTACTATGCCTGTCAATGCGCAGTGGAGCAGCCTGGTGGGTCTATGTTCTAAAAACCCTCTCTCATATGAGTGAGGAGGCCTCTGCCCAGCAGTGGGACGTTAACGGGCTGCTACTTACTTACTTTTTATAATGTTCTCGATATAAATTTACATAAACTCATTAACAATAATAGCTAGGAACGCCACAGTTACAATAATCGACCACACCGGCGGGTGGTCACTCAATAACTAGAGAGACGCGCACCGAATTGTCACAATTGACTCTGTCCTATGCCGATAGATGGCGCCAGCGTTCCACAGACTACTGCACTCCGACATATATTAAATTACACACAATACTACCATGTATTTATAAACTTTTATGTAAACAGTTGACAGTTATGACAAACGCCAAAAGGTTACATTAGAGAAATTTCTATGGTGGTTAAGTTTTTTAATTTTTTTTTAATATACAACGCAAATTTATTCCTATAACCAACACAACAAAAAAAAATTCAGTGAAATTGATCCATGCGTGATGCGAGAAGGAAATAGGGATACAAATTACTAATATCATAAATGCGAAAGTAACTCTATCCGTCGCGATTTCACATTAAAACTACTAAACCGATTTAAATTAAATTTGGTAGATAAATAGTCTAGAATCTGAGAAAGGACATAGGCTGCTGTTTAATGAGATAAAAGAGTTCCATGAGCTGGATTTATAGTCATTTTTAGGGCTAGAAGTGCCGATATAAATAAGTATGATCCTCGAGAGTATAAAATAACAATCCCGTTTAATATTGTAAATAGGAAAGTAACTCTGTATATCTTTCACGCTATCACGGTAAGACTACTGAACCGATTTAAATTAAATTTGGCATAAAGATAGAAAGGACAATAAGCTCTTTGCAGTAGAACACAGCTAGTTTATATATATTGATAGATTTCCTTATTAATAAAGATCTATGCCCACCCCAACCAATAGACTTGACCAGAAGATTTACTGTTTTAATAGTTGGAATATGGCCACGGTCAGGCTGCGATTTATCAAAGGACGACTAAATTAAAGGCCGGCTGATGTAATAAAAGCGATTCACCGCAATTCTAAGGATTCCGGGGTTCAACCGAATGGTAATTTGGGTGAAATATTTAAAGCTTAATACATATTTTATTAGGTGGTGTATTTTATCGCAATCAAAGTATATTAGAACTAAATGAAAGACTGAATATTGCTTGTTGGAGTGATATTTCTCATCTGTTGAGCACAGGCCTCCTCCACGCTGCTCTACTGCAAGTTGGCAGGTTTTACTTCATGGGATCATTTGTATAAACTCTTCTCGAGATGAGATCATATCGTCTGCGGAAAAATCTTTACATCATGTAGTAATCTTTTTGCATAGATCTTTTAAATTTCTCAACGAATTTTAATGCAATATCCAGCAATAGATAGAGTGACTTAAGAGAAACGTTTTTATTGATAATAAATATATATTATAGTATAGAAAAGACGAAATATTCAAAGATTTAAGAGCACGAAAATTTGTTATAATTCTCACAAAGCTATTGTGAGAATTATAACAAAATTTTCGTGCTCTTAAATCGCAAACGCTGGCCAAACCTTACAAGATATAATCAATTAATGTACTACCGAATTATATATCTTAAAAAGATCGATATAGAAGTCTTTGACTGTATATATTTATCTCTAAAATATAACCCACATTAACCATTATTACTTTTACATATTACAAAAAATATGTATCATTTACCAAGCTATTTATTACAATGCTGTATTATTCATTAGCCAATTAAATATATGCAGCGCAAAGTAACATAAGCATCAAATAGATGGCACCGTACTTTAAGAGCTAAAATTAATTATACATGCATAGCATCATGTCTCATTCCCATAGGGGTAGACAGGGGGTACGTCCTTTCTCTTTCCACAATTCTTTAACATCTCTTTTGCATCTTTCATTCTCATTAAACCTTTTATACAAGTTCGTCGGTTTAGAGCAATCTTGACCTGGCCCTTGTTTAAAATGTCCTGGATTTGGTCCAGAAACGTTCGCCTTGGTCTTCCTCTTCCAACTTTCCCATTCATTCTTGACTTGTAAATCGTTTTTGTTAGTCTCCTTTCATTCAATTTCTCCACGTGACCAAACCATCTATGCATATCTTTCTCAATTTTAGTCATTACTTCTTCTTTTATACCACAACGTTCTCTTTTCACACTATGTCTTACTTTATCACTCAGTTTTCAACCCTTTCATCTCTACCGCATTTAATTTAGTTTTATGTTTCTTCTGTCATACCCAAATTTCACTACCATACATAAGTGTTGGCACCAGCACTCCTCCATGTACAGCCTGGCCCTTTGAGGCATGCAGAGCACCATTTGCCATATTCCCTGCATTCACTCTCCTTCCAATATCACTTTCACAACTTTAAAAAGAAATATTTTAATAAACAAAATCTCTTTGTTTACGACGTCCCAACTCTGACACGAACATGCAAAACCCTAATATTTTATCCCCCAGAAATCTGCGAGACAAAGCCCGACGTGTTAACTAGCTTGGGTCACCGCAGCCGGCAAATTACAATGCCGGAGCGAGGTAAATATACCCAGTATTACAGAGTTAGAAAGGGATAGAGGCGTCTTTAATTGATTCGAAGTGAAGCCAGAGTTGGGAGGGTTAATAGTGTCGTGCTTGGTCTTAATTATGCGGTGTCTTGTACTGGGTTGTATCTGGCTTGGATAAATGACCTGTGGGTTATGCTACGATTTAGCTACAAATAACGTTTCAATGTTAGAATTTCTGCAAGTTTTTTGCTAGCAGAGGACCTAACTTCGATTCTAACTTTAGGAACTTGTTTTTTCTAATCTTTATAAGTCGGTAAAGACACAATAACAAGAATCTATGCATAGTATAAAGTTGCTTCCTTTGTGAATAACCTTAATTCTTCAAAATTAATTAACGGATTTTAATGCAGTTTTTAGCAATAGGTAGAATGATTCAAGAGGAAAGTTTTTATGTATAATACATAAATGTTATGGTAAAGAACAGACGAGAAATTCAAAGATTTGTAATGGAATATAGAAACAAATATGACGAACTTGTATACCTTAAAAAGATCTAGAAAAAAATCTGCGATGGTATATAAAAAAATACCAATGCCAAGCTGTTTTATACAAATGGATTTGAAGAAGATTGCCCGTGTCAACTATTGGTTGACTCGTGCAATCAGAAATCTCTTTCTTTTCAAGTCATATTGTGTATTATCTATTTCGCTTCTCGATTATTGTCGTAACAAAATATGTTATATAATAAATCAGTTACAAAGTGTCCGTTACTAACGGTGCCCGTGTCGTGTCGTAAGTCATTAAGCTTTTGTTGTATCTTGTAAACTGTGAGTATTTATCAGGGATTATTTGTGTTTTTCATTATATAAGTGATGTGAATAACAATGAAAATAATAAAGAAAGACGCTAGACCAGACTCTTAATTTAATAAACCAAAGGATAAAATTGTATAGTTTAACTATCAGCAAACATATTTGGTAGTCTTTCATGAATATTTAAGTCCCAAGAGCCACTTTAGCGTTATTCGACCCGCGGGGCAATTGACTCAAAAAAATCGTGCGGGGCGGGGCAGGCGACGATTATTTCCGTTAAAAAGTGTGGCTATGGCCAGCAAAAGGCGGCCGGACAATCTAAGGGTTATGGTTTCTACACATCATCGTACAAATCTCTTTGCTTGGTACGTATTTGCTATTAGGGTGATAACTAGCCACGGCCGAAGCCTCCCAATCAAGCAAATTTTAGGCAAATCCACGTAAAGCACTAGGTCATCACATCTTTTCATTTCGCTGTACTTATTAGTTAAAACATCAAACGGATTGCGAGGTGTTGAAAAGCTTTTATCACTTACTGTAAATATTTACAGAGAACAATCTGTCCATGTCTCTTAGCTCTAAAAAGATTCCCTAACAAACGATCGTTTGTAAATATCCCCTGACTTTACCTTGAATTGTTTTCAAAGTGGTTTCTGTTGTATATCAACGTCTTGTATTTGATTTCTAAACAAAGAATTAAATGTAAGCCTTTGATAGAGTTCGTCAATTGATGCATGATCAAAGCAGCACTTAGCTCTTTTTTGATAAGGAGAAATCTATTGTTTAGGTAATCCAAGCTCGAAACCTCTCCTAAAAAGCCTATGCCCATAATTGGGTTTTAAATAGACATGATTAGGTTAATTAACTTATAGCAGAATTGTTTTCCCTGTGGTGTCACTCGCGTAGTTCTACATCACGTGATAATATGTCCATAATAACAGTTAGCGTTGCACAGGCAGTAATTTTACTAAATTTCAATTTAATCACGAACAGTGATGTAGTGGATAAAAATGTTAAGTATGATATTGCTGAAGGAGGGAAATAAGAGGCACTGGAAGGACACTATGGACAATTCTTCTCCAGCACCAGTTGAGAGGTAAGAGGCATAAATTTTCGCTTCCCCTGCTTTCCTTCTAAGTTTCCCAGCACGAATCATATGGAGTACTAAGGTAGATTACATCTACTTACCCTCTGTTGATTTACTAAATGTTTTGGAGGGTATCCCTGTGCTTTATTTGATATTCTGGCTTGCCAGCTAATCACATACACTCGATTATATTTCAGTTCTTTTCGAGGTTTGTAAAGGTCATTACTAGCATGCAACAGCAATGTAATTAAGTTAAGCGATCTAGAACAAGCCTTTCAATAATTTTGATAGAAGGTTGTCTCTAACATATAACGAGAACTGCCAGTGTTACTTGTTAAACAGTGAATGCTTTACTAGTTTTCTATGTTTCTCTAACATGGAGAATTTTCCGTTAAGTCAGGAAAGTACCCCCCAATCAAAACACCTTGTAACGAACACCTAAGGTAATTACCGCTGGCGTTATGCATAATGTATACGATGACAACAATTTTAAGCCAATAAATAACCCCGCGTAATACAGAGGAAAATATGGTGACGCATTTATTATACATCCCGGCTTAATGGCGGTTGCGAAGGTGATAATGATATAGAGATGTTAAAAAATTATAAATAACAGCCCGTTATGGTCCCAGTGCTGGACTATCACTCATAGAAGAGACTACATTTAGAACACACATTCTACACCAAAGACGTTTGAAAATTAAACAAAATACTGAAATAGTCCATTAACATAATGTAATTTTAGTGTGGCACGGAACAAATCAGGATATTACATTTTCCAAATGCCCTGCATCTGGATTGGAGGCTTCGGCTGTGGCTGTTTATCAACCTGCCAGCAAAGATGTGGTGACAAGCAAAAAAAACTGCGTCCCAATTCGCTGCTGTGTAGAAATCATAAGAAATAAGTTACCTCTTACCAGGTTAGCCTTTCTTTCTTACATTGTATCATCCCTCACCATTAGGTGAGATTACGGTCAAGCTCTAACCTGTCAGCAATAAAAAAATGCATGCGTCCAAAGTCCATATGCCAAAAGTAAAGCTTCTTTGTTAGATAGTTATATATTCTCCTCAAATCGCACCCTTACTATAAGCCGTTTAGGAGTTGATCATCATATGTGACTACGACAATCACTTGATCATACCAACGTTACTGTAGGTGACTCAAATATACGGATAGCCTATAGAAGACTCTGCCAAGTATCTTTAATTTGTTACTAAGAATTGAAGAGTTCTGTTACGTTGTCATTGATCCCATGATCAAAACCTAACCTTTCCAATAAAAAACGAATCATCAGAATCGGTTGGTGTAATCTTGAGTTATTCGTCCATTTGCCGCGCACATGCTTAATGCAAATTTAAGACTTATAAGGTTTTCTCATGAATACCATCATCAGAACTGGACTAAAATGAAATGGAACCCTACGACAAGCATCACCTTTTATAAAGAAAAAGAATTCTAGAAATCGGTTTACCCAATCGGAAGATATGAGGTAACAAACATAAAAAACGCTGCACATCCTTCGTGATGCGTTAACTCCGTACAAATTTTATCGTCATGCGCCTAAAGAAGTTTCACTTCAAAAGCATAATATTTTTAATTCATCACTTAATGTTACATCCGATTCCATCGAAACATGTAACACATGCTTAATGACTGTCTCCATTTTGAAAAGAGTCGCTGCTATATATCAATCCAATCGAGAATAATTCTGTAGAGTCAGTTCGAGAGTTCTTTTTTTATAACGCTGGGAAATCCTCGTGGATACCTGGAATACTCAGGAGGATGTTCCAGGGTATGCCGGACTCGTACCGGCTAAAACCCAGCGGTGCTCTTACATCATTCGGAAACGGGGTCACAAGAACGCAACTTTTCGCAACCCCGCCAGCGATGTGCCTGTTTAGGCCCAAATCGGTTAATGACCAAAATTTAGGTAGATTGTCTGGAGCACCTGGTAAGCCACCAACCACCTCGCAGGACCTCTCTTTGTTGGGCAAAGGACCTCGCTTCCATTACCTAAAGCTCACCACTAAGGAAGGAGACGGCGATCGTGGGCCTCTCGCCTTCTCTTAAGTAGATTGTCTGAAGCATCTGGTAAGCCACCAACCACCTCGTGGGACCTCTCTTTGTTGGGCAAAGGACCTCGCTTCCATTACCTAAAGGTCACCACTAAAGAGGGAGACGGCGATCGTGGACCTCTCCCCTTCTTCTCGGCGTTCTCCTGCGAACGGTCGAAGTGGTCACATTCGCCTCCCTCAGTAAGAGAATTTAGTGGTCTATAGTGAACTTAGCATTACTACCTTTCTATTATACTCGGTTTGAGTTACACTGGTTGGTGATAAAGTAGATTTTTTGTGTATTAAGCTCATTAGTCCCTTGGTCAGCTCGCTCGGTTCCATAGTAATATGAGAGTGCAAAAATAGAGAGTTTTACTATTGAGTTTGCGTTTAAACTTGTGCCCTATTATATCTCCTGGGCTCATCTCTCAAGGAAATGTGGCCAAAATTATGTCTGTGTATTTTAAAAGTTGAACGTGAGCATTGATCTTAAAAACTATTGTAGTATATTTTTGCAACAGCTCTTAGTTATTTTCTGTATAATTTAGGCCGTCTATTCCCTACAATATTATCACCCCAGCCTCGGGCCCTGTTTGTGAAATAATGGATTCATTCCATATTCATTTACATCCTTAATAAGATTGGTGTGACACTGCCTCTGTCGCCAAATTACCCTGTCAAGTATAATCGTGTTGAGCTCTTCTGTTAAAAGTCGTGTAACTCACGCAGTAAGTGTGACAGGGACAGTTATATATTTCCTCGTATCTCTGCTAATGAGTGACATGATATAATTTGAATTTTCGCCTGTCAGAATTCGTTAAGTCGAACGCATCCAAATTATCTGGGATTTCGTTTGACGGCTGCAAAAAAAGCTTATGGATCCTTTGACAGAAAAGATTTTATTTTATCTTCCTTAATATTTTACTAGCTGCCATGTACTACTTTGTCTGCGTCACTTTAGAAAGACAGATAGAAGAAAATTATTACTTTAAAATAGATTATAGTGAATCTTTCTTTTTTTTTTGGAAGTTTAAAAGAGTTACAATATTAACTCAACAAATGCAGCAGAAGTGTACTAAAGTAATAAATGATTTTAAGCCTATTATTTATACATTTTGTAACTCAGACCCCGGTGAAAGGGAGTGGAAGGCAGTGGTCTCCTTCTGTGAAAGTGTTATTTCGCTGAAAGAGGCACAGGGAGAACGCTGTAGACGCTCCTTTACTTCGGCGCAGGAGGTTGGGAGGTAGAAGGCGTCGATTGGCGCTTCTCCTTCCTCCTTCTTAAGTTTCCCAGAGGAATCTTCCGGAGTGCCAGGGTAGATTGCGTCTACCGATCCTATGGTGCTCCAGTAAAGGAAGCGGAGGATATCGCTGGGTTTTAGTGGATATTCTGGTTTACCAGCGAGTCCCACACTGCTGATAAGATTTTACTCTGATCTGCGTGCATAAAGGCATTTCCCAGCGTTAAAAAAAAGACCCTAAGTGTGACAGGTTATTTAATAGCTTTCGTTCGTGCCAATAAGGCACACTTTTCTCCGCCAATATCACGTATTGAGAATAAAGAACGCAATAGTTTCATAACTAATCTTAAAGATGATTATGATCTTAAGGTAGATGATGATGATGATTTAAAGGCAGATTTTAACACAACCGTGATAAATTTTATTAGAACCCATGTATAATCTATAACAAAACAAATTAAATGAAGCAATCATGCTGATCAATGACATGATATGATTTGAATTTTCGCTTGTCAGAATTTGTTGAGTAGAACGCATCCAAATTAGCTGGGATTAAGTTTGACAGCACCAAAAAAAACCTTATGGATCCACGGAAAAAAGACATCATTATCCTGTTATTTATTTCTATATTTTACTAGCCTAAATGTACAACTCCGTCTGTATCCTCTGTGTTACAATAATGAAAAAAGTTTAAATTGGGAGAACAAATTTTACCAATCGTAGTTGCATCCATTTTGTACAATCAATATATATGATGGGTTACACTTGGATTAATAATACAAGGTTTCGCTAAAAGAGTAGTGTATCGTTTATCAAAAATAATTGTATTTGAACTCACACCCTATCCGCACGATAACATCAACACCAGCAACACAACAGATGGGCACAGTACATCATCTGCGAGCTGGTGAAAATATCCATTGAAATTAATCGAGCGATTCAATTTATCGCAGTGCGAATGGATTTATAAATTAGATTGTATTGTGTACAATTTATATCATATCCCATTAACTGTGTAAAGTTTAATTCATTAGTATCTTCTTTCACATTATGATTAAAGTAAATCAAGACGTATGATAGAATTTGCACAAATGCATTTTTGGTATTAACATAAAATATATCGAGTTTGGTTGCGATAAATTCTGAAACATTTAATCAAATTTTCATGTGATTTTCACCAATAGATTTAGTTTCCGAAACACTAGCGCCATCTATCGGCGCTGGACAGAGCCAATAAGTCACAGGCCGGCGGCGTTCTCAATAATTCTCGTGGAACGGTCCGCCAAAGCGGTCGTCTATTGAAACTGTTGCGCGTTCCTGACTATTGCTGTTAATGTGTTTGTGTAATTTGACATCGGGAACATTAAGTGATTGGACATTATAATCTCAGTTAATGAGGTGTTTGATTGCACCGACGCCCACAGTTTGGAATTTGAATTATGAACCCCACAAATGACGATGTCAGTGGGAACTATGCTTTTTCTCCTATATATGATCCAATATTATGATAATTGTTGCAAGTAGCGCAAAAAATAAAGCCGCCCTTAGTAACATACTGGGGGTTTACAAACATACATATGGAGTTATAGGTTCTCTTCTATTCTACATAGGGTTTAAACTCCATTTGCTGTCTCCTTTAAGTAAAAAGGCATGTATTCTAATAAAAGACAACGCAATATAATGTTATTTACATATAGATTCTGACAGATCACAATGAATCGACAAAACTATCAAGTTACGCCCATAAATTGGTCTTTATCACTGCAACGGAGTGCCTAGAACCATGTACACGGTCGTATTTTACTGTATTAGCATAGATATGAGCGCAGAAAGGGTGGTAAGTGCATTTAAACGTAAAAATACGAGGGAGCGACCCGTTATGAGCGGCACTTTGTCATCGGCCAGCAGTTTTATATTCGCTTTGGTCATTCCGCTGCCGGTTATCTGCTCACCAGGCCCGGGGTGGCCATGCTAAACAATTTCCAAATGCATTTGTAAGATGTAATGGGGCCATTATCATCTGTATTTAAGGAGAAGGAATTTTTATGACTGCTTTATCACCTTAAGTAGTAATGGCTTAGTGGTGAGACGTGGGTTGGGTAGAAGATATCTTACAGAGAAGTCGTGGGTTGGTACCCTGGGGATTTCTCTTTATAAAAAGAAACTTACGTGTTTCATTATTGATTTCACTACATCACGTTTTGGTGTAGGTACACCTCGAGTCGAAATCTACATGTCCCGGGAGTAATTCTGGAGTATATGTAGTCTGCCAGATCAGTGCTCTTTATAACCCTCGCTCCTGTGACGGAGGAAGCCTGTCCGAAGTTGTGGGACGTTAATAGACTGCTGTTTGACGGCACTTTGCTGGTACGGTAGTAACTATGACCGAAGCCTCCAGTACACATTCAGATAAATAAGAAAATTATATTCTGAATCGAAATCTGGATCTCTGCTAGCGAAGCCAGAACTCGCACCATTTCGCTAGCGAGTCCGTCTTATGGATTAAAGAAATGTATTACGTGCTTCATAGAATTACGTTGACTACGCAGACAAAGCTGATTGAAACAGTTAGTCAAATGCGTCATCCATTTGCTGTGATGACACACGAAATACTATGATAATACATGCATGTCGTACAAGTCATGTCAGAGAGAAACAATCATTTTTCATTACCCACGATTCATTAACATGCGGGGCCGGCGAATTATGTCCGCTCCATCCATCAAGCCACCCTAAAATTTCATATTTTATGTGGCGGCAAATAAGATAAATTGCTATTTCAGCATAAAGCTTGTGATACGAAAACTGTGGGGAGTTACAATTTTTTTACCAGTGTTGCACAGCTGGAGTCGGTCAGTCACTGACTGCTGCTTGTAATTAAATCGAAAACTTCTTTACTTTTAGAGTAATTATAAGTCGTCAAATATATACAATCTCATACTATTTCGAATGTACAACAAACTCATAAATTTCCAATCTGAAAATACGCGTTTAGATCTGAGCATCGATCGATTGACCGATTTGTGGTCATCAGTACTCCAACTTTCAGACAGTCCAGGAGCCGTAGACATCGTAACTTTTGAAGATTGCTAATGCTTAAAAATAAATGGAAATAAACTTACATTTTTCGATACGTTTCGCTATGAAACGTCATCCTCATACATTATTTAAGCGTTAGCAATCTTCGAAAGTGACTTTGTCTAAGAGCCCAGATCTATCTAAAGAGACACTCTTACTCTGTTTGAAAAAAAGAAATCAAGGTCTACATTTTTACTTTATTTCAGACTTTTTTAAACCCCTGCCTGCTTCGTCATAAATTTATAAAGATAAAATCGTCCTGCAATTTCATTTTATACGCCACAAGCATAACGCCCCATCACCAAGGGCTTAAACATATTATAAATCACAATTATAACACCAATAGAAGTGCGCCATTAAATCTGACATCCAAAGTATACATACACATAAATTCGCCCATCCTGTCTCACAGCTACGTTATAAATAATGATAATAGCCGAAATAAAAATGGTTGTTTGTAACAAAATGGGACGTGTCGAATCGCTTGTTGTGGAATATATTCCGGATTAAGTGGAGTGCTTTATAAATAATATTCACAAAACAGTTTTGAAGAGAATGTAAATATAACACGTAATGCGATGGCTCAATGCTTAAATTGGCTTAAAAATAAAGACCTATTATAATACTAATAAGTCTTTACTTTCAGATTTTACCCATAGTATCTCACAAGTTGAAATTAATACAAATTAAAAATTAACATTCTAAATTTCCTATTATTTTAATTTATCCCTACAAAAAGTAAACATTTGTGCCTTTTAGAATACCTTCACTCTGATGCTTCTAATATTTGGATAACACAAAGTAATATAAAAACGAGAAATCAATTCCAACGTCATCTAACAATAACTTCTTTGACTCATAGAAAGAAACCTATGAAACTCTTACGGCATCTTTCGACAGATAACGCTATACACTTTTTGGCAAAAAAAAAAATTTTGGGGAATTAATATTTGAAAATTCCGAATTAACATCAAATCTCATATTCTACCAGTTCACAGAGTGTATTTGAATTCGAATGGATGATTATAATAATTATAAAATAACGACAGAAAATTTATACAAAACATATTGATATAACTCTACATATAAAAGTAACTGGTATTTTAGATAACTTTCTAATTTTGACGTCTATATCATACTTTTTGTCAACTAAGATTATTTTTTTAAAAATAATATAAGCTATTAAAACGGGATCTTACCAAACTACATGATTTTAGATGCAAAGGTCGTTCACATAAATAAAAAATAGCGTAGGACCAAGTACACTACCTTGTAGTACCCTGTTAGATGATTGATGTGTTGACTAAGCCTGACTTAATTAATTAATTTTAAACTTATCTTTATTCGTAAGTAATAGTGGGATTCGAATAAATCACAGTAAAAATATTCAGCAATAATTAAATTCATACCAATGCTAACGCTAACCAACCGTTATAAATCACGGTTCTCATAGGGGTAGGTGTCACTAGAAAATAAATTGAAATGATGCAAACGCTGGATCGGTTACAATGATTTGTGTGGCGTGCCGATTTAATGGGGCCCATACATCTTGTGGTGGGGGATGCGAAATTTTTCAACACGCCACCCCCTATACTGCCGCGTTGCAAAAGTAAACCCATGAATTCTCCTAGTCAAAGACTTCAACAACTTTCTTATATAGATTCATCCCTATGATATATTACGATATAGGTTTTGGGGGTTCTGTAATTTATAAGATGTATTACAAATTGAAATTTTCATTGAAATTCAAAAATTCTTTACTCAAGCAGGCAATTTCAAATTGTGAAACATTGTTTTCTTTTAACATAATACTTTCAATAAAGGTTTGATGATGATATTAGAGAACTACATAGAATCTAATCTTACGATGACTTCATCCATAATAAATTCAGTCGGAAGTATTATTCTCATCTTCTTTAAAACCCCATCTTAATTTATTTTATTAAGTAATCCTTCAATTCCTACTGCAAGTTCTCAATTATTTTAATAAAACTATTGAGCGACATCTCTAGATGTGTTTCATGCATTTCAAATTCAAAAATTAATTATTCAAGCACTTTAGAATCGCCAAGTTGTTCCCATATTCTCGTATTATTTCCAGTGTCAAACTGATGATGATGGTATTAAAGAACGACGTAGATTATACTTAGAAGGATCCCTTAGCACCCTACTAAGAAAAGAACTCAGTCAGGTGTCCTTTTTATTGATAGTGTAAGTGGCATTCTATAACTGGTCTAAATAATATATAACAAAAACAAGTTTTCTTGTGGTTTGTAGAAATTTTTAGTTTATAAGAAAATTAATAGAGCCCCCCGCATTAATTGAAAAATTGACGGCAAATGCCCTTAAAATAAACCTAAATATATAAAGAAACCTTGGATTTATTTGATTAGATTATATTTTACGTTATATATGCCTGTAACTGATATAGTAATATATATATAAAAAGTATTCTATACACATTAATATAATATTATATATTTACTGGCTATAACTTTCGCTATAATCACAAGAAAGGATTTGATCTGATTGTGCCATAAAATAATAAACGCAATGATAAGATAAGTACTGTTTGAAGGAACAGTGCGATTATTTTTAAGGCCAAGAACCCTCTTTAATACTCGGTTAGCAACTTATAATTACCATAGTAAAAAACAAACATACATAGGGGTAAACAGAGACAAAATCCTTTCACTTGGCACGTACCTTGCAAGTCCGTCGGTTTAGAGTACTCTTGACCTGGACCGTTATTTAAAATGTCCTGGATTTGGTCCACAAACGTTCGCCTTGGTCTTCGCCTTCCAACTTTCGCATTCACTCTTGACTCATATATCCTTTTTGTCAGTCTCCTTTCATTCATTCTCTCTATTTCATTTTAGTCACTACGTCTTCTTTTATACCACAACGTTCTCTTATCACACTATTTCTCACTCTGTCACTCAGTTTTAATCCACTCATGCTTCTCAACGCTCTCATCTCTACCGCATTTATTTTACTTTTGTGATTCTTCTGCCATACCCAACTTTCACTACCATACATAAGTGTTGGCACCAACACTCCAGCATGCACTGCCAGTCTAGCCCTTTGAGACACCATCTGGCTATTCATAAAAGCATGCAGAGCACCATTTACCATATTCCCTGCATTCACTCTCCTTTCGATATCACTTTCACATGTTCCATCTTTTGTAAATTTAGATCCCAAGTATACAAATTCTTTCACCTCTTCCACTTGTTCCCCATCTATCAAAATATTGCCATTCATCATAGATTCATCTCGTTCAAAAAGCATAACTTTCGTTTTGTTTACATTCACTTTCATTCCTTTCCCTTTCAAAGCTTCATTCATAATATTTAGCATCTCCTGTAGCTCATTAGCGGATGACGCAAGTATTAAGTATTGACGCAAGTATTATCAGTAAAGAACAAAAAAACAACAATTAGTTGTTTTATGCCTTTCCTCGATGTTTAAAATTGATGTAATGGAAATGCAATAGAATTGTTTCCTGCAAAATTCAGCACTACTATACGTCATCAAGTAATTTATTGTATTCGGGGATAGAATTACAATAAAACACGAATGAATGACAAAAAGCGCATAACGTAGCGTTACATGCGATTTGAGAGTGGGTACATTAGTTATTATAACACAGCAAAATATGTGTAATAAAATGTAATTTATGGGGCAAATAAAATATAACAGTGGTTAGGGGCGGCAGATGGGGCGAACACTGTGGAGTGCTGTACAAGCTATACGCTGCAGCGTGTTAAGAAAAATTATACATTAAAAAAGCTAACAAAATTAGCTTAATAGAAAATCAAGCAAAAAATATGAAACTGATTGTTAATATGTTCTGAAATGTATTCAACGTTATGCCATAAAAGCGATAAACGATCTACGCTAAAAGGTTGATCCTAGGGGGTAGGATGATTGGAAAAAGAGTACTTGGCAAACCGAAGCAATAGTATATGGACTATATACTATATAGATGTTGATACTGCCAGACTGGTATATTCCAGCTATTTTCACAGCATTATGTCATACTGTATTCTATATTGGGGTAATGCTGCTGATATAGATGCAATATTTGTGCTGCAGAACAGGGCCGTTCATGCGATTTACAATATTGGTCCAAGAGAGTCGCTAAGAAACAAATTCAAGGCAGTTAACATAATGACAGTTCACTGCGTATACATATTAGAAAACTTGTTGTAGGTAGATAGAAACATTGACTCTTTTAGTAAAAAGAGTGAATGTATATCATATAACTTGCGAAACAGAAACAAACTTGTTGTAAATTCTAGTAGGCTGCATAAAATTAACAACTCATTTAATGGTAACTGTATACGTTTGTATAATAAACTGCCACAAGACCATTTAGAGATGTCAATTAATAAATTCAAAATCTTTGTTAAAAGAAAGTTGATAAAAAGATCGTATTATAAGTTGCAAGAGTACTTAGACGATAGAAACGCCTGGGAGTAAACGAACTGCTCTAATTTCAATTGAAATATATTAAACTAATATGATATTGTAATGATGATGATAACAAAAAACAAAATACCCGACTGAGTTTGTTGTGGGCTCTTATCAGATCAGGGCGCGAAGGAACCCTCGTAATTTTAGATTTTATGTCGTTCTGGAGTATCATCATCAGACGTACATTAAAATTAGAGTGTGGAAAAGAAAAATATATATATATTATTTGACGATTCAAAAGTGCTGTACTATGCCTACTTGAATACAGATATTTTGATTTGATTTATACGAGATTGGACCGTTTATATATATATATATATATAACACAGAATGAAAGCTTTTCCACCAACTGATTGCCAAACTGCACTACGAAGAGTGATGATGATCTACCAAATCATACTATTTGGTACTATATCATACCACAAAATCTTCTTACTTATTTTTCTTAATACGAATAGGAAATAATCTAATATCACAAAATGTTATGCTAAACGAGCTAATTTTGAGTAGTGAAGCGAATTTTGAGAAGTAGTGTCAATTGGTATATATTCAAATAGTGAAGTAATTATTAGTACAGTGCAAGTTGTATATATTTAAATAGTAACGAGAATAAAAGTTGCTAGTTAATGTGAGTTTAAAGGTGTTTTTATAATAAAATGTCATTGAGAGCCTCGACTTTCTTATTTATCAGTCCTCTAGGCATTCCACAATATGAAAGAAGAAGAATAGAAGTTTAGAGGGATAAGGAAAACATCGATGTCTCGACATATCTAACACTTAAGCTTTTTAAGCAATGCTCGCTGTTTCTTGTGCCTTACAGCAAACATCCTCACAGTTATATTGACAGAGTCCTCGGTTACGGATGCTGGAGAAAAATGACGGTCATTTGTTGGCGTCGCCGTTTTGTTCTGTTGCCTTTGAGAGCGAGATAATGGCTGATTTATTTGTACGATTACGTGTGACGCGCGCCAGTGGGAGGCTTTGAGCTTCACTAGGGCCTTCACCGCGTTATGGATTACGGCCATCGCTGCTGAGGTGTTAATAATTGTGGTAAAACTAGCCGATTTTAAGAAGGGAAGGTTATTTTTCATTGCATTTTGTCCGGCACATTATATGGTATTTTGACGAGCCAGAGCACAATAACAAGATTGAGGTCTTGTTGGTACTGCTTATTACATTATTGATTGATGAACAATTATAAGCAGTGTTGGTGTTATATTTTTGAACTGAAACATCTTTACTCTGCATATGTTTTGAATATATGTTTATGTATGTATATGTATGTGTGTATTGTATATATGTTTTGTAGAAATTATGGTAGGATGTTTTATTGCACATACCCAGTAATTTCATGGGCTACTCTATCTTCAAGGTTGTCTGGAGGAGATCGCTTTAAGCGATAAGAACGCCTTTGTACACTCTTATCTAAAATTCTGTTAGTGTTTTCTTTCAAAATAAAAATGTTTTTTGTAGATATTGAATGAGACTTAGCCATGACGCCCGATTATGTAAAGCGCGTTGGAGCAAAATTGGTCAAGAAAGCGAAAATTAGCTACTTTTTTGCCAAAAGATTAACTGCTAAGGTTTTTCAAACTTTAATTGGTATATTTTTAAATGTTCATACATACATAGGATCACGTTTCATTCCCATAGGAGAGGCAGAGACCACGTCCCTCCAATTGCCATGATCCTTGCATATCTCCTTCGCT
Organism: Elymnias hypermnestra; assembly: GCA_015832385.1. Taxonomy (NCBI): domain Eukaryota; kingdom Metazoa; phylum Arthropoda; class Insecta; order Lepidoptera; family Nymphalidae; genus Elymnias; species Elymnias hypermnestra. The sequence continues at coordinate 2,677,627 of JACTOM010000894.1, forward strand.
TCTTTCATTTTCATACAAGTTCGTCGGTTGAGAGTATTCTTGACCTGACACTTATTTAAAATGTCCTGGATTTCGTCCAGAACTGTTCGCCTTCCGACTCTCCCATTCACTCTTGACTCATAAATCCTTTTTGTCAGTCTCCTTTCATTCATTCCCTCTACATGCCCAAACCATCTAAGCATACCATTCTCAATTTTAGTCACTTCGTCTTCTTTTATACCAAAGTGTTTAAGCAGAAAGTAAAAAACTATGTTTCTGAATCGGATGTGTACATTGTATTTACTAATAAAATAGTTCCAATTAACTATTACTGCGGTTTGGTTTTGGTATAAATTCATCATTACATTACAATATATATTATAATAAATAGAAAGGAGACATAACTTCTAGGTATAATTTCCCTTCTGACATTTCGAATAGCAACTAGCCACTAGATATAAAACAAAACTTTACATGCCCAAAACCAAATCCGGGATGTCTACTAGTAAAATAAGTATTCGCACCATTAAGATATCAAGGCCATCGATTTTTTTTTTTCAAAACAGAATATACGTCTAAAATTTTGGCCCAGAACACGCATTTTCACATTTCAACATTAGAATATTCAAATTCGTTTGGCCATTAAACAGTACTGGTTTTATATTGAAAAACAAACATAAATAACAATCAATAGGTGTTACAATGTTAACACTAAAAGCTTAGTGTAATCTAAGCACTATGTGTCAATAATCAATCGACAGGCTGCAAAAATAAATATTGATGGTTTAAAGACATAACACAAGGGACCATCATCAATACTGATACATCAACACCATTAGTGAAACAAGGGACTGAACAGAAATGGCAATGGAGTAGCATGTAGAATCTCAAAATATTTTTAGTCGAGAAGCCACGAAATGGACAAATAATTCGATAGGTGTCACTGGAAAAACCTTGGTTCTTCTTTCTTGTTATCCAAAGGCTATTAGGTATATGGGTATAGTATGAACCACCTTTATCCATCAGTTGACTAATTGAAACTGCTGTTTTTAATTTAATAGGGCAAAAGCTAATGATTTTCTTGGTTTCTTTATTTATTTCAATGGCTATTTCTGTTTCTTCGGAGTTGTATTGGAGTGATGATGATAAAAATGATTACTCGATTGAATTTCTTGCGAATTCTTCTCACAAGTAGGCTAAAAGGACGCATATATAAGGGCTTTTATCTTTTTAATATGCAATCAAATATAGATAAAAACTGCTAACAGGATACATTAGATACCGATGTTATCAATCGATTATAATCTATTTTATTTCTGACCCAAAATTCAAGACAAGACACCTCAATCATACTTGGACTGCCCATTTATAATTTAATGACAGAAATACTTGGAATTAAGTCCACTTTTATGTATAAATTTATATCTAAAATGTCTTGATCGTATGCTTTCAAGTATTTTCTCAGTTAAATTACCATTTAAGCTGGTTTTATAAAAACATGATGCCATTTCCTTACTGGACGAGTGATCAGCCTGGGTTCGATTTCTTCAAAGGTTCTCAGCATTTGCCCTGTGTTGTGTCGACTACACAACTGTGGTGTTCTCCACTCCCGTGCCTCGGAGAGCAGGTTAAACTGTTGAACCTACGCCAGATCTCTCTCTGGCCGTGTTGAATTACCATCTAGGAATAGAAAGATCTCTTGTATTGGAACATATACTTGTGTACTATGTCTGTCACCCCGTAGTGAAGCAACGTGATCGGTTTATACTCTAAAAACTTTCTGGCTCATCAGTGAGGTGGCCTTTTTTTCCGCTGGGAAATGCATTTACTGACTCGACGAGGGAGGAGACTCGCAATACCCACTAAAATCCAGCGGAACTTTCTTCATCCGTGAGTGAGACGCCAGAGGATCAGCTGGCGCATTCCTACCTGGTTTTTCGGATGAGTTCGACGGAGCATTCACAGAAGTGGGTGCGCAAATATGCGCCGCCTAGGATCCCGCCTTCTTTGACGGTGAAAGGGGGCATCTTTTCATCATTCTTTAGCGAGACTACGGTCTACGACGGAACATCATTGGGTTGCTATTTACCTTACCTTAGACATGGTGCTTATTAAACCCACTAGAATAATATAACCTTTTGATATGAAATACCGATTCCACACCACCCCTGTTCCTAGCCACACATGTCACGAAATCTGAGCATCGACAATATTTACTGTGAGTCCGGTTAATTACCTTTCATTTAGTATTCAAACAAACGCATGTACGTTATATACATATAACTAGCGTCCCGCCCTGGCTTCGGATGGGTAGCAGAACATATCATGACTACAAATAAGCAGTCTTAGTTTAATCAATTTTGGGCACCTCCAAATTATTTGTTTATTAACTGCCTCATTGGTTTAGTGATTAGCATGTTCGACTATAGAGGTCCTGGGTTCGAGTCCAGGGTCGGGCCAAGTCAACAATCAATATTGAGTTTTCTATTAAGATTTTCTCAATATTTGCCCGAAGTTGGGAAGTTGGCGGTGTGATCCACCGTTACGCCGTTAAGCCGTCGGTCCTGCGCCTGATCTCTCTCCGGTTGTGTCGGATTCCCGTCACATCGGACTATAAGAGTGAAGGAATAGAGAGTGCACTTGTGTACTCTGCCTGCCAATCTGCAGTGGAGCAGCGTGGTGGGTTTATGCTCTAAAAAACCCTCGTTCTTCGGAGTTAGGAGGCCTGTGCTCAGCAGTGGGACGTTAATGGGCTGTTACTTACTTACTACTTACCTACAAATTATTACGCCAACATCTCAGTACAGTATTTAAGTTAATATTAGATATATGAATGGATTAGATTTTAAGAATGCCTTCTAGAAGTTTTTCATAGAAACTTATGCAGTAAAGGAGGATTTAAAGTACAGCGCGATCTATTTGAAGCTATGTAACTTAGTTGACAGCAAAACTCATACTTAACAATCGCTCAGTTTAAAACAAATTTAAGTTAAATTGAAACCTTTTATTAATTGAAGCAAAAAGAAAATCAAATAAATAAAAGATCAGTTAAGGAAAATATCGTCAGCAAACCTGTATATGCCTAGTGAAAATCTGATTCGTGCTGAGACTGTTCCCTAAAAATCTCACTCTCTTAAGATCGAGGAGGTTAAGATATCTTTTTGAAGTGAAACTTCTTATAGAACTGTAGGGAAAACGTCAGATATTTATATGTATCAATTGGGGCTTTACCCAATCACACTTAGAAAAAATTACGACAAATTACTTATATATAAGATTTTGTTTCATTTTCCAGAAGGATAAAGTTCTCGTTAAAACATCTTTACTTAAAGGGCATTCATTAACTGAAATGTTAAGGGTATAAGAGGAAGACTCAGGGATATCTTCTGGAGGCGCTGTTCAGTGGGGACCTTTTACTGAAAAGGGAGCACGAGCTAGAGAGGTAAAATGTAGTCGATGCTCCTTCACCTAAGGAGGAACGTGTAGACTTAACGATGAAGGAGGCCGGTATATCGTAATTTATTGTTATTAATTTTTTCACACCCTGCGTTACATACGGACGCCCACTGCTGAACAAAGGTCTCTCTTAATGAATGCCAATGGGCCTGATCTTGCGCCGCTTGTACCCAGCGGCCCCCAGCGACCCGCCTTATGTCATCGGTCTATCTGGTGAGGAGTCTGCCGACGCTGCGTTTTCCAATTCGAGGCCGCCACTCTAGCACCTTCGGGCCCCAACGTCCATCGGTTCTGCGAACTATGCCCTGCCCATTGACACTTCTGCTCTGCAATTTGGTAGGCTACTTCGGTGACTTTAGTTCTCCTACGGATCTCCTCATTCCTGATTTGATCGCATAGAGAAACTCTGAGCATAGCCCTCTCCATTGCCTACTAAGTGACTCCGAGTCTTCTTACAAGTTCCATAGTCAGCGGCCAACCATATGTAATCGCTGACAACACGCATTGTTCGAAGACCTTAGTCTTCAGGCACTAAGGAATTATGGATGAAAAGATGTCCCGTAGTTTTCCGAATTTTTACATTAATCTATTTTATTAGGGATATCTTTTTTTTTAGAAAGTAATATAGTCTATGTCGGTGAATAAATTTTTGATTTGAGTCCAGTAGTTTTTGTGTGAAATCATAACAAACATACAACCACAGAAAAACACAATAGTTTCCTCTTTATAATATTAGTTTAGACATGGATTTAAAATGTTAAAAAACCGAACAGCCGTCGCCATTTAACGTAAAAAACACCAGCAAATTGTTGTTTCCTTTCATAAATCGTTATTCGCGGTGATTATTTTAATCCTGAAATATGTTTTCGCCTGCAACTTTGTCCCCGGAATAGTTGGTCGACATGTGGTGAATTGCGGGCGTGGGCGTCAATTTGTTACACTGCTATATACAATATAAAAAGTTGATTACAACTTGTTTCTACATGTACCTTTTTTTTAGGATAAACTTATATATCTCGGAGAATAAGAGAGAAGGAGCATAAAAAATAGGGGCATAGGGTTCTCCGCCTACATCATAGTTAGTGGCATCCATCATTCAATTTCCATACTGTGGGCGTTGGTGGGTAATGTTTGTGCAATCAAACTGTTCGCGCCATCTATAATCTTTTCTAGGTACTAACTCGGTAACTATCGGAAAGCGGCACGAAGTCGGTTTGCATGCGTTAGAGGGCGCCTTTTGCGCCGTTTCGTAACTTATGCAGCGTTTGGGCGAAAAAGGTGCTCCGCCTCGTGGTTTTTTGGTGAAAAGTGTAGTTTATACGCGGTTTATTGGTTTTGTGATTGCCATTGGTGAAGACAGCGCATTAAGGACCGAATAGTTTACTACCCTACCTCAATTAGACGAGGCCCGGCAGATACGAGGTAGGTGCCGACCACATCTGTTTCGACCCATGATCGAACAATTTTTGGTTTCTCACCGACTCAAGGACCGACCCGACCTGGACTTCTCTATGGGCCCGAGTTCAGGGGTCGAGGTTAATCGTAAGCTCACTTACGGCGTGCACAAAAATATTTTATTAATTAACTCAGATTATAATGTTCAATCACTTAATGTTTGCGATATCAATTTACACAAACTCATTAATAATAATACCTAGGAACGCGACAGTTTCAATAGTCGACCGCTCTGGCGGACCGTCACCTGAGAACTACTTAGAGACGCGTGCCGGATTGTCACTATTGACTTGTTTCCAGTTGCACAAGAAAGCTAAACGCGCTGTAACGTACAAAAACTATGTTTTAAGGAGTAACCGTTGAGTTTCTTGCCGGTTTCTTCTCAACGCAATCAACTTTCCGAACCGGTAGTAGATTTATTACCAGCGGACATTAAAATTACTTTTTTAGCTTACTTGAATAAAGAATATTTTGATTTTGAAAAGAATTATTATTATAACAGGCTACTTAGTCACTGAATATTATATATATATATATATACAAAAAAGGAAATTATGAAATATGAAAACGATATTATATTTTACAAATTAAATGTGGAAATGAGGTCTTATTGCTATAAGGAATCACTTCCAGAAAACCTTTGGTGCCGGTATTGCTTTCAAACCCTCATTGGAGCAGCGAGGTGGGTCTGTGCTTTAAAATCATCTGTCCCATAAAAGAATACACCTGTGCCAATCTATAGGACGATATTACTCTCTTTAACTGCTCAAAATTTTATTGGTTAGGAGGCGGGGCGGGAATGATGACTCACATCATTCTTAACGCGAACGAACTGTAGTCCTTTCATATTTTATATGTATAATACTGAGTATATATTGTTTCTACATGAATCGCTTTAGGGTGCTATTGACTTCACTGACACAAAAGGCTTAGTACTTGATTATTTCGCACAGGTACCGCCTTTGATTTCGAACAGGTTAAATTGAGGACGTGGCATCGGTCTAAATTTGGACAGCTGGGGTCTTCGGACTTGGCTTTTCCTACTTTCCTCATAAACACGTAACGCCAAGCTAAAACCATTTACCATCCAGTGACATCACATTCAATAGCAACGAGTTTTTAAAGCTCTCGTCGTTAATGTCAATAGAATCCTTGTTAATATTAACCAAGAACCGATTAAGCTATATATTGCTGTAAATCTTTCTCTTAGTCTCTCAATTGCATTTGTCAAAAATAGAGCAATAATCAGTAATAATTATTAGTAAATTATTATGTTCATAATTTTAACTATTTTTTTTTATTATTATATATTAAATAGGATTTCATAATAAAAGTCAATAACCAAATAAAAATATTCTTTACTTCCAGTAAACTCAAACTTTTTTGTCAAAGGCTCTACCACCAGGTTCGTAACCTAAACGACTTACAGAAGAATCTGGCAAGAAACTCTATAGTCTTTTACTATTTCTTTTTATCCATGTTATATTTAATATAAATTACAATAAAATACATCATCAACATCCATTATCATTAAATATAAAAAACAAATAGCACACAATTATCATTGTGACATATTAAAAAGACATCAGTTTTAATATAAAGAAATACAATTAGCTTTGTATCGCAACGCAGGTCTTTTTACCGACACAACTAACTCAAAACACAAGAATTGGTAGCTAACGTTGATTAAAAATTGAGAACTCAACTGACTTCTACGATGTTTTATACATTTTTTGCTAATGAGGCTATTACGGCAAAACATCAATGAATTTTTGCTCCAAATGCATTTCCAATCATCCAATATCCATCATCATTCACAATGTTTACAAATTCACCAATGGGAACGACATTGCGAAGACCATTCTTTCTAAGAATACAATTTAGTCAAATGACGAGCCGTATCCTTTATTTAACATATTATTTTATTTGGTATATATATATATATGTCGGAGGGCAGACGTCTGTGGAACGCTGGCGCCATCTATCGGCGTGGTCAGAGTCAATGGTGGCAGTCCGGCGGGAGTCACTCGGCAGTTGTTGAGTAGCGCTCGACCGGAGCAGTCAGCTGTTGAAACTGTCGCGTTCCTAGCTATTAGTGTTAATGAGTTTGTGTAAATTGATATCGGGAACATTAAGTGATTGAACATTATAAGGATGGATGGCCCCTTCTGGGGTTCCTGGAACGATGCACACACAAGCACGTGGGGAAGGCGTGTGGGCTCTGTGTAGTGTAAGGAAAATTTTCTTTTTAAGTACTAACCTAGTTTAAGTTTACTGTTACTAACACACTGTACTAACGTAGGTTTAAGAAAAATTAACATATTGTATGGACTTATGGTCTGAAATAAAGATTTATTATTATTATTATTATTATAAACCGAGTTAATTAATAAAGTGTTTGATTGCACCAACAATACCCATGAACGCCCACAGAATAAGAAATTAAATAATGGATCAAATTGATAACGATGTCGGCAGAGAACCCTACGCCTCTGTGCTTTATGCTTCTCGGTTCTCTCTTATTCTCCGACATATATATATATTTATTTCAAATATATATACTACCACATTCCATAAAATATTGTAAAAAAAGCACTTACATAAAGTGAGGTTATTTACGTCCATATACACTGCAAGCTAATCGAGGATTTCGCTGTCGCATAAATAACATAATTTGGCAGCGAACATCGGCCCAGATATAAATCGAATGACTTCACCAATAATTTACTTGTCTAAATTATAACTTCGTTTTACGAAGTAATATTTTATAATGGATTACGTTGTTAGTGTAACATTAGTGCCACAGGGGTTCTGTGCTCTGGACCATAGGCTACGACTTCCTGGAATGAGGGTGTTGTGCTACGCCGATGACACCCTTATGGCACAAAGAAAAACATATGGAGAGGCAGCCCAACTAGCCGAAGTCGATACTAACCTTCTGGTGGACAGAATTTTGAGAATAGGTTTAGATGTGTCCCTAACCAAGACGGAAGCTTTGTTATTTCACGGTCCTCGGAGGAGTCCCCCGCGGGAGGCGGCTTTCTTGCTACGAAGTGCAGTCGTGGAGATGAATGCTCAGACTAAATATTTGGACCTAATGCTGGACGGTCATTGGGGAATCCGAGCACATTTCTCTTGGATTACCCCTCGGCTGATAAATACGGCCGCCATGTTTGAGCGTCTATTGCCTAACGTGGGCCAACCAGAAACGCCCTGCAGGTGGCTTTACTTCGGAATTGCTAATTGCTTCGCCAAAAAAGGTCCCGAGTTCAAGTCCTTACTACAAATATAGGAAATTCCAATTCTTAATTTGTTAGAGGCTTCGGCTAATTACCAGACTACTTAAGTAAGTTTACTATCAAATGCCAACTTGTCAGCAATAAAAGAAGTTGGAACGGTGTGGTATAAAAGAAGATGTAGTAACTAAAACTGAAAAAATATTACTGCAGCTTACTTATACTTGGGTTTAGATAAATTAAGTATCAGATATCAGACGAATATTCTACTTCTAAACGTAAGTCTCTCTTCATTCATGTCGAAATGATAAATCCTATTTTAATCTTAAAAAGTAAAGGTAACAACCAAATGAATATGAATGTCGCCTTTATGAATAGCCAGGACGTTGGGGTATAAAGAAGATGTAGTGACTAAAATTAAGAAAGGTATGCTTAGATGGTTCGGGGACGTAGAGAAAATAAATGAAACGAGACTGATAAGAAGGATTTAAGAGTCAAAAGCGAATGGAAAAGTTGGAAGGGGAAGATCAAGGTGACCGTTCCTGGACCAGATCCAGGACATTTTAAATAAGGGCCACGTCAAGAGTACTGTAAACCGACGAACTTGTGTGAAAGGTTTAATGAGAATGAAAGAAGCGAAGGAGATGTGCAAGAATCCAGGCAAGTGGAAGGACGTAATCTCTGCCTACCCCTATGGGAATGAGGAGTGGTGCTATGTATGCTATATCACAATCAGTTTTGGATATGTCTCTACGCAATACAATATTACGAAATACATATGTCAAAAATATTTTTCAACACCAAGGAATATTATAATGTTGAATTGGAAAAAAAAATTTGGTTTTAATCTTGGTTACAAAAGAAAACTTCATTTTACGTACTTATACAAAGCTATGTTTAGAAAAACAAGATATAAAGTGTATTTTATTGTACATCTCAAAGAAAAAACCTTATCCCTATTTAGCGATCACACCCAGGCAACCTTAGAGACATTGCTGATAAGTGAAAGGGGTCGAGTATGGTCATAGAAAACGGTGAAGAAATACATACAATTTATCTAATAAATAAACAAATCAAATACATAAACATAGATAGGCGTCCTATTCGGATAGAGACTCGTAATATATTTTATCAAGTACATACACATAAAAGCATCACGCGTCATACCCATAGGGGTAAGTAGTGACCACGTCCTTCTACTTGCCAGGATCCTTGCCTATCTCCTTCGCTTCCTTCTGTCTCATTAAGCTTTTCGTACACGTTCGTCGGTTTAGAGTACTCTTGACCTGGCCCTTATTTAAAATGTCCTGGATTTAGCCTAGGAACGTTCGCCTTGGTCTTGCCCATCTAACTTTCCCATTCACTTCTGCCTCATAAATCCTTTTTGTCAGTCTTCTTTCAATCATTCTCTCTAGGTGCCCAAACCATCATACCTAACTCTACATCTTCTTTTATACCACAACGTTATTATGTTATTACAAGAGCCAAGTTTTCAATGAACAAGTGTCCTGATAATTTGTAAATAAGCAAAAAAATAGATCAATATGTGATTGCAACACACACTCATAAGAAACGCAATCGCACACTTAGAACAAACGTATTCGCATACTGAAAACATACGCACAGATACACTCACAACAATTGAATACGCGCACACACACACACACACACTTACAACGCTCGTATATGCGCACGTACACAAACTCTTACACCATTTTTTTTTTAAAGTGAAACTTCTTTAGGCGCATGATTAGCGTGATTTAAATTCAATAACAAAATTGAATTAATAATTTGTAATATTGTCATAAAACACGTGGCATTTTCATTAACAACTCGCCATTTGAGATTTCAATAAATTATTTGTATTAATTTTCGACATTCACTGAATTCCTAACATATATTTCCTTTTCTCTCCCTCTAAGTCTCGGAAATCTAAAGTTTGCCAAAGAAGTTTCACTTCTGACTTTATAAGCACGTACGTTTAACTTTTTTATAGTTGTAGTTACACGAAGTAGAGCTCGTAACGTGATATACAGATTTTATCAAGTTATTTCAAGAAGCCCGCTACCTGAACCTGCTTATCAAGCACTGAAGCATACTTTTTACAATAAACTTCATTTCCTTTACATATTAAACATTGTTGAGTTAAAAATTAAAGGCAGTAATGCCATATTTGCAAAAAAGCGACGTGTTAATGAGCTGTAGTGCGTAATTATCACGTGTCAGAACGTCGCCGTAATCACCGGCACGACGGGAACGACGCTGCCCCTCATACCGCTGCACTTTATCAAATTATTAACAATTAATTTTTTTTCAACGCCCTTTCCGAGAGGTTTAAATTTGTGGTACCTTTTAAAATATGACTAAAATGTCAAGACGTTTTACATGACAAATATCCAAAATTTAAAATAAACAGATTTGCGGAAACTTTTGGAATTTGACAGAGTAAGAAATAGTCTGATAAGAGAACATTGTGGTATAGAAGAAGACGTAGTGACTAAAATTGAGAAAGGTATGCTTAGATGGTTTGGGCATGTAGAGAGAATGAACGAAAGGAGACTGACAAAAAGGATTTATGAGTCAAGAGTGAATGCGAAAGTTGGAAGGGGAAGACCAAGGCGAACGTTCCTGGACCAAATCCAGGACATTTTAAATAACGGCCAGGTCAAGAGTACTCTAAACCGACGAACTTGTATGAAAGGTTTAATGAGAATGAAAGAAGCGAAGGAGATATGCAAGGATCGTGGCAAGTGGAAGGACGTTGTCTCTGCCTACCCCTATGGAAATGGGGCGTGTTGCTACGTATGTATGTATGCTATTATAAGTTTAAAATAAACAGATTTGTGGAAACTTTTGGAATTTGCCTGAAGCATTAAGTGATGTTTCTATTATATACTTTTAGAATCCATTTGGGTTGGGACGTTTCAGATAGGATTAAAATGTTTAAAATAATAGTTTCTGAATCATTCTACAGGACACCATAAGAGGCCTTGAGGTGTTTGAGGTCTGGTGTTACCGCCGCATGCTTCGTATCAGTTGGTCCTAAAAAATTCGCAACGAAACGGAAACTTATGTATACCATCAAGAGGCGGAAAGTTGAGTATCTCGCCCACGTACTTAGGCACCATAGGTACGGGTTACTCTAACTTATTATGATGGGCAAGGTTGAGGGCAAAAGGCATGCTGGACGCAGAAAGAAGTCTTGGCTGCGGAGCATACGCGAATGGACAGGAATAAAGTTTGCAGCCAAGCTTTTCCATCTTGCAATATATAGAAACAAACCCAAAAACTAAGCGGCCAACCTTCAAGAAAAATGAAGAGGCACTTTAAGAAGAAGAATCATTCTATACATAAGTTTCGTTTATGGAACGGTTTAAATGCCTGATATATCGAGACAAATAGAGAGACATCTTAAAATTATCTGTAATACAGTATTTGGTTCCATATCCATGAAAAAACCTTTTAAAATACGGCTGAAATCTTAATAAACTAGTTTTGCGATTCTAACTAAAATTAACAACTAAAATTGATGGAATATTTTGAAATATGCCTGTCGGAGAATAAGAGAGAAGGAGAAGCATAAAACATAGGGGCGTAGGGTACTCCGCCGACATCGTCATTAATAGCATCCATAATTTCCATACTGTGGGCGTTCGTGGGTAATGTTGGTGCAATCAAACACTTTATTAGTTAACTCAGATTATAATGTTAAATCACTTAATGTTCCCGATATCAATTTACACAAACTTATTGATAATAATAGCTAGGAACGTGGCAGTTTCAAAAAACGACCGCATCGGCGGGCCGTCACCCGAGAACTATCGAGAGAAGCGTGCCGGACTGCCACTTATTGACTCTGCCCCACGCTGATAGACAGATGGTGCCAGCGTTCCACAGACTATTGCACACGGACCAGCGATCCACAGACTATTGCACTCCGATATGCCTAAATATCAATGCAAGCAATGTTACATAAGTTGATTTCAACAACTTTAGGAGAAGGTAAAATTTGTGGAATCTATATAGAATGTAAAAACGAAGTATAGGAGAAATGCCCAAAAAAATTTCGTGCAGAAAACAGAAAGAAACCGGAAAGAACCGGAAACCGGAAATCCTAAAATAATTTAGAACATTGAGCTTGAGGCCACATGTGAAGTATTTATAAAAAAAGACCAGAAAGTTGTTGTCTTGAAATGTTTTATCCTTTTTTTAATAATTGACTTTCAGGTGTGACAAGTTTTAGAGTCGCTCACTAATTTACAGGTTAAGTAAAACTATTCTCAGATTCTTCATAATTATATTACATAATGACTTAAAACACAATACAAATTAAGAACTGTCACTAGGCGAATATTATTTCATTCTCCAGTGCTACCTTTCTTATAACAAACGCCCTACTCAAAAATAATAAGTTCACCATTCACAGTCGTCGTGAAAACGACGACTAAACAGAGTTAAATATATTTGAGAATTTCCGGAACCGCGTTAAACCGGCTGTAGTGCGTGTACGTTCCACTGATATAATTAGAAGGACCTCAGCATAATAAACAAATATAGCAATTTAATAGCAATCCACAAATAATTATCGCTAATACAAGGAACTCACAATATTGCCAGTGTCACGTTAATTAGAGAAGGCACGCAGGAGATTGTACATGGACTCGACCCTGGACCCGGTCCATAAAGGTCCAGGTGGAATCGGTCCCAGAGACGGCGGGAGGAGAATGTTAAGGGAAGAATCCACCTTGGTGTTAAACAGATATAAGTGAATTGTACACCTGGTCTCCCGGCGCCGATCTCCTCGACGGCGACGAGCCCTGGCAGACGAATGATCACGTGAATGTGTATTTGTAAGTGTGTGTGGAATGTATCTATAATCGGCCAAAGCGTCGCGGAAAGCTGCTGTCGGCGACGCCAGTTCTTCTATTCAACTCCAAAATCCACAGGAAAGTCCTACTGTTGCCACCGCATGGGCAGGAATAACCTAGCCGCGCTATGACCCGAACTGCTTCACTAGCCCCACAAACCTATTAACGCGTGGGATTACCGTACTTTCCCGACAAAATCATACAAAATCAACGAGGCGGGCTAATTTTGCGTTCGATACGCCTCGAGAGTTGACAACTCGATCTCAACTTCTGTACTACAGACAATCTATAAACTATATTGCTCCATGATGCTGGAACTGCAGATGAGGCGCCTCTCGTGTCATATGCGGAGGTCTCCCGATAACCAGTGCATTAGTACGTCGGAAAGCTTGCAGATGGCGCGAGTATGCCCCTTCCGAGATACCAAGGCTTCGCGCCTGATTTTTGACACCTTAGTTACCACCACCACAGACAGGACACATGATAAACACTTTTTACAAAAGATTCGTAAATCTTAATTATTTGTAATTTTGTAACATAACTCAAATATATTTCAAAGGAAGGTAGATAGATTCTGTACTGCCATTGCTGCACGATCCAATAACCATAATTACGGTGTACCCATGATCTATTTAAGTGGATCGAAATATTGATATAATAGCCATTTTAATATATGTTATTGGACGGAAATATCGGAAAATATAACGCACTTCTATCCTGTTATATATCCGGAAATAGATTTTTAACACTCGTTAACTTTTATCAAATAATTGTAAGTCATTCGGCTACACAGCGATGCTGTAAACATCTCGCCGGTGACACATTTGACGTATGATATAATTTGTTAACGTTCAGCATCGCCGATTTATGGGTCAATAAAGCTAATGTATACGCCATACTGTTATGAATTACTTTGGCTCAGTTTGGATTGCAATTTGTTTTTAATTGTGTACGTCCGTTTGATATATTGAGCGCAATAAACAATTTGGTATTTAAAACGTCCTCGGTAGCGTGACATTATAAGTACTTGACACTAGAATTTGTCACTTGCCTATTTTTCTAGGTCTGGATTTGTAAAAAACCGAAAAGAAGTGTTGCCCAGCAATACAGTTTGCATTCCTACATTAAACAATAGTTGAACTGCTACTATATTAGACTCTACCATCATCAACACGTGAACTGTAACTAAACATAAACATAACTAATCATAGAAATCAAATTATTCCACTATCTGATCTTATACCTATAAAGTTAACCATGGTATCAACTTTGTTGTCATTATCTAAACTTTCTGCTTTTTAGGCCTTAAAAATCTGCAATAGTACACTGACAAAATAAAGAAAAACTATATTATAGTTGAATGAGTCTTTGAAATATGTTGCTGCATATGTTTAACGTCGTTTAATAGTGAAATCGTATAATACATTATTGTCACCTGTGCTTAATTACACTTGCTAATTATAAATAGGTATTCCCTATTTATTACCGAACATTAGCGCTTAAAGTAATAACAAATTTTGGATCTAGTATATCAATGTCTTTATACTTGGATTTCAGCTTTACAGATAGCAACGTCTGATGTCAGCCATTTTCCAAAACTATCCAGAGGTTCCTCCTCCGTCATATTATATAGCTATTTTAATAAATTGTAGCAAACTTTCACATTATGAAGTGAAGTGCACGCCAAATCGATTCCAGTGCCATTAATCTTCCCCACGTCATTACCTCTGTCACTTCCCTCCACAAAAACATCAATAGAGGGGTCACAACTCCAATTGCAAATCTCTTTAAGAGATTACACTCTCATGGTTGTCGATCATTATGTTATGAAGGATTCTGACGTTATAACAGATTTCACGAAAAAAAAGTAAGTATATGCTTATGAACATAGGATAAAAATGATAACTTCAACAAGGCAAAGTTAAAATTGAATTATAAATCTTAAATTATACGATGCCCTGAACGACGTTGCCTTAGTAGATCAGAGACTACTTTATTGGAAAGCATTTTACTTAGCTAAGCATAATGACTTGGTCATATTCGATTTAAATAATTATTAACTTTGAAAATGTATAATTTCAACAGCGTCTTAACAAGTGGTGGGTGTACTTAATAAAAATGGTCCCAGTTTCTATTTCCTTTAACTTGTGACTGAGGCTTCGCAACTTATGGGATATATGGTAAATATTTATCTGATCAAATTGTTAATGTAAATAACTATGTATTTTGTATGATAACACAGAATCATCTATATTAAGATAACATAATTGAAAGTAATCTAGTAAGAGACACATAGTTTAATATTTCATATATTGTAGATTACATACTAAACTTGATAAATGAATAGTTAAAGGGAAATCTAAGCTTTACGAAATGTAATCAAGTGGAAAATCAATACACGAAAGCATACACAGTGCAAATGATGCACTGCCTATCGAAAATCAAACCAACCGACAATCAGCTAGATACGAAGAAGCATTCTCAAATCCAAACAACCGCCGACATGTTCCAATCAACCTTCACTTCACAAGCACGCCGCAGACGTCTCGATACAATCGGAACTGCAACTGCATTTCAGCTGCGAGGCCTTTGATACGTCCATCGCTTGTCTGTCCAAACGATTGTGGCAAACGACCAATCGTACAAGAGCCCTCGACCTATTAACTTCCTCCCCATCTAGTTTTACGAGCAAAGCCCCCAGAGAATCGCGGAAGATCAACTAAATCTGGGTACATAACCTTTGAATTCAGTATACACCGTCATTTCAATTGTCAAGCTTCACTCGTAAACACAGGAGGTGATAAATTAATGCCCCAGTACATTAGAGCGTGATAATAAAACACGTATTAAAGCGTAATTGCTGACAACCCCCACATCTTCGCTGTTTTAATTAAACATAAACATATCCAAAGCCAGCTGATAAAGGTTAGCTTGGATTTTATTTAAACTAAAGCAGCAATGGTCGGTTTCTACAGCGATGTTATAGTACGATAAATGGGGTACAATATAGTATTAAGGGGCGTCTAACAGCGAAACTCACTCTCGGGGGTAATCGCCCACGAAAGCGTCTGGTAATAAAAGTGCTCGTAAAATTGTAACGTTACGACCCGTGAGACGGTGGAGTGCACTCGATGGCACACTGATACGCTTTTTTCGGGTTCACTTGCGTCTATGTATTGATTTATGGGTAGCTTTTCTATTGACAGAACGTTACCGAGTTCATGTAAGTTGATTTTATTCGATAGACTTTCTTTTTTATCTCATATTTTTCCTTCCATTCAACTTGCCACGATCCTTGCATATCCCCTTCGCTTCTTCCATTCTCATTAAACTTTTCATACAAATTCGTTGGTTTAGAGTACTCTTGACCTGTCCTTTATTTAAAATGTTCTGGAACGTCCCCCTTGGTTTTCCCTTTCCAATTTTCCCCTTCACTTTTGACCCAGAAATAATTTTTGGCAGTCTCCTTTCATTCGTTCTCTACGTGCCCAAACGATCTAAGCATACCTTTCTCAATTTTAGTCATTACATCTATTTTATACCGAAACGTTCTCTTATCACATTTCTTACTTTGTCACTCAGTTTCAATCCACTCATAATTCTCAACGCTCTCATCTCTACCTGATATATTTACAAAATGGATTTATTCTTTTTGTCAGTCTCCTTTCATTGATTCTCTCTACTGCCCAAACCTAAGCATACTTTTCTGATAGATTGAATCTGTGACAAATTGGTTTCACTCAATAAATTCACTTTTATTTTTTCTATAATTGATATGGTTTTAAGAGTTGTATTTCATTGATATCATAATTTACATTTCATTTACTTATCTAAATTTCTAAGTAGAATATTAATCTTATATAAACGCGCGTCTTATCTTCGCGTCTCATTTTATATCAAAATTCTTTATATGCTGAACAAACTTTAAAAAAATTTGACGTGAAAAGGTAGCAGTTTAGTCAACGTGGTAAGTATTGTAAATATAAACTATTAATAAATTGCAATAAAAAAATAAAGCAGCATTATTATCCATGACTATTACAATGAAATTTGTTCTATAATAAAACAAAAAAAAATGGATAGAAGATATTATATCCTGTTATCGTTATACGTTGCATAATTCAGTTCAGTTAATCAAAATACTCTTTATTCAAGTAGCTTCAAAAACTTTTGAATCGTCACTAATCTTTCCGTTGTTAAAAAATCTACTACCGATCCGGAAAGTTGCATCCGTCAAGAAGAAACCGGCAAGAAACTAAACAGTTACTCTTTTAAAGAAGAAGATGTAAGATTTTGTTTCTATATGCATAACTAGAATCAACTTTTGATATATTTCTCAAAGTTGTACAAAAGCAAATCTAAAACTGGTATCTTATTAAAAGTGCGTATGCTCAACCCGACTAATGATTTCTGAAGCTTCTCCTCTCTAAAATATGGCGTTACAAGTTTGTTTTTATTTTTCTTTGAACTGAATCTCTAAGCACAAGATCATAATTGATATGTAGCAGGTATTTTTGTAAAATAAATAGAATATATGTCGAAGTGCAATTTTCTGTGGAACTCTGGTGCCATTTGTCTATCGGCGTGGGGCAGAGTCAATAAGTGGCAGTCCGGCGCTCGTCTCTCGGTAGTTCTCGGGTGACGGCCCGCCAGTGCAGTTGTTATTGTTTGAACATTATAATGTAAGTCGATTAATAAGGTGTTTTATTGCAGCAACATTAGCCATCAACGCTCACAGTATGGAAATGGAAATTATGGATGCTATCAATGAGGATGTCGGCGGAGAACCCTACGCCCCTGTGCTTCATGCTTCTCCGTTCTCTCTTATTCTCCGACAATTTAATTTCTTATACTGTGGGCGTACGTGGGTAATGCCGGTGCAATCAGAAACTTTATTAATTAACTCGAATTATAATGTTCAATCACTTAATGTTCCCGATATCGATTTACACAAACTCATTAACAATAACAGCTAGGAATGCGACAGTTCCAACAGTGGACTGCCCCGGTCGAGCGTCACTCGACAACTGCCGAGAGATTCCCGCCGGACAGCCACCAATAACTCTGTCCACGCCAATAGATGGCGCCAGCGTTCCACAGACATCCGACATATAAATATAAAACATAATGAAATGGAATACCATACCTTTATTTGTGGAATTGTTGAAGCAAATTCAATGACAAACCTAATCTTTTATTCAGGCAAGCTCCAGTGTTACTTAGCGCGGGCTGTTTCACTTCAGAAACATTTATTGTAACTAAGCAGCTGTCTTTCAAAGGCTTTATCTTCCACAGTAATTGGTCGTAAGACGCGCGCTTTACGAGGCTCAGTGATTTTATCCGAGCCCGCTTTTGTGCGGCATTGTACTCGCTTATTGTGCCGATATTATTATTGACGGAGGCAGCATTCGCCTTAACTTACATTAATTCATAACTAAAATAACAGTTTATGATAAAAAAATGCAATTTTTATATATTTCCTTCATACATTTATTCAGGCACAAAACAGGAGCCCAGACACACCCACACCCACAGACGTTATTGTCTTAATACACCTTAAAATTAATTACTCCTTTGAATTTTTTATAAAATAATATATTGTGAATGTAAAGTAGTAGCTCATTACCGTCTAACTACTGGGTACAGGTCTCCTCACTCATATTGCGGAGAGTTTTGAGACCAAAAACCCACTACGGATTAACATCTTAACAGAAATCTTAATTTCCACTTTTTAATAAGCCCAACCCTGGAAACATATTGATATGGAAGCAAAACATGGTGAGGAAGCCTGTATATCTTAAAAGTAACCCTTTTTGGAACCACACCACACTTAAAAATGCATAAAAAGGAAGCATCAACATAATGAAAATTGGGTATGGCAGAAGAATCACAAAAGTAAAATAAATGCGGTAGAGATGAGAGCGTTGAGAAGTATGAGTAGATTAAAACTGAGTGACAGAGTATGAAATAGATGTGATAAGAGAACATTGTGGTATAAAAGAAGATGTAGTGACTAATATTGAGAAAGGTATGCTTAGATGGTTTGGGCATGGGGAGAGAATGAATGAAAGAAGACTGACAAAAAGGATTTATGAGTCAAAAGTGAACGCGAAAGTTGGAAGGGGAAGACCAAGGCGAACGTTCCTGGATCAAATCCAGGACATTTTTAAATAAGGGCCAGGTCAAAAGTATTCTAAACCGGGGAACTTTTATGAAAGGTTTAATGAGAATGGAAGAAGCGAAGGAGATATGCAAGGATCGTAGCAAGTGGAAGGATGTTGTTTCTGCCTACCCCTATGGGCATGAGGCGTGATGCTATGTATAAACATGATTTCTTCCAGATAACATTAAGGAAGGAGGCAAAGTTCTAAGAGTTTAGATAAATGGTGCAAAAGAGAGAAGTAATACTTCACCTAGATATGTAATAATCAACGTTAGTCTTGATTCCTACTTGATTCCCCTCCCCCAACCCCTATTTATCTGATTTACGTCAAACAAACCATTACTTAATTTGAAAAATGATACTGTCAACATTGCATGTCACAATAATATGTCGTAACTATGGCTGAGTGACGCGGTGACATGATAAAATGGTATATTACTCGATATTCTTACATATTATAATACATAGTACTTCCCCGCGTCTTTCCCTTAGTTTGTACGCGATAAAATCAAAAATAACTGCACGGATTTTAATGGGGTTATACTAATATGTAGAGTGATTCATAAGGAAGCTTTACGTATTTAATTTATCAAGGTCTTGTGTGAATTAGTTGAAATATAACTGTAATTGTTGGAAGCATCGGAGAAACACCCTTGAAGCTTTCATTGAAAATATAACAAACCAATGAACGGTGATATATTCCTCTTTATTAGATCTACATAAAAGCATAATGTGGTATGTATCTATCTTTTATGGTTAACCCGCTATACGTATATATAAAATAAATAAATAAGCCCTTTATTCAGAACAGAAGTGATACAAGTTCCTTAAATCTAAGATATACTAATGATCTATAAGATATCTCGCAGGTGGCGTGCCTGTTGGCAAAGGCCTCCTCCAACATTTTCCAATGTTGTCGATCTTGAGCCATTCTTTTCCAATTAGCTCCTGCTCCCATCTTGTGTACTGTCTTCTTCGCCGTCTCTTGGGTACCATTCCGTGACTAATCCACTTTCCTGCCTTGTCGCACATCATATGACCTGCCCATCTCCATTTTTGCTGATCTATTTGCGAAAGTATATCGGTCAAGTTTGTACTTTTCCTTATGTCAATGTTTCTTACTTTATTTTTTAGCTTAAGACCAGTCATACTCCTTTCCACTGATCTCTGTGTTGTAGCAAGCTTTTCTCGGAGGTTTTTGTGAGGGCCCAAGTTTCGCAGCCGTATGTTAGGCAGGGTAAAACACACGTATTAAATGTTTTTCTTTTTAATGGCAATATTAAATCTTTTGACTTCATTATTTCTTTTAGTGACCAATATTTTTTCCAACCAGTTGCAATTCTTAAATACGTATATATACGCAGTATTAAATCAAATCAAATCAAAAATATCTTTATTCAAGTAGGCATATTTCAGCACTTTTCACAGTCTGATTCTAATATACGTCTGATGATGATACTCCAGAACGAATTAAAATCTAAAGTTACGAGGGTTCCTTCGCGCCCTGATCCGAGAAAAGCCCACGACAAACTCAGTCGGGTGTTTTGTTTTTTGTTATCATCATCATTACAATATCATATTAGTTTAATATATTTCAATTCAAATTAGAGCAGTTCGTTCCCCCCACGCGTTTCTATCGTCTAAGCAATCTTGCAACTTATAATACGATTTTTCTATCAACTTTCTTTTAACAAAGCCTTTGAATATATCAATTGACATTTCTAAAACGTCTTGTGGGAGTTTATTATAGAAACGTATACAGTTACCCTTGAATGAGTTGTTAATTTTATGCAGCCNCAAGTTTTCTAATATGTATACGTAGTGAACTGTCATTATTATCAATCAATAAATTATTAGTAGCTGCGTACTTTTCATCGCATCACAGGGTCTAAAGATGCAATCATATGCAGTACTTCACTCGTTTATCTCACACAGACAGACGTATATTAGCAAGCCGTGGCGTGCTCTCTGCAAATAAATCAAACGCCATTCTAATGGATAACCAGATATAAATCTATTTATGTAAAGTTTTCAATGCACATTTCGCATGTTACTTGGTCGTAAAATACGACCTATGGGTATCTAACGCAGATTCTCTTTCGTAGAATGTTATTGATGCAATAACCTGTAATAATATCGCAATTTTTTGGAGTGAAACTTCTTTACGCACGCTTGGCTTGGGGAATAAGCTTTTCTTTTTCGCTGGGACTTACCTTTATGCAAGCCTATGAAAGAACTTCTCCAATCGAGAGTTTGGGACTCGCTGAAATCCAGAATACCCAGTAAAACCCAGTGTATCCCCTAATCGCATCCAACTTTACTAATCGGGATGAAACTATGAGCACCTACAATTCAACGAGTATAAAGAGCATGAATAAAAACCGAACTTCCACCTAGGGTGAGGTAGCTCATCAGCGGCTTGTTCCCTTAGCCTCTCATTTTCCACCTTCAGCAAGACGACGTTCTCGCAAAAGAAGGCAACAGCCCTCCATCTAACTTTACTGGCGACCATTAGATTGGGGAGTGAGCTGGGCGTGCCGAGCAGAAGTTGATATCGAGGTAAGAGAGAGACCCCACGGGCAATCAATGTTGACGTTCGTTGCCCAACAAAGGAAGACCAAAATCACCATGCAAAAAGCTTTATGTTGGAATTATTGCCAGGACTCGAAGAGTAGCTTGTACGAAGCAGGTGTAGTTTGGCTGTTGATACGACGTACCATACATTGGCATGAAGAATGAGATGGATAGCCCAGCACTACATTTTAGTGTTAGTGGTTGGGAATGACCTTTCTCTGTACAGCATAATGGGTGCTATTCTTGGTAGTGAGCCATTCTGGAGAGTAGTTCCTTCTGTGTGGCTGAATGCCTCCTTCGTTAGATAAGCAAACCGAGAGAATCGGTCAATGCTCCCCCTTTCTTGGACCTTTGAGTCAGATTCATCCGGAGCACCAGAGCTTAATGCGTCTGCGAACATCTGACATCCACCACTCAGATGAAAAAGGTTTCGCTGGGTTTTAGAAGGTATTCCGGTGATCAGTGAGTCCCACGGTCCTAAAAATTAAAGAGTGCGTAGAATTATTTTCCAGCGACAAAAAACTGGAACAAGAGAGAAAGGTAATCTTTAGCTTTTCCTCTCTTAACCAGTGAATGAAATACTTACATATTTAAAACGCCTTAAATTTTTTGTCCATGTATCACATTACAGCTAGCAGTAGAGTGGGGATCAAGAGGAAGGCGCTGGATAGAGCAGCCAAGGCCGATACGGTAGCGCCCCTGGCTCACGTCAGTAGTTTTTAATATTAACGCTTTCAATTCAAAATTACTAAAGATATTTATAAACATCAATGGAGCCTTTACTTACAAATTATTATAAATTACTTTGAGGAAAAGCACTGTTTATGTTTAGTAGACTGTAATAAAACATTAGAAAAAGGGGTAAAGTTCATTAATAAACACACGATAACATCCAACAACTTAATAAGGTACATGAAAAGGGATTCAACAATGGGGTATACGTTTTTGTTATTAAAAACACCAGTTATATAAAAAATTTAAGGCAATTACTACGACATCTATCACGAAATTCAGTACTTTCGTATTAACATACATACATACATACATAGCATCACGCCTCATTCCCAGGGGTAGGCAGAGACAACCTCCTTCCACTTGCCACGATCCTTGCATATCTTGATCCAGGAACGTTCACCTTGGTCTTCCCCTTCCAAATTTTCCATTCGCTTTTGACTCTTAAATCCTTCTTTACCTTTAATGAAACATCACTTCATCTTCTAAAAGCAACTGTATGGTATGGTATTCATGCCGGAAACATCATAGGTCCCTATTTTATTTTTAAATGACCAAGGTGTTGACGTTATTGTTACTGCCGAAGGGTGCCTAGACATGATTTGGAATTCTCTTGGCGATTTAGCGTGTCCAGCCAGATCTCCGGAATTTAACAGCACCAGAATTTTCTTATGGAGTTTTAAGAATCAAAAATTTATGGGAATAAGCCTCACACAATTCAACATCTTAAAGACGTTGCAAGTCATGAAAAATACATTAAAATGAACCAAAAGTTGCATAGCGAATCGCGGTCAACATTTAACCTATACAATTTTCCAATAATAACGAAAAAAGAAATATAAAGACCAAATAAACTTTTTATAAAAATCAAACCTACTTATCTGTTCTTTGAACAAAGTTATTGGCATTCAAAAGGGTAACGAATTTTTTGCCCCACCCTGTATTGAAATAGATACTTCTTGTGAACCCCTTCGTCAGCTCACACTTGCGAAGATTGCCGGTTCAGGATCGAGGTAAAATGCCACCCAGATTCTTCATCCAACGCTCCGCCTTCTACTTGTCACCAGATGATGTATTGCGATCAAACTGTTGTTCAGCAGGAACATTTACGCCGAATTGGTTTTCTATTGTATAAAGTTTGCGACTGGCAAACGTGCACTATTGTGACAAGTAAACGACGTCGGTTGATTCTTTATTGGCGATAAAGTGCGTCCTATGATTGGCGTTCTATTATTTGCCAATCATAGGGTTTCATTAATTGCACAAACAAATTTATTCTCGGAAATGACAATCATACAAATATATACATGCTATAGTCAACAAACATTTCTATATGCAATTCTAAGTTAACAAAATAATAATACTATACGAAAACGAAAGATTGTAAACAATATTGATTTTAAATTAAACAAAATATACTATTTCCTAAACTAAGGGGAAAAATCGCGAACACTTCTCCATTGACATTATATCTATTTTTGAAGTGATAACGCCTCATGAATCATCAATACACTAATCATCAAAACAAGGGATAGAGAGGCACGATTGGCCGGACATCATTGTTTATTACAACAACAATTTTTCTTACGACGTGATCAAGTAAACCGACTTTACAACCAAATTGTTTCTCATAAATGTTCTGTGTGTATGTTTTGTGCGTGTGTGTGATAAATGACATCTAAATCTTTATTTGTCAATTAAATGGGGGACGATGGAAGCAGAGCGAGTGGTTAGCGAAGATTAAAGGGGGGTTATTTTGGTCGCTTTATATTTATACAAAGATGCTTTATGAGCGACAGGTGCGTGCCACGAATAGGGATAAATTATATGCCGTATGAATTATATCGATAAAAAGTTTAAATTTTAACTTACTAGCTGTTCCCATCGGTGTTACTCGCGTATTTTCCGAATATGACTAAATCTGTACTTAGTTGCCATCAATATTTCGAATGAAGTTTAATTTTCTAAAGATCTCTTTCAAATGGTCCCTGTGAACTTGACCTTGAAATTTGAAAATGATTCGTTAAGAGGCGGGAATGATGACCCACTGTATTCTTAACGCGAATAAACTGTAGGAAGTTTAGTGGTCTAAAACCTAAAGTAATTTTAATTTGTGTTATTATTCGCCTAATATAAAAACAGTGGGAATAAAGCCATACCACTATCGATGTAAAAAAAATCTACAATTTGCCTTGTAATGCGTTGATTTTTTATGGCATCACCAAATTTATTGACTTAAAATCTATGATAAAAGGAATCATAATAAAGAAACGTAAGTAGGAAGCCATTAACGTCCCACTCCTGGGTACAGGCCTTCTCACTCATAGGAGATATGGTTTTTATTTAAGTGATATAACGATGTGCATAAAACTCTTAAGCTAACTAATGAATTTGAACTGATAAGAAAAACGAGTAATACTATACCTGTTTCAGTTATTTACGAGGAGTTTACTAAGGAGTTACACAATGTTTTTGATAAAAGCTTTCAGGCAGCTTGATTTTGTTCTAACGTTTTCGATAATTACTATTATATATCAATAAATTTATAAATAATACCTTCCCTATATAATAACCTTCATCGTGCATCAATTTTTATTATTATTTATCATTAACAGACAGATAGAGGCATTGGAGCACTTGGTTTTATAATAGATATGGAAGATACTTTGCAACTCAGAGTAAGAATTTTAAATTCAAATTGAAATTCAGATCCAGATCCAAATCAAAATTCAAATTTACTTTATTTACAAAAACTATCATCACAAAACAATATACATACTGGTAATAGTTATAGAACATATCATGTGAATGCAATGGTGCAAGAGGTATGTCTAATTTTAGACATTTTGACTCATGAACAGACAGAAGCAACACATTGTTTTATAATATGTAAAGAAGACAATTTGAAATACAAAGTAAGAAATTGAAATTCAGATTCAAATTCAGATCCAAATCCAAATTCAAAAATTACAATTATAAAAAAATTTACATAACTTTAACTTTAACTTTATTTATTTGGGCATAAAAAGAAAAGTACATAATTAGAACACCCCTAAACTAAGTAAGCCCGTGACTTAGGGGTCAGTGTCTTCCCAATTTTATAGTATATTATACGCCTAACCTACTTATATAGTACAAAATGAAAATTAATCCATAATAATAATAATAATAATAAGCCTTTTTATTTCCCATTTTACAATAGTAATACAATATATTTAGTAGGTAGTTACAGTGCAGAATTTGTTTTAGTAAGCTAACTTAGAATTATGTTAGTTCTTTAAGTTACTGTGTTATAGATATTTATTATTTAGTAGGAACCCCGGATTGGGTAAAGGCCTCCTCCAAAGATACCCATTTTTGTCGGTCTTGTGCTATGGAGCACCAGTTTTTGCCAGCTGATCTGATTATATCATCTTCTCATCGGGCTAAGGGTCTCCTTCTCCCCTTGTTTCCTGTTGGACCTTTCCACTGGGTGACTATTGTAGTCCACCTTCTGTCCGACATTCTCGCTACATGGCCAGCCCAATGCCATTTTATTTTTTGTGCAAGGTCAAGGCGTCTGTAACTTTTGTAATATCTCTAATCTGTATATGTCTTATTTTCTGTATTTTCTTTATATTTAGCATGCTACGCTCTAAGCCCCTTTGACATAAATTGATTTTGGTCATAGCTTGTGTAGAGAATTTCCATGTTTGACTTCCGTGACTTAAGGTCGGCAGTAGGCATGAGTTCATAACCTTAGGTTTGAGAGTCGTTGGTAGATTACTTTTGAAGATTTCTTTCCATAATATGAGATATAAATACAATATACGTGATTGTGTGTGTGTGTGCTTATATTTATGTGTGTGTGTATGTGCGTAATTAAATCAACATATTTTCTGTTGCATTATAGTGCAGATCATTAAGGAGGAGTTAAATTTTTTTTCAATGTGTGATTGTTTAATTTTATAATATGTTCTTATTTATATAATAACATACTGGTAATGGTTTCACTTTATATCATGTGAATGCAATGGTGCAGGATGTAAGTATAACTTTAGACAATTTAATGTTCTTTGTAATTGTGAGGATTATATCGCTTTAAAAACATACGATTAATACAAAAAATAGTACAGTAATAAATAATTTATCTTTGGAATATCAGATAATTAATATTTTCATCGATAGTTTAGAATTGATGAGAAACCCATCTATTTCTGTAATCCATAATTCATACACCGCGACTCCTATTAATGCATTCGTATCAAAGAACGATGATATATTTACAATTACTCAATCTGTTACTATGAAAATATTACTTATACTTGCGTTTAGATAAATTAAATATCAGATATCAGACGAATATTCCACTTCTCAACGTAAGTCTCTATTCATTCATGTCGAAATGATAAATCCTATTTTAATCTTAAAAGGTAAAGGTAACAGCCAAATGAATATGAATGTCACTTTTATGAATAGTCAGGACGTTGTGGTTTAAAAGAAGATGTAGTGACTAAAATGAAGAATAAATAAAAGGAGACTGACAAAAAGGATTAATGAGTCAAAATTGAATGGGAAAGTTGGAAGGGGAAGACCAACGCGAACGTTCCTGGACCAAAACCAGGATATTTTAAATAAGGCCCAGGTCAAGAATACTCTAATGAGACGAACTATGAAAGGTTTAATGAGAATGGAAGAAGCGAAGGAGATATGCAAGGATCGTGGCAAGTGGAAGGGTGTGGTCTGTGTCTACCCTTATGGGAATGAGGCGTGATGCTACGTATGTATAGTATGGTTACCTTTAGGTAATAGCAGCCAGTATCCCACAGCTGAGCAAGTCTATCCTCACTCATAGGAGAGAAGGTTTTTAGAGCATGCTATTTTGCTGCTATTGCTAGTATAAATAGCATATATACTAGCAATCTGCCCCAATTTCGTACGTGTAGTAGAGCATATCACACCTAAATATAATACACGAATTAAAATATTATGCTTGATCATTTTTTTAAATAAAATGGTTGTATCTATCTTTTGAGGATTATTTTGATCTCTAAAAGAGGAATTATTAACCCACCATACCTTATTTTATTATATCTCTCAGAGATTAGACGTCGTTTTCGGTGGAAGCTCTCAAGGGGCTTGTGATTTTCTCTGTCTCTTCCAACAGATATAGTCATTTTTCCATTAATTTACAACAAACCCGTGTAAATTACATAGATAAACCTTCCTCGATAATTACTCTATCTATAAGCGAAAAGCTCTCACTGAGCTGAGCCTTTAACTTGGATTAATCCGGATGTAATCCAGTGTACATTTCCCATCGAAAACAAAAAGCTATTGAAGAAAACCACATGAAAATCTGATCAGTAGTTAATCGGAAACAGACAGAGGCGACGGCGGATTTTGTTTTATAATATGTAAAGTGGTAAACTAGATAAACAACGTAACAATACGATAAAAAAACCCCACCAAACAGCTCTATGACACAGAAAATTACAACAACAAAGAACGTTAACTGTATCCAAGTACCAGCATTAACGGGCAAAGACTCCACTTCCAGACGGTTAAACATTTCATAATGGTCCATTATTACTGTTAATTAATTACCAGCAACGTTTCAGCTCACTTGGTTTAATTACCGCTTTGAAGATGCCCAAGATCAACGATCAAAGGCTTTGTGAACGATCGCAGATAAATGGTACATAGCATAACAACACGAATGCCATGATGGCCCAGTGGTTGCTGCAACTAATCATTCTGTTCATTCCTGAGCAGTTAATGTTAAATTATCCTTATAAATACTTAAAGTAACTGTTAACGAAACCTATTATTGTGTTACTTTTCTATAGGTTTCACTGTAAATTTTTTCACCAAATAAATTAAATTGAAAACCTCAGTAGCGCAGTGGCAGGGGTAATAACCTCACTAGCCTGAAGTTCTGATTTAGGAGCAAATTTTGAAAAGAGTAATAAAACTTTATTTAGAGCATCTTTCCACGAGATCAGGAACGACACAGTTAATGCCAAGAAGACCAGATTGATAATATATAAAAGAATTTCGGACTTACCATTAATCATCGCTTCCTTTTACAGTAAAAGTTATTGCCAAAAGGGATTTGGTGACCACCAATTTTTCTATTTGTCCCTTTGTCCTTAGTTCTGCCAGAATCAGGTCTATTTCTCGTGCTTGGTCTATAGCTGTTGCGAATACTTCTTGGACAACTGCATTGACTTATAGACTCAATTCTTTTATCCTGTCTTTAAAGCTGATCATCACTTCTTTCTCCCATCAATCCAAACCCAATTCACATCTATTATATTCAATATATAAATAAAAACACTCAACTCGAAATAAATTATAATAAATACGGGATACAAAGCGTTTAATATATACCTAATGCTATAAAAACTTCTTAACAAAATTACCCCCATTTAATAAACGCGTCGTTTATCGCCAAACGTTTTTATCTCGCTTCACATATTTAACTGAAATAAAAACGTACCAGTTTAATTAAATTTCATAAACAGGTATTTGATAACGAGTTTCGTGTCTCATCTCATAAATTCAACTTAAGATACTCGAAATAAATTGAGCGGGGATTTTATTCAACGACGGAATTAACACTAAAATATCATTTTGAGTCTTCTGTAAGCCAATCGTATGGGGCTGGAAAGACCACCTTGTCAGTGTCACCTTTATGCTTAAATTAACATTAAAAATAATACAATAACTTTTATAGTGTTTGAGCCCAGCTGCAGCTGTAACCAGTAACTTGCTACTGTCTAGTAATAGGGCTAGCTAATTGAAATCACTCCTGGATTCCTGGAAGTCTCAAAGATTAGGATCACTGACAGACATTTTCTAAACCAGCGACACAGCAATTTTTTCTGCTTTTAGACAAAGATTAAACGGGTACATAATAACAATTAGTTTTTGAGGATATTAAACTTTTTTGGTTAAGCAATAATTGGATAAGTACTATTACTAAATATCGACATGAAATAGCTGAATGTTATGTTGCTGTATTTCCTTTTATGGGACTGAAAATCGGAACTCCAGGAAGTTGGGTTTCTGGGAAGATTAAATTGAACCACCCAAAATAAAGAGAATACGCCTTTGATATTTCTAAAATCAGTGACACTCGAAATGCTCTATCTGTTCAAATGGTTGAGATTAAATGGCTACTCCTTCATGTCAATTATATATTTGTGCGAGTTGATTTCATGTCTCGTTCCATAAACAAGGTGTAAATCGAACTGAACAGTTTAAACAACGACGAATTTAACAATAAAAAAGAAGGGAAGAGAATGTGCGCTCTTGATTAGGCTATCAGGACCAACTTGTCAACTAGCACGAAAATTAACAAGAAAACATTGTATAACTTGGACAGGTTACAACAAAGATAGAGTTAGTCACTGACTGCAGCAGTACTTATGTGAAATAGCAATATTATGCTATGGCTAAGGGAATCAGAAGGCTAGAGAAAATTGGCGTCTAATTTACATAACCGCTGTTCATCTAATAAACCCTAATCCATTATAGATATTTGCAGAACCAGTGTAGCCAATATATATAAATGATTTAGCACACCATGTGAAAGACAATTGTGATGTTGTCATATTTGTTGACGATACTTCCTTTTTGTTTAAAGTAGACAGAAATGTCGAAAATTATGACAATGTAAATAGTATCCTGTCGCATGTCTCACGTTGGTATTCTGTCAATAATTTAATATTAAATTTGGCATAGACTAAGTGTGTTGAATTCGCTTTGCTTATTGCAAAAGAAGTCTGTAAAAATATCCAAATAGATGACAGTGGGATGCCGATATTAAGACTTTTAATTCAGCTGCATTTGCTGTTAGGAAAGTAAGGGAATATACTGATGTTGAAACTGCTAAAATGGTATATTTTAGTAATTTTTATAGCATTATGTCTTACGGCATAATGTTATGGGGTAAGGTGGCGGACATTGAAGCTATCTTTGTATTGCAAAAAAGAGCAATTAGTGCAATACATTAATTTGGATTTCGTGTTTCCTTAAAAGAATAATTCAAAGAAATATCTATTGAATTTTTGAATTGAATAAAATTTCTACAGCAAATGGAGCGAAATACAGTTTTAGTACATGAAATAAAAACAAAGTTGTAATGCCATATTTTAGAGTGAAGAAGGTTCAGAAATCATGTGTCGGGTTGAGCATACGCATTTTTAAAAAGATACTCGAATCACACTGAGTCTGCCTTTACATAGATTTAAGATATTTGTTAATATTATAATATTGAAGTGTTTTTAAGTGACAAAGATGTTTGGACTTGATTCCAGTTGCACATGAAAGCTAAACACATTGCAACATACAAAAATTATATTTAAAGGAGTAACCGTTGAATTTCCTTCTGAATCAACTTTCTGAGCCGGTGGTAGATTTGTTAGGCACCAACAGACAGATTATTGACGGTTCAAAAAAGCTTTTTGAGTCTACTTTAATGAAGAATACTTTTACTTTGATTTATGAATCCGAGGTTGGCTACAGGTCTTAAGATATTATACCATCCCTTTCGAATATCATTTTTGCTTTTAATTAGATTAAACTGTTATGTCTTAGTTTCAGTAATATAAATTCGAGCGAGATAGTTTGGTGCCTCATTTCATAAATTCAAGTTAATAAGCAAGGCATAAATCGAGAGGGGTATTTTATTCAACGACGGAATTAACACTAAAATATCACTTTGAGAACGGGCTGTAAGCCCTCGTACAGGCTGGCAAGACCACCTTGTCAGCTAGCACGTAAATTAACATGAAAACGTCATACAAAGACTTACCCCTTCGCCGCCGCATAATAAACTACTCTAACAGGTCTCCTGCGGCGTGCTCCAGGGGCCGCCTATTCAAACGGCCGGACATTATCGTAAATATTGTGGTATTTATTCAGATTTCGGGACACAAACAATTCAATTCACGCACCGGCTGCTAATTGGGCATAAATCGTGGTAAAAATATTCAATAAAGCTCCTCGCATCGATTAATATATTAAACAGTGAATGCCTTCATTTGAATTCGTGTTAAGCGGTGCATAGATAATTCACGTCGATATGTCGTTTGTCGTATTGAAAGGATCGTGTTTTGTTCGTCCCCATTTATACGGATCGCTCACCGTATCGCCCCGTGATGTTGTTATATTGATTTGCATCCACTAATTTGTTTGCTGTTAAATCAATCGGTTTGCAATACCAACCGTGGTGTATTTGTTTCTTTAAACAATGCATGAGACCTTGAATACTATTCAGGGAAGTAAAGCATTTAATTAAGTATGGGCTTAATATCGTAAAGACTATGCTAGAAGGGTAAGAAAGAAGGAGAAGCATAAAGCGTAGGGTTCTCCGCCGACATCGTCATTAATGGCATCCATAATTTCCGTAGTGTGGGCGTAGGTGGGTAATGTTGGTGCAATCAAACACTTTACTAATTAACTAGGATTATAATGTTCAATCAATTAATTTTACTGATAACAATTTACACAAACTCATTAACAATAATAGCTAGGAACGCGACAGTTTCAAAAGTCGACCGCACCGGCGGACCGTCACCCGAGAACTACTGAGACGCGCCGAACTACCACTTATTGACTCTGCCCCACGCCGATAAACAGATGGCGCCAGCGTTCCACAGGCTATTGCACTCCAACATATATATTTGTATCTAAATATGGTAAAGTGACTTTCTTCAAAATCTAAACTAGGTCAAAATTACCGCATATTTCTATGAAATTGAGAATTGTACTACATGAGTAACACCACAAGGCACACTTTGTTGAAAATACAATTGAGTATGTAATTTCTTAAAATTAGGGCATAAGCACTTAGACATGTATGAATTATACAATTCTTTAGATATTTACAAAATATCTGTAATTCCAGGACCTTTTAAATAAAAGTTATATATGTTGGAGAATAAGAGAGAAGGAAAGCATAAAGCAAAGGGGCATATGATTCTCCGCTCGTGGCGTTCGTGGGTAATGTTCGTGCAATTAAACTCTTTAATAATTATTAATGATAATAGCTAGGGACGCGACAGTTCCAACAGTAGACCGCTCTGGTCGAGCGCCACTCGAGAACTGCCGAGGGACGCGCTGGACTGCCACTTATTGACTCTACCCCACGCCGATAGACAAATTGCGCCAGCGTTCCACAGACTATTGCACACGGACCAGCGATCCACAGACTAAAAGTTAGACATTAAAAAAACTGAAATAATTTAGGGTAGTTGATGTAAAGAAATCAATCCGGCGCGCGTCTCGCCAGTTTTGGAGTGACCGCTCGCCGGTGAGATCGACTGTTGAAACTGTCGCGTTCCAAGCTATTATTGTTAATGAGTTTGTGTAAATTGATATCGGGAACATTATTAAGTGATTGGACATTATAATCTGCGTTAATTAATAAAGTGTTTGATTGCACCAACATTACCCACAGGACGGAGATGGAATTATGGACGATGTCGTCGGAGAACTCTACTACACCCCTGTGCTTTATGCTCCTTCTCTCTTATTCGCCGAGAAATATAATAATGTTTTGACTGAAACTAGTTTTATAATATAAAATAAAATATCCGAAATGTTTCCCAATACAAAATATTGTATTATGCTTCAAAGATATTGCCAATCTTAACAATGTACTATGTATAAAAGATAGTTTAAAAACGAAACCAATATTTACATAATTCGACATCATAAAGTAAATTATAAATAAGTTATACCAATGACAAAACTCAATTTAGTTGAATAGCGTCACATCCATGTAATAAAAGAAAGTAGAAATATTACAACAGACCGTTAACAAATGAATAAGCGACGTCCATTTGCAGCGGGAAGAAAACACGACCGACGGCAACATGAAAAATGTCGAGTTGAGCACTTTATAATAGAAATAATAACGAAACAGCCGTCATGAATTATTGCCCACATTTCATGTTAAATTGTATGTAAATGCGGGGCCGCGGCGACACGGCTCCCACAATAACATAATAATGGTGGATTTGTGACTCACGTCAGGTTGTTAGTGTGTACTTAACCCTTTATCGGGACACGCACGCGGGACGTGAGATCATTACTCGCCTCGCAACGGCTACAATGGGAATATTCGCTTTACAATCTTTGAAGTTTTGAGGGTTGGGACGTTCTTTCTTTAGAATTCAACATCAGCTAACAGACGTGAAAGAATAGGTAAGCGTTTGTGTGAGAAAATATATTGATCGTCCCTCAGCGCCATTTCCATTCAGCCCATCACACTGTGGCCTGGGGACCTCAGCGTCACCTCCTAGTAGCTTTGATCGGCATCGAACTCTCCTTGGGGAGCATTGTAGGCGTGATGCTCTCCAGTGAGAGATGGTGGGTAGAAGTGGCCTTCAGCCAGACTCATCCAGCCAGACTCATCCAGCACTCCAGGGCAGAATGCGAAAGTTGAACATATGGTGCCTCGAAGAGGGTTCCGCTGCGACTTAGTGGGTATTGTGACAGACTGGTCATCGGTCAGGGTTAGTGCGTAAATTGCATTTACCATCGAAAAAAAATTCTCACAGTGCCTCAAGAAAAAGCGCTTCGAACAGTGTATTGCCAGTGATGACCTATAGCTCCGAAACGTGGTCGCTGAGTATGGATCTCATACGAAATCTCAGAGTACTCAGCATGCTATGGGCGAGGGCTATACTTGGAGTTTCTCTACGTGATCAAATCAGAAATGGAGAGATATTTAGCAGAACCTAAGTCACCGACATCGCCCTATGAATCGCGGAGCTGAAGTGACACTGGGCATAAAGTCTAACGGACCGATGGAGGTTAGGGTCCGAAGGTGCTGAAATGGCGACCTCGCAACATTGTAGGGAGGCCCCCCACAAGGTGGACCGATGACATAAAGAGGGTCGCCGGCAGCTGCTGGAGCCAGGAGACGCAAGATCGGGCATCAGTATGTGAACATCATTTCGTGAGACCTATGTCCAGCAGTGGACGTCTATCGATTGAAGCGACGACGACGACGACGACGAGTCTTATGCCCGGTTTCACCATCAATCCCTGAAGGATCACATAACGGAACCCATACAAGAAACAATACCCTTAACTAACACCTAAATATACTTAGGGGAGGCTATTGAAACCGCGCATAAGATGGCTACTTACTTACGCATAACAACTTTGGACCCAAGAATAACAACGGTCTATGTGTGAATTAGGAAATTATACCTTCATAATTTATTGCCAAATATGTGTTATTTATAATTTAAATAACAGCAGTTGGTTTTTCATTTATCATAGGTAGAGTTAGAAGTAGTTTCTCTCTGGATGAAATGCTAAAGGCGATGCAGACGAAGTTGCGGATAATTATATTATTATTTAGTTACATAATATAACTCTTGTATCGTTAATAAAAAACATGTTATGATGGATAGTAAACAAAGTTATGTCCGCCAAAGAGGTTTTAATGCACAAACACGCCCACTCATAACAACGAGAGACAATCGCCCGAGGCTCGGAAATTGCTTTTCGGCACTCCCCAACTCCCTGTGAATACCCAAAAATTATCACAACATCCCCGAGGCATACACGTATCCCATCGGGCCTCGGGCACATAAATAATTCAATTTTTGAACTGTTTTTAAATTGCGAAATCATCTTTTGTCTACGTCGTT
The DNA here is from genome assembly GCA_015832385.1 of Elymnias hypermnestra. Lineage (NCBI taxonomy): Eukaryota > Metazoa > Arthropoda > Insecta > Lepidoptera > Nymphalidae > Elymnias > Elymnias hypermnestra. The sequence continues at coordinate 2,712,746 of JACTOM010000894.1, forward strand.
TAGATCTGATTTTAGATTGAAAAATTTTAACCAACTCTTAAAATTACGATGGCATAATAAAGTTTTATTATTGCTGACAGATTGGCGCTTGACTGTTGCTTCATCTATTTATTATCTTTGATGATAAAGTGTTAAATAGCTGAAACTGAAGTTTTGAGATATTAGAAAACGCAATTATCTAAAAATGACATTTTGGGACTCGAATCTAGAACATCTGCTTACGACGCAAGAGCACTATGCAGAATAGTTTATTTAGAATATTTAAATATATGTTAATAAATTGTTTATTATTCATTGTTTCAATCTCAAGACATGAAAATGGTTTGCAACGTTAAAAGTGATAAGACCTGCATAAAATTAGTACTCATAATACTACAGATTGGAACACGGTAAAGATAAAGGTAAGGAAAAATATTTACACTGTTATAAGTAGTTTTTTGATCCATTGAAGGCATTTGATTGCGTGATGATCATGATCGCTCTTATTGAAGTTAAATCTTTATGGTGTTAAAGGTAATGGCTTAAATCTAGTCTCTTAACTCAGATAAAGTTTTCAAATTATCTTAATTAATATTGTTTACGCTCCGTATAACGATACGCTTGATACACGACCAATAATCATATTTTCAAATTTCACTTAATATACGAATCATTTATACGTATTTAACCATTTATTCAACCAAACTATCAACCCCGAAACAAGACTAGCACCACATCCTCAACATTTGGTCCTTCGAGCCGGATTTGAAAGCTGGACTACAGTCAACGCTGTAAATTACAGTACGATTTTAAAACAACTGACCGTATTCCTGGTTCTTCGCGAAATTCGGCTCGAAGGACCACAAATGTTGAATATGTGGTGCTGGTCTCGTTTTGGGGTAGATGATTTTATCTGCCTAAGGTATGAATGGTTAAACCTAACGAGAAAGTTTATTGCGCCTCTACAGATTTAGAAAAGTCCTATGATCGAGTGGTGAGGAATGAGCTGTGGTCAACGTTATCTACGTATGGGGTGAGCGGTAGTCTGTTTCAAGCATTGTAGTCTCTCTATGAGGGTTCTAGTGCTTGTGTCAGAATAAACGGGGTGAACACGGAGTGGTTTCCTGTCGAAGGAGGTGTTCGGCAGGGATGTGTTGCATCACCATGGCTGTCCAACCTATTCATGGATAACTGTTTGACTGTTTTAAAAAAATATATTTATGGGTTAAAATGAATGAATTACTCATCAAATGTTTACTTTACGCTGATGAAAACGCAATACTTGCGTCATCCGCTAATGAGTTATAGGATATGGTAAATATTACGAATAAAGCTTTGAAAGGGAAAGGAATGACAGTGAATGTAAAAAAAACGAAAGTTATCACTTGAAAGAGATGAATCTATGATAAACGGCAATACTTTGATAAATGGGGAACAAGTGGAAGAGGTGAAAGAATTTGTATACTTGGGATCTAAATTTACAAAAGATGGAACATGTGAAAGTGATAGTGAAAGGAACGTGAATGCAAGGAATATGGTACTGCGCGCCTTTATGAATAGCCAGATGGTGTCTCAAAGGGTCAGACTGGCTGTGGCATGCAGGAGTGTTGGTGAAAACACTTATGTATGGTAGTAAAAGTTGGGTATGGCAGAAGAATCACAAAAGTAAAATAAATGCGAGAGAAATGAGAGCGTTGAAGAGTATAAGTGGATTAAAACTGAGTGACAGAGTAAGAAATAGTGTGATAAGAGAACGTTGTGGTATAAAGTGACTAAAATCGAGAAAGGTATGCTTAGATGATTTGGGCATGTAGAGTGAATGAATGAAAGGCGACTGACAAAAATGATTTATGAGTCAAGAGTGAATGCGAAAGTTGGAAGGGGAAGACCAAGACGAACGTTCCCGGATCAAATCCAGGACATTTTAAATAGGGGCCAAGTCAAGAGTACTCTAAACCGACGAGTATGTATGAAAGGTTTAATGAGAATGAAAGAAGCGAAGGAGATATGCAAGGATCGTGGCAAGTGGAAGGACGTGGTCTCTGCCTACCCTATGGGAATGAGGCATAAAGCTATGTATTTATAAAAGTTGTTAAGCTCGATTTTCCACTGGAATTAAGTATCCTATGTTCCTAATTACAGCTATATTATTTTCAGCAATTTACGTTACTATAATGCAATGACTAAGACAAACAAATTCTATCATGTATAATATTTCTAAGGTATTTCACTCGATATGACATGATTATTATTGTTGCTGTCGTTTCATTATATTGTGCAACGCCCTTTGACTATTAGACACGCAGCCATCAAAGTTGTACGTGATAGACAAACGTGATCTTGCACCCTTTAATTATAGATAAAATACAAGATACCACATAAATCTAAATTTATATGTACTATTTTTGTAAACTTAAAATTGTGCTCTTTAAAATAACAGGATTGTAAATATCTAGAAAGTTTTGAGGAAGTCTATCAGAGTCAACGTTAATGTGTATGTTATGACTTTGGGACTGTGACTTTATCGTTAAGTTCACTTAAATAAGCAATACAAAGTCGAAACATAAACATTGTATGAAGTCAAACATTCGTTTTTAAGTGATATTTCACTCACCGTTGAAACTTTTAAAGAAAGCCGCTGCGTGTTCTCGCTCTGATCCTAAGGATTACTGCTATCTTGTGCGACGAGACGCGTGAAAGCAAGCTGTACGGTTTTCGCTCGCGGATTTAACACTTTATCAAGTTGTTTCATATAAGGCAGGTCGAAGTATTTTGGTTTGTCATGTACTAAATAAGAATTGTGTCTCTTAAAAACAATATTTTTAATTAAACATAATAAAGAAGTCTATAAAAGTTGTAGTGGTCCAAATATAAAATTTAGACTTACCACTTTGATCAGTTACTTTCAATAAGGTAGGGCAATTTATTGTCATTTGTAATAAACTTGTTGTGGTTTTTGTCTGTTATCGTAAAAAAACCAAGCCCAACTTTAATAACGTGATAAAAAAGAGAAAAGATTAACTAGTTTGAGTTGTAAGTTAATCAAGGGATGCTTCAAATAAGGCAGATCAAATTATTTTTGTTTTACTTGTAATTATCATGTCTTTTTTTGACATGCGTCCTAAATGGGATAAACTTGTGTTTTTAATCATAACAAAAGGTCTGAAAGATTTTTGGTACCAACATAATGAACTGGTTTAGAAAATGTGATGTAGCAAGCATATGTGTCAATAAATTAGTCAAGTCCATCCAATGGAGTCAAATGCTGAATATGACTCTTCTCTACAGATTTGCATAATAGGCGATTTCAATATTTGCCCGAAGTTGGGAAGTTGGCGGTGTGATCCATTGTGCCTCGGAGAGCACGTTAAGCCGTCAGTCCTGCGTCTGATCTCTCTCCAATCGTGTGGGATTTCCGTCGTAGTGGGTCTATGCTCTAATAGCCCTATCTCGTATGAGTGAAGAGGCCTGTGCCCAGCAGTGGGACGTTAACAGGCTACCAAGGTATAATAGAATAGTCTTAATTTAATATCGATATAAATTTGAATGTAATAATAAACAAACTCGTATCGTAGATACCAATAATTTGGTTGCTGAAGATTTTGGATAGGCAGAAATAAGATATTATTCTTATATTTGTTCCAATTACATTGACAAAAGTAAGTAAGCAACAATATCACAGCTATTTGGAGTCATAATGAAACAACAGACCACAAAATTGAACCCTCCCGGACTAACGCGTGCGGTTAATGACGGTCAGCTTCTTATTACACACAACCCGACATGCTGTCTCGTGCAATGAGTATATATTTTGACAATTGTTTCATCAAAGTCATCACAAAAACAGTAAATATATTGGGCAATTTCGTCGCGTAATAAGCCTGAATAATTAACATTCGAAAATCATCAGAAAGACATGGTGTTATATAATACTCATATCTATACATATAAAATACCTAGCTTAGTAACATTCAGTATTATCATTCTATATTCTCACTTGTATTGTGTAAACATCAATTAGTAGATAAGTTTCGTTACAATAAACAAGCTAGTTAAGTTAACAACCCTCTCACACCCTCCACGTCTCATCCCTACCACATCGTCCTATATAAATACTCCCTCATTCCCAATTATACACACATCTCTCTGTTTCTCATTACTTTGTTTCTCGTTACTCTGTTTCTTTTAAATCGTAATTAAGTTATTGTTTAGTTTTATTTTAAATTATAAAATTATAAAGTGACTAAATAGTTTTTAACAAAAAGGACAAGTTTGTTTAACTGCCACATAACAATGGCGCATGTCACAAATTAACAATGATATAGTTCTGTCACAATCAATTTTGAAAACTTACTATAAGATGAAGTTTTAGAGAAAACATATTATTGAAGTAAAGAGGCGATGTTTACATTTAACAATTAACTTTTCAATTATCATGACATACAGGTAGATATCCTTTATTGCAATCAGAATTTTAAAATATAACAACTTATACACGGGCGACCTTATTGCTTTATGCAATCTTTAGATTTAGTAGCTTCAGCCCATCACGCTGTGGCCTGGGGACCTACACATCACCTCCTGGTGGCGTTGATCGTCGGCGACTTCTCGTTGGGAAGCCTTGTAGGCGCGATCCTTTCCAGCGAGAGATGGTGGGCGGCAGTGGCCTTCTTTTGCGAGACAGTATTCTCGCTGAAGGAAGCCCACAAGAGGGAGAGGGGGAATGCAGTGGATGCACGCCCTCACCGCCGAAGGAGGCGGAATACCGTGAATCCTTCTTCGGACTCATCCGGGACACCAGGGCAGAATGCGAAAGCTGAACACCTGGTGCCTCACTAATGGATAAAGAGGGTTCTGCTGGGTTTTAGTGGGTATTGCGAGACCTTTCATCGCCAAGTCCCACACTCCTGACTGGTCATCGTTCAGGGTTAGTGCGTAAATTGCATTTCCCAGCGACAAAAAAAGGTAGACTTTATAAGCCTAATTGTACATTAAAAAACTATTTAGGTAAAAGATAACGTAAGAAAATCTCTACGACTTAATAGCAATACTGGGTTAAAAACTTGTCCTTATAAAAATTTGCTAAATGGTGCAATAGAAAGTCTAGATGACGTAGATTAATGAAATAGGCAATTTGAGGACAGGAAGTCAATATACCGCAATAAGGCATAACGAAACCTGGTTCTAATGCACAAAATATTCAGAATAAATACCTGTTAACAATATAACAGCCGGCTACCAATTATTAAGAAGTCTCAGGCCATATATTAGTCGTGCAGGTTTGTATCTTATTTTAGGGCACTAATGATGAAATTCCTACGTCGATCCTTTACAATAGACTTGTTTTATAGGGTAACTCAAAAGAAATTGACCCTCGTTGTCTCGTCACAGAAGCATAATGCGTATAATCCATCACCGCTGTTCAATGTTCGTAATTTGTTTTCAGAAACATATCATTTTACGGTCGGTTTGTTTCGTTTTTAATGATATAATGTCTTGCTATGGAAAAGGGTAATCGTATTTTAGTAAATAGTATGTAATAAGCTAATACATTTGTATCCAAAATAATTATTTATACAAATTGACTTTTACAACATTGTTGAATTTTAAAATATGATCTAAACTGAGTGACAAAGTAAGAAAAAGTGTGATAAGAGAACGTTGTGGTATAAATGAAGATGTAGTGAGTAAAATTGAGAAAGGTATGCTCAGATGGTTTGGGCACGTAGAGGGTATAAATGAAAGGACACTGATAAAAAGGATTTATGAGTCAAGAGCGAAAGGAAAAGATGGAAGTGGAAGACCAAGGCATACGTTCCTGGACCAGATCCAGGACATTTTAAATAAGGGCCAGGTCTAGAGTACTCTAAATCGACGAACTTGTATGAAAGGTTTAATGAGAATGAAAGAAGCAAAGGAGATATGCAAGGATCATGGCAAGTGGAAGGACGTGGTCTCTGCTTACCTCTATGGGAATAATTCTTGTATTAACCAATTTAATCGATGATCATATTTTATTTGCATCCTGCTCAAAGGAAAATCCAAAAATACTAAATCGGATATCCTTTTTCGTCAAGATCATAGCAGTATTATTTTAGTTTAAGTTAAAGCTAAAACAATTCATACACTGCCTAGCTTTTCAGTGTAAATAATTCTTCCTTTTCAATTTGGGTTTCTTTTAATTAAGTATTTATATTCATTACAAGTCATCTCTAGAATATCTTATGGGAGATTATTGTTGAATGCAAATTTACAACCTTTAAAGAAATCGTTAAGTTTACTAGGCTTAATAGAGTTTATGACAATTTCGTTTTTAATTATTTGTCCATTGTTTTCTTTCTAAGGAACCACAACTATTTCATTATAACACAAGTGTGGATTTCAACATCTGTTATATCATTAAATGTAGATCAAACACAAGTGTGATTTCAAAATACCCGCTCCCAAATTAAATTGGATTATTATAATTTGAAAGGGCCCTGGCATCAATTTCTTTTAATCATTTGCAACTGACATGAACTTCCATGAAACGCCTGACAAAGACGGATGGCTCTCTTCAACGGCTGATTGTCAGGAGGAAATGATCCAGTTTTTAGTTTACAAACAGACGGGACAAGTTCAATAGGAAGATTGAACTCTATTCCTTATTAAATACAATGTGATTTCCAGTGATGCGGTAAAGTTTTTTTTTTGATTAATTTGCCTAAGAATAACGGTATTCATGTAATTTTACGACGCGTTAAACGATTAGACGCTTTGTTAACCGGTTCCCGCTGAAGTGCTTTTTGATTGATTGTTTTTTGTTTTTGATATCTTATTTCAGCTGCCGATTTAGCTTTAAAATAAGTATAATTAGATATTGTCAATTCTTAAATACCATAAACTTTAAACAATGTTGCTAGCGACGACCTACTTTTGTGTGATATTGCCAATCAATGTCGACATCACTCTTGAATTCCTTTACTTATCTTACGACACGCTGGAACACATGTTGTTACTCCGCTTGAGGACGTGGTACTTCTCCAGTTAACTTAATTACTTCTATTAAAGATAAAGGAATACTTATAGATGCACGGTATCTACCGGTACCGGTGATCTTTATCAGACCATCAGCTCCCCTAGTAAAGGTATATGATGGACTGATGGCCATCATCAGTCCTCATCTTCTAGTGACACAGTACTTTATAGAAAACTCAATATCGGGTTTTTATTGTCCCGACCCAGGATTCGAACCCAGGATCTCATGTCTGTGGCCAAACATGCTAACCACTAGACCAATGAGGCAGTCAATTATACATTGTGTTAGGTTTATATTATTGGAGACTTGAATTATATGAGACAATCAACTATTGTTGAAGTATTATATTGTATTTTGACTATTACGGAGGTATCAGTGTTTTTGCGCTCATATTTTAAAATAAGATTATCATATGAGTGATATAAAGGTCTATGTAATGTTTAATAAGATTCCCGTCAATGGCCGTGATAGTATATATAAAATCATGTATAATATATTTAATAGTATTTTAAATAAAGGATACGGTTAGTCATTTGACTAAATCGTATTCTTAGAAACAAAGGCCTTCCCATTGGCGGATTTCTAAACATTGTGATTGATGCCAATTTGCAATGGAATCGCTGTAGTGTATCATAAGTGATTAGAATTAGAATTAAGTAACTGTTTAAATAAACAGGGTAAGTAAGTAAGTAGCAGCCCATTAATGTCCCATTGCTGGGCACAGGCCTCCTCACTCCGGGGGAGCGAGGGTTTTTAGAGCATAAATCCACCACGCTGCTCCACTGCGGATTGGCATGCATAGTACAGAAGTGCACTCTCAATTCCTTCACTCTCATAGTCCGATGTGACGGTAATCCGACACGACCGGAGAGAGATCAGGCGCAGGACCGACGGCTTAACGTGCTCTCCGAGGCACGGGGGTGGATCACACCGCCAACTTCCCAACTTCAGGCAAATATTGAGAAAATCTTAATAGAAAACTCAATATTGATTGTTGAATTGGCCCGACCTGGGACTCGAACCCAGGACCTCATGACTGTAGTCGAACATGCTAACCACCAATGAGGGAGTAGTAGTTTCTTAATAAATAAGATAATTAAGAAATGTTTTTTTACGGCAAACACTGTCATTGGTGTTAAGACTTAATTACCTAATTTATGAAAAGATATAAAAGGTTATGTATCGTAGAAGGCAGAATCAGTTTTACTCTCAGTTCACTTCTCATTTCTGAGTTTTAATCATTTTTAGCTACCAGTTTCTGTGTTTTAAGTAAATTGTGTTACAAAATTAGGCTGCTCTGCGATACAAAGATAAATGTCATAATTATAATTGTTTTATTTAATGTTAATGGATGTTGATGATGTAATTGTATTTCTGTTTCTTACCGGATTCTTCTCAATAAGTAAATACACTCCGAACCGGTGGTAAAGTCTTTTACAAATATTAATATATAGCGGGAGGAGTCAAAGTAAAAAAAACAAAGGAGTCGCTCACGTACCCATTGCTCTGATCAAATAAAGAAGATAACGAAACTCACATTTCCAACAGCCATAAAATAAGGCAAGGATAAAGAGAGATGGAAGCAGTCTATCTTTGCAGCCACTAAGGAATATATCAGAGCATAAGTGTAAGGAAATAACGAAGTCTACTTTAAACCAAATTACTTGAAAAGAAGTGAAAATAAAATAGTTTTAAATTTTAGTAGCCAAATATAAAATTAATGATAATTAAATGGAGACGTTTTCAAGAAGGCTTTCTGGAGATGTCACTCTATGAAAACCTCTATGGAAAGAAAGCTTAACTATTTTTTCCGCTGGGAAATGCATTTGCATTTGCCACGAAGCAGGGAGTGTGGGACTCACCGGCAAGGTCAGAATACTCACTAAAACCCAGCTACACCCTCTTCACCCTGAATTGGGAGTGTCAGAGGTTCTCTTGCGCATTCACGGAGACAAGAGGCTTTCGTAAAAACGCCTCGTGTCACCCAGTCTCTTTCTCCACCTTAGGGGAGCAGCATCTGCTGCAGCTTCTCGTAATCGCTGCATTGCCTCGTTCAGAGAAATGACGGCTTCGCAGGAAGAGGCAACTGCATTCCATCCTATCTCACTGTCAAGCATGGCGCCTACTATACTTGGCAGTGAGAGATCCGCTTCGATGAGGGACACCAGAGGAAGTCGCTGTGGTCCCCAAGCCGGACATTCTGCCACAGTGTGGGAAAGACTTAAATAGCTAAATCATATAATATTTGAAGTATTGACGAGATGCCAAAAAGGTGAAGTAACAGAAATAGGGTTCGTATGACACTTCATAACTTTAATTTTGGTAATCATTCGTAATTATTATCATCTGCAGTATATAAATGGGAAATAATACGGGAATGTGATTGAATTTGTCAATTCTAAAGTATTATAAAATACTTTTTTCCAACAGATGAGATGAGCCAGTTTTTTCATATTGTGTAATTTTTATTGTAAACATAATATATGTACAACAAAACAAACTCATTTTGTGTGTAATAGTAAACAGTCATAGTACGGGCAGGCAGCCTTTCGGCCGTTAATTCACCATGATTGATTATCTTTCGCCTAATGAGCTCCGGGGCCATCTTACTGAAGCCAGGCAAGTCATAAGTCCCAGCGTTTTGATCTAAATTATTTAAAAAAAAACTAGCTTAATTATAATACTGTGAAAAAAGAGCGTAATGTAGTAATGCTAAGGTGACTTATGAGTTTACTCATTTCAGCATAATTTATATGTCCAAAACAGAATCAGATGTAAGCAGTGTGGAGTGGATTATTGTTTCCATATAATAAATAATGCTATTGAGTTTCCAATTCTAGAGTCTGATTCTATCGAACGACTTGAAATTAAAAGTTAGAGAAAATTTATCAAATGTTCAGTCAGCTCAACCGTGGGATGTTAACAATTTGATAGGCCGTGTCAACTACAGGTTGACATGGCCGGTTGACAATTGGCAATATAAGCATCTCTTTCATTTTCTGTCATAATATGTATTATCTAAATCGCTTCATGGTAACTGCCGTAACACAAAACGAGTAGAGATAAGAGTAGACAATAGAAAAAAGCAAAAAATAAATCAGTTACAAACTGACTGTTAGAAACGTTGCGTGTGTCGCGTCGAATAAACTGTGAATTAGTGATTGTTTGTGTTTTTGATTATATAAGTGATGTGAATAACAATTAAAACCATTGAGGTAAGTTTTAATTTTAAAGACTAGAGCCTATAAATACAAGATGGAGTTTTTTCACTCTCTCAAAGTTTAGCGAAACATGACTCTACACCAGAGTCATAATTCAATAAATAAATAAGAACTATGTGTAGTTTAACTATTAGTAAACATAAATATCATAACATTTGGTAGTCTTATATGAATATTTAATTGCCAAGAGCCACTTTAGAGTCATTCAACCCGCGGGGCAACCGACGCAAAACGTCCGTTCAGGGGCGGGACAATGTACTGTTATTGATCATCTCTGTGTATTTGATGATTGTCCATAAAAATTTTAAACAGTAAATAATTCAGAGTAACCTTGGAACACGTATAGCTCATGAACTAACTTCAATCATGTATCTATTTTTTTTCTGTGTTGGCAGCGGTGGCACCAGACGTGGACTGAAAGCAGCTTGTATCTTTTTTTTTTTTTTTTCCCGCTGGGAAATGCATTTGCGCACCCCTGCCACTAGGCAGGGAGTGTGGGACTCACCGGCAAGGCCAGAATACCCACTAAAACCCAGCGACACCCTCCTCACCCTGAATGTGGAGTGTCAGAGGCTCCCTTGCGCATACACTCTGACACTCCCGGGTGAACCGACTGAGGATGTTCAAGGAGGAGACAAGAGGCGTTCGTAAAGACGCCTCTTGCCACCCAGCCTCCTCCTCCTTAGGGGAGCAGCAAGCAGCTTGTATCTGACTCCATGACCTTTTTGCTAACATGCAATTACTTTTTGTTGTACTTGAATATTATATTTTTTTAAATTTCTTTTTAGCTATAACTTACTTTAAGGTAAGGAGATGGCGGTGTGATGGACCCCCGTGCCTCGGAGAGCACGTTAAGCCGTCGGTCCTGCGCCTGATCTCTCTCCGGTCGTGTCAGATTGCCGTCACATCGAATTATGAGAGTGAAGGAATAGAGAGTGCACTTGTGTACTATGCCTGCCAATCCGCACTGGAGCAGCGTGGTGGGTCTATGCTCTAAAAACCCTCGCTCCTCGGAGTGAGGAGGCCTGTGCCCAGCAGTGGGACGTTAATGGGCTGCTACTTACTTATTTACTTTAAGGTATCAATGTATCATGGCTTTAAATATAATTATTATTATCTACTTTTCCACTCACGCCCGTTTACGCAAATATATATAATATTTATATTACATATAGATAGATTTATAATGATTACTTATATAGAGATATAAAATAATACCCAAACATACATCAACATTTACATAAATAAATATGACGGGCGGAGGATACGCCCCGGCAGGGAGACTGACGGCCGGGGGTCAGGGCTACAGGCAGAGAAACCGCCGGACTATCCTAGCCGAGTCCAGCAACACCGCCTTTTGCATCCTTGCTGCGAGCGAACTGCCACGGATCCCCAGTCGTCTCAGATGGTGAGCGAGACTGACTGGGATTAGACCATTCACAGATATTACGATTGGGATGGTTTCAGTGGATACCACCCCCTATTATTATTATTATTTCCGTTAACCAAGAAAAACATGGCCGGGCATTCAAACAGCTAATAGGTTGTACCTTTCCCATCTGCCTCATTGGTCTAGTGGTTAGCATGTTCGACTACAGACATGAGGTCCTGGGTTCGAGTCCCGGGTCGGGCCAATTCAAAAATCAATATTGAGTTTTCTATTAAGATTTTCTCAATATTTGCCCGAAGTTGGGAAGTTGGCGGTGTGATCCACCCCCGTGCCTCGGAGAGCACGTTAAGCCGTCGGTCCTGCGCCTGATCTCTCTCCGGTCGTGTCGGATTCCCGTCACATCGGACTATGAGAGTGAAGGAATAGAGAGTGCACTTGTGTACTATGCCTGCCAATCCGCAGTGGAGCAGCGTGGTGGGTCTATGCTCTAAAAACCCTCGCTCCTTGGAGTGAGGAGGCCTGTGCCCAGCAGTGGGACGTTAATGGGCTGCTACTTACTTACTTACCTTTCCCATCTATTCTTACGCTATGACGTTATTTACATTTATTAAGTTGTATGACGTGTAATAATAGTGTGTCTTAAATGTATCAACTTTTGCTGACAGCTCTTCACCACAATGTCACATCATAGTCTAAGATGGAAGCTCGCTAATCTGCTAAGCGTTAATATGCCTGTTGTAGGTTTTACTCAGTATCGTACCGGAAATATTTTGCTTGGCAATACGACTTTGCTGGTAGAGTGGTAACTAGCCCTGGAAATCTTTCACCAGTCCCGAAATAGACAACGCAATTTCCTATATAGGCACCTGTGCCAGCGAAACGAGTACTCGTACCGTCTTTAGTTTCTGTATAAAAGTATATTTTACTGAGTAAAATGTAATCTCCAACGCCTGTGTGTTGAGGCCATGACGTTATGAATTATGATCGCTTTTCCTTTACAATAAGTGCATAAATAGGGCGCGGCTGATGGCTCGAATAAATCACTCGAGCCATCTATCATCTCGACGCAGGGAAGTGCTAACCGTGTGTGGATACTCTTTCGGCTATTGGCTCTTTTATTGAATACTAGCTGTTCCCCATCGTTTATTCCTGATCCTCTGGTATATAAATTAGGTAAACAGCGTATAAACCCAGTTTTGAGCATATGACTCCTCAGTATACATAGTGTTTGTAGAGCTCGAAGTTATCCTTCAAGTAAAAGCAAAATAACACTGTAATGCCTATATACAAGATAACGTATATATTTGGCCATAACAGCTTGTTGGAAGAAGTCTGGTGTAATAACATTGGCAATCGGGCTCGAAGGACCAAAATAATAGTCAGTAAACACATTTTGTAAACCATATCAGCATTTCATTGGCTTTGAATGTAATGTAACTTACCAATTTAAATTTTAGAGCTGCATTTCCACTGTTAAAACCGCAGTGGAAATGTGTAGTTGTTTTAGGATCTAAATTCCTCTCTCTCCTACGAGGAGGCTTGTGCCCAGCAGTGGAACTTACCCTTCCGTGATTGAATTTAGATCAATTGTTGTTCTAAACTCCAAACTTATCATAGATTGTAGACAGGTGTGTAAATGTTCGTGTGGAGCGAGAACTGCTATCTACGGAACTACGGAAGTCACTAGGTGACTTGCTTTCAGCGATCTCCATTTCAAAAGCGTTCTTAACATTTAGAAGGGACCTAACATCAAATACAATTTGACATATAATATATTTCTTTCGTTTCGAATGACTGAATTAGTCATCAAATGTTTACTCTACGCTGATGATCAAGTAATACTTGCGTCATCCGCTAACGAGCTTCAGGAGATGCTAAATATTATGAATGAAGCTTTGAAAGGGAAAGGAATGAAAGTGAATGTAAACAAAACGAAAGTTATGCTTTTTGAACGAGATGAATCTATGATGAATGGCAATATTTTGATAGATGGGGAACAAGTGGAAGAGGTGAAAGAATTTGTATACTTGGGATCTAAATTTACAAAAGATGGAACATGTGAAAGTGATATCGAAAGGAGAGTGAATGCAGGGAATATGGTAAATGGTGCTCTGCATGCTTTTATGAATAGCCAGATGGTGTCTCAAAGGGCTAGACTGGCAGTGCATGCTGGAGTGTTGGTGCCAACACTTATGTATGGTAGTGAAAGTTGGGTATGGCAGAAGAATCACAAAAGTAAAATAAATGCGGTAGAGATGAGAGCGTTGAGAAGCATGAGTGGATTAAAACTGAGTGACAGAGTGAGAAATAGTGTGATAAGAGAACGTTGTGGTATAAAAGAAGACGTAGTGACTAAAATTGAGAAAGGTATGCTTAGATGGTTTGGGCATGTAGAGAGAATGAATGAAAGGAGACTGACAAAAAGGATTTATGAGTCAAGAGTGAATGCGAAAGTTGGAAGGGGAAGACCAAGGCGAACGTTCCTGGACCAAATCCAGGACATTTTAAATAACGGCCAGGTCAAGAGTACTCTAAACCGACGAACTTGTATGAAAGGTTTAATGAGATTGAAAGAAGCGAAGGAGATATGCAAGGATCGTGGCAAGTGGAAGGATGTTGTCTCTGCCTACCCCTATGGGAATGAGGCGTGATGTTATGTATGTATGTCTTTCGTTTCATTCACATGTAAGAGATATCCAGGTATCAATTGACTCATTACAATATCTCTGGAACCATAAGGTATAGAGACTTGAAATTTGGTAGGAATATTCCTTATGCAGAGTAGAGGATAGCTAAGAACAGATTTTACGATATTCCACACACAAGAGGGATTGCGGGGGTGTTAGCCATTGACTCTTTAAAATCCAAAATTTGGTATACTGATAATCTAGAGTCTGAAAAAGGAATATAAGCTTATTGCAGTAAATACACAACAAATAACTCATTGAAATATTTATACGTATGTTTCTTATTTGTAAAACATTTTGCCTAAATGACTGAAAAAAAAATACCTACCCAAAAAACATGCCACACATCTTAAACCGGATATGTCTACACCACTTGGACTATTTCAATAAATCTTATTATGGAGATATTATCAACATAAAGACAAAGTAAAATATTGATAACCATGTCATTGCACATGCAAAATTTATTATAATATGTAAAGTAGAAACAAAAATTCTAATAATTATAATTATTAATTTCATTGTTATTTCCTCAAGGCATTATTAAGCTGTGTTTTCAATGAAAGCTCCAAGACGGCAAGACTTTTCCAACACATGAACCAATTATCGTGGTGATTAAATAATGATGTAAGTAGTTACATAAAATATAACTATCCCCAAGTATCATTCGACGGAGAGGAGTAGGAAACAGGAGACGGAGATATCTCCAACTCCTTCCACTGTACTGCACATGAGTGTGCTTCATCTTGAGGGGCCAGAATGCTTTCAACGAACCTCTGGTCCTTACATCTATAAATGACGTGGGTTCCGCTGGGTTTTAGTGGGTACCTTGGTACTAGCAGTGAGCAATATACTCCTTTCTATCTTCTGGACGGGGTACGTAAAGACATTCCCCTCTATCTATTGATGAAAACCGTTTGAATATCTATTCCATAGTTTTTTACTTTAACGCAAATGGAGAAACAGACGCAGCAGGAGGCTTTTGTGTTGTAACGTGTGATGATTATAATTTAGTATATTTCTACGTTAATATTTTTGGGCAGTCTGTAAGTTCTCAAGTACGGCACATGTGCAAACGCGAGCAGTACAATGAAGCCACTAAGTGGTTGTCGGCCGTCGCCTGCTTGAATCGCTTCTACGATGTATTTGCCGAGACCAGCGGTCCCCAAACTTTGGGCTCATATGTTATTTAGAAAGGGGATTTTACTATGCTACACACTTATGAACTTTAAGTAGTCTTTTTCACTTGAAAAGAACCTGAAAACGGGATATGGGACGAAACATTAAACACTGTTCACACTTAAACATTTTAAACTGAACCTACCGTGGTTTATGGACATATTTAAAAATATTGTTTAGATATTGAAAAATTATATAAATCCTCATGTCAGATGACGTGTTACTGCTCTATCACTACTTTACATTAACTGCCTCATTGGTCTAGTGGTTAGCATGTTCGACTACAGACATAAGGTCCTGGGTTCGAGTCCCGGGTCGGGCCTATTCAAAAATCAATATTGAGTTATCTATTAAGATTTTCTCAATATTTGCCTGAAGTTGGGAAGTTGGCGGTGTGATCCACCCCCGTGCCTCGGAGAGCACGTTAAGCCGTCGGTCCTGCGCCTGATCTCTCTCCGGTCGTGTCGGATTCCCGTCACATCGGACTATGAGAGTGAAGGAATAGAGAGTGCACTTGTGTACTATGCCTGCCAATCCGCAGTGGAGCAGCGTGGTGGGTCTTTGCTCTAACCCTCGCTCCTAGGAGTGAGGAGGCCTGTACCTAGCAGTGGGACGTTAATGGACTTTATATTAGCTTACTTTATTTATTGATAACAATCAAGTTTCATTTATTGATAGCGTCTAGCGTAAAGTGGCAAGAATATATTGCTACTCCTCTTCTGTTTTGACGCCTGCTTGAAAAAAAAAGCCTGCTTGCCGTATTTGTGGGGAGCCGTCGACACTGCGCACCACACAGTAGCAAATTGTCAGGCTTGGGGACCTCAGCGTCACGTCTTGACATCTCTGATTGGGAGTGACCTCTCACTCCCCAGCATTGTGGGCGCTATGATTGGCGATGAGTCAAGTTGGAGAGCAGTGACGTCCTTCTGCGAGGCTGTCATCTTGCAGAATGAGTCACTAAAGAGGCAAAGGGAGGTTATGGCAGACGCTCTCGCCGGAGGAGGGGGGGCGGTAGAAGGCGCAATTTTGCTCGTCTGCTCTCCCTCAACTAAACTAAAACCTTAAGTCGGATTCATCCGGGGCACCAGAGCGTGAATGCGTCAGCGGACATCTGGACCCCAACACCTGGACGAAGAGAGTTCCGCTGGGTTTTAGCGGGTATCCTGGTACGACCAGCGAGTCCCACACTTCCGGATGTTTACACTTCATCCGGCGTGCATAAAGCATTTCCTAGCGAAAAAAAAGTGAAGAACATTGAAGCCCAAGTTTAAGATAGGAAAGGTACACAGTTCAAAGCTCAAAACTATTGTAAGAGTTAATGCAGTGGTTCTAGTTTTTGTCTATTTCCTATTATACTAATGTATTAATTCGCGTTCATTTGACATATGGCCTGATAAAAACGAGAGCAGGGAGTGTGGGACTCGCTGGCTTAGCTAGAATACGCACTAAAACCCAGCGACACCCTCATCAACCTGAATTGGTAGAGTCAGAGGCTCCCTTACGCATTCGCTCTGACACTTCCGGTTGCAACCGGCAAAGAGTGGTTTAAGGATGAGGCAAAAGGCGTTCAAAGACGCCTTCTACCACCCGGCCTCCGTCTTCGCAGGGGCGAGGCATCAGCAGCACATTCCCTTTCTCTCTCCAGTGCCTCCTTCAAAGAGATGACACCATCGCAAAAGGAGGCAACTGCATTCTATCCTACCGCCTGTTAAAAACCTAATACATTAAAAAAAAACTTAATATGCGCTTCAAAACACACAATATATCTTCAATGCGATATTATATGCAACAACTAATATCCCTTAATCGAAGAGAGGCTTCACTCGAACCAGTGTTACATTGCAAAGCGTGATGGTCGAATCTTATTCAATACCGACAAAATAAACGTAATATTATGACACTTTAGAAAGCTCTGTCACACCGGAACGTCTAGATAGCGTGTCGCGATGTCTGAAACTGTTTGCTTCGCTCCAGATATAATAATTCCACAGTTCCCCAGCAGATTGCGTCTGCACTCAAGAGGTTTCGTGCTCGCTATCTGTGTCACTGGACACGTTTACCTCTTCACCTCTTACTATAACCATTACCGTGGGGTTGACGTGACAATTACGCCAAACAATGCTCTTTATATCAATTGTTATAAGTATTACATTCTAAAAAATGTAATCTAGCCAAACGTATCCACCTTTTCCAGAGGAACAAATATTCACATATTCGAACTAGCAAACTTTTACATAAGTAGCAGTAAGCAGCAGCTTATTAATGTCCCACTTCTGGGCACAGACCTCCTGACTCGTAGGAGAGTGGGTTTTTAGAGCATAGATCCACCGCTCCGATGTAATGGGAATCCAAAACGATCGCAGAGAGATCAGGCGCTGGGCCAACGGTTTAACGTGCTCTCCGAAGCATGGGGGTGGAACATGTCTTAATAGAAAACTCAACTTTTGAATCAGCCTGACCCGGGTGATGCTAAAACTTTAATGGCGAAATTCAGGGTCTATATTGCGAAAGGAATCACAGAAAAAATTAGTTCAATCTCGAATTATTTCGTAAATTTTGTAATAAGAGGGTAAGTTTAATGATCTAAAAATAATTTATCATTGCCTTTGTAATCAATACCACAACTATCAGAGATAAATGGAGAAGAAGACGTGCTGACACGCCGAACTTCATTTTAGGGGCGTCTAGCATTTGTTATAACCATCAAAAAGGCCCAGAGCCGTCTGACTTTTATACGGGAGTGAAGGTCTCTTTGACTACACTAGGATACCCCCCTCCTGTTGGAACCCTCTGCATTCAAATGGCAAGGGCCAGATGTTTGCTGACGCTCTCAGCTCTAGCACACTGAATTAATGCAACTCTTACCTTTATTTTCGAAATCGATATTGAGTTTTCTATTAAGATTTTCTCTATATTTGCCCGAAGTTGGGAAAAATTTGGCGGTGTGATCCACCCCCGTGCCTCGGAGAGCACGTTAAGCCGTTGGTCCTGCGCCCGATCTCTCTCCGGTCGTGTCGGATTGCCATCACGTTGGACTATGAGAGTAAAGGATTAGAGAATACAATTGTGTACTATGCCTGCCAATCCGCAGTGGAGCAGCATGGTGGGTCTATGGCCAAAAAAAGCAGAAGCAGATGATCGAAATTATACGAACTGGCATCCCTTCTCCTTCGGCAACAAGGAGGATCATTAACCGCACACTTCCTTTCCTTCTCCAAGATGGCAACCATTTAGAAGGATGATACTAAACCTCATTGTGCTCATCTTACTTGTGAATGTTAAGTTATCTACCCCTAATATAACTTTTGGCACAGTTAGCTTCTGATCCATTTCAGTAAGCCGATCCCAGCTTACCAGATAAGAATACGCTCCAGTTAGCATGCATTATAAGCTTACGAGAGCTTGAAGCGTTGTGTTAAGGCTTGTTTACAGATTAACGAAATTCTTGATAACTGAATAAATTAAAGAAAGCCTAGCTGTTGACACTTATTTAAAACAGCTATATAAATATCAGAAATAAAGTGAGATCACGATTCTGTAATGCAACTCGAGAATCTGACGACTCAATGATCTAAAGTAGACATAGAGTAACACGTAATAATAGTTGTCGTCGTTGTCAGCAATGCTTCATCGGCAGGAAAATTCTCAATAACGTACAAAAAATCATCAAGAACTTTTAAACAATGTCATAAAGTGAGATCACAATTTCCGAACGAAAATTCAACCTCAAAACACAATAAATGTAGTAAGTAGCAGCCCTTTAACGTCCCACTGCTTTGCACAGGCTTCCTCACTCCGAGGAGCGAGGGTTTTTAGAGCATAGACCCACCACACTGCTCCACTGCGGATTGGCAGGCATAGTACACAAGTGCACTCTCTATTCCTTCACTCTCATAGTCCGATGTGACGGGAATCCGACACGACCGGAGAGAGATCAGGCGCAGGACCGACGGCTTAACGTGCTCTCCGAGGCACGGGGGTGGATCACACCGCCAACTTCCCAACTTCGTGCAAATATTGAGAAAATCTTAATAGATAACTCAATATTGATTTTTGAATAGGCCCGACCCGGGACTCGAACCCAGGACCTTATGTCTGTAGTCGAACATGCTAACCACTAGACCAATGAGGCAGTTAATGTAAAGTAGTGATAGAGCAGTAACACGTCATCTGACATGAGGGACTCGAACCCAAGACGTCATGTCTGTAAACATGCTAACCAATGAGTCCATAAACGTGTGATACAGTAATACATATTGTATATTGTCAGCAGTACATCTATAACAAGCAATTTTCTTTTCAATGAAATCGCCAAAACTGATTCTTCTACAAAGAAAATTTAAGTGAAATTATGATTCGACAAAAGCAATTGAGACTCTCTCGACTGAACTGGTAATACAGGACAATATAAAGTAGCGGTCTAACAAGCAATATAAGCTGTTGTTACATTCAACATTACTTATTTATCGGGATGTTTCTTTAAACGTATACATATAAGAAACCATTTCGATAAAGAAGTAAAGCGAGATCACGATTCTACAAAAGAACTTAAGACTCTAAAGACTCTAACGACTCCATAAATAATTGTTTTCCTTACCTAACCTAGCCATTGTCAAAATTACTTCACAAAGGCTGATCGTTCAATGAAAACATTGATAGAAAATCATATACATATAAAATGAAAGTCAAATTAAGAATCTGGAAACGAGATTGAGAATCTAATGACGCAATTACCGTATGTATCATTGACAGTAGTAGATAGTGTACTCGTAAAGTGGCTCTAACAGGAGATTTATTAGAAGGTTATTTAGATAAAGAAATAAATTGAGATCACTAATCCATAATCGCAATCAAGACTGTCACGAATCAATAAATGTTTTACTAGCCGAACTGAGTTTGGATGGAGGGTGGTTGCCTTCTCTTTAAAGACCGTAATCTCGCTAAGGGAGGCAAATGACAGTGAAGAGTGCGCAACATTATTCTCCTCAGTAAATTGTAGATTGTCACAGTCGGTATCATCCAAGTCATTAGAGAGAAATGCGAAATGGGACCCACTAGTGATCTCATCCAAGGATGACGAGGGATACGCTGGTTTTTAATGGGTATTCTGGTTATTGAGCGAGCCCCACACTCCCTATTGAAAGGATTTCTTCTTCTTCCGAAATTCGACAAAAAAGCCACACTATCACAGATGTGGTAAAACAGCAATGCCAGTTGTTGTTACTGTCGCCAGCACCTCATTAACAGATGATATTTCAATGAAATCACTAAGAAAGAACGTCTAGATAGAAAATTAAAGTGAGACCACGATTCTACAAACGAGACTGAGATTCTCACGACTCAATAGCCGTATGAGTGACAGTATTGGATATCGTAAAGTGGCACTAACAAGCGATGTTAGGATGACAGTGCAAATTATTAAAAAGCAATCCTG
This sequence comes from Elymnias hypermnestra, assembly GCA_015832385.1. NCBI lineage: Eukaryota > Metazoa > Arthropoda > Insecta > Lepidoptera > Nymphalidae > Elymnias > Elymnias hypermnestra. The sequence continues at coordinate 2,733,654 of JACTOM010000894.1, forward strand.
TCGGCTGCTCTTTGAGGTATGGTAGCAGACGAGCGTGACAAGGCCGTCGAAGTCGATTATGTCGGTCTGTTTGATTTTATAGGGTTATCACACAACGAGAAAAGTGACTTTATTTAACACGTTCCTTGTTCTCATGTAGATCATTAAATCTATATGGGAAAATCATTATCTTTCCCTATAGTTTATTCCCCTATAATGACGACGCGACTTATATATATGTCCTTATCTGATTATATTTTATATACTTATGTACCACCTACCTTTAAACTCTTAACTAAGTCTTCTTCCATAAGTTTGTCTGGATTAAATCGTTTTAAAGCGATGAGACCGCCTTTTGTCCGTCATTTACATAGTTTAAGTCTCCTTCCTAATGTATAATTACTTTGTGTGGTGTACAATAAAGTATAAATAAATAAATAAATAGATGAGCATTTCAACGTATATTCTTTAAACACAATAAAATGATAACATAGATATTGCATTAAGCTGTAGATAGGTGTAGAAGAAAACCAAAATAGTCAATAACATTTGATGTACTCGGATAATTAACGAAAAGTTAAAGTAGATCAGTTTATTGTTTTACATTAAGTACTCGTTTAACAATTAATAGCAGTTTTTAACAAGAAATTGCTTAAATTAGTTCTTCAATTTACATCTTCTTCTTTATGTGCCTCTCTGACTACTAAAGGTTGGCAGTCAGTTGTCCATATTTCATTTTGTCTCTCGCGATCTCTGTCCACTCCCTGATGTTGCGCAACCAGGACTTCCTCTTGCGACCAATACACCTCTTGCCAGCCACTTTGCCCATCATTATTAATTGTAAAAGTCCGTATATGTCATCTTTCAGAACATGCTCCAAATACGCAACCTTATTCTTTTTGACGGACTTCCAAAGTTCCAGCTGATAATCCATGTGTTGCAAGACCTCTTCAATGGCAACTTTATAGGTCCAGCTGGACTTAAGCATGCTTGGATAGGCCCACAACTCAAATACTTCTACACGTTTTCTAAGATCCTCTTTCTTACATCACAGTTTGAGGATATTAATGTCACAATCAAAATATTCTTTAATCTAGTAGGCTCAATAAATTTGAATACTTATTTAATCCGTTCCGATCCGAATATTAGTCTATAAATTTATATTTTTAATTTTAATTCCTATCATTTACTGCCTATCTTCATTATTCATCTTTTATTTCTTTTCATTAGGCATCTTTTCAAATTATTCTATTGAATCTATTTATTACTTACATATACTATTTTGCTATTTTACGTAGAGTATTTAGATCGTGTCTTTGAAGATGTTTTAGTAATGGTCGTTTTATCGCATTACAATCAAATCCAGACAGTTTTTGCTTATAAATTTTAGGCAGATACTAAATTGTTTTTTAGTTTCTTGCGATCGTATCATGGCTATCATGATTAGGCAACCCTATCGATGGTTGTCGATTATACAGGCTGAGCGCAACGATCCGCGAAGCGACTAACTAGCCCAATTTTCGATGAAAACCATTACGAATTTACACTACGTCCATCGCATCAATGATTTCTGATTACAGTGTATAGATATCAAGCATAGCTCCACTGAGATTGCTTAAATATCGTTAGTTTCTTATATTGCATAGTTTTCCAGACATTTTTTTGTCACAACCTTCGATTGACAAACTTTACATTATACCCCAAATCTACGCTTTTATTTTAATGGAGACATAATGTTTAAATTTACTTTTAAAGACATGAGAAGTCATTACAAATAATGCATTTAAATGGTGTATTATTTCCCCAACGTGTTCATTATTCTAAATTAGGTACAAAAATTCAATTAGTTAAATTTACAATATAATTTATAGGAGAAATTACTTCTGATTATAGTGTGTTAATTTGAAAGCATAAAGCACAGGGGCGTAGGGTTCTCCGCCGACATCGTTATTTATTGGATCCATTATTTAATTTCTTATTCTGTGGGCGTTCGTGGTTAATGTTGGTGCAATCAAACACTTTATTAATTAATTCGAGTTATAATGTTCAACCACTTAATGTTCCCGATATCAATTTACACAAACTTATTAATACTAATAGCTAGGAACGCAACAGTTCCAACAGTAGACTGCTCCGGTCGAGCGTCACTCGACAACTGCCGATAGACTCCCGCCGGACTGCCACCATTGACTCTGTCCACGCCGGTAGATGGCGCCAGCGTTCCACAGACATCTGCCCTCCGACATATATATAGATAGATAGAAACCGAATGATCTGGATGAAGCTGACTAATCGATTTGACAGTTGTCATTTATACCATTGACATTTCAATTCAAGTATTTATTTATGTCCTAGGGATCGCCCAGGGATCGAAATTCTAGCATATTAAGTTACATTTGTTGTAAGTTTGGACTTTAATAAAGTTCTATTATCAAAGATTATTATATAATCATAACTGGCTAACACCGACTCCAAATATGACAATACGAAGAACACTATAAAAGAATACGCAATTATTTCTTACTTTTTAGAGCATATTAATATATTTGTAAGTTTGTTTTGAAGGCGGTTCTATTTTTGTTAAAATTTTGATTTATTAGATATGAGTATAAAAAAAATATTATCATTGCACAGTCTTTCTCTATAGGAGGTGTTAGGAGACCTCTCCCGAAAACGAAGACAGCGATAGCACCTACTAATGACGATTGATGGTGGGACGGGAAAAAATCGATCTTGATTAAAAAGAAAACATTTTATTTGCATTATTTACGCTCCATCATGTTAGTACAGCTAAATTAATGAAAAAACCAGAACTGGACTAACATGATGGAGCGTAAACAATGCTAATAAAACTTTTTATATGATGAATATGATTTTTTAAAATCAGGATCGATTTTTTCCTTCCCATTATCAAAGGTGTCGTTAGTGTTATCGTCTGTCTAAGAACCGGTCTCCTAAAACCTTGTATCATCTGTAATAATGGGAAATTTCATACTTCTCTGTTAACAAATTGTCGTAAAAAGGTGTATGAAGGTTTTCTGTGTATATTTTCATAGATATCTTGCTAAATAGGCGGTGTGATCCACCCCCGTGCCTCGGAGAGCACGTTAAGCCGTCGGTCCTGCGCCTGATCTCTTTCCGGTCGTGTCGGATTCCCGTCACATCGGACTATGAGAGTGAAGGAATAGAGAGTGCAATTGTTGTGTACTATGCCTGCCAATCCGCAGTGGAACAGCGTGGTGGGTCTATGCTCTAAAACCCCCTTACTCCTTGGAGTGAGGAGGCCTGTGCCCAGCAGTGGGACGTTAATGGGCTGCTACTTACTTACTTGCTATTCTGGTAGAAAACGAATCCAATAGATTGTCTAAAGTAATGTTTTAATGAAAAAAAGTTTTTGTTATGTAAATATGTATGTATGTTTGTAACGTTTTCACACAAAAACTACTGAACACATCAATTTTTTTCACCACTACAAAGCTGTATGATCACTGAGCAACATAGGCTATATTACTGTCTCAAAAATGATAGGGATCCCTAATCAAAATGCATTAATGTAACCTAAGGAGTGAAAAAATTAGTCACAAAAAATCTGTCATCACGTGCACCGCGGAAACTATTGATGATAGAACAAAACAATGTTCTACAATATTATAGAACGTATTAATATCTACAAAAAAATCTGCAATGCTATATCTAACTACTTTAGTTATGCCAATATGACTACGTTTTATATTTTAAAATAACAAAAGTGCCGACAATAATCAAACCATATTATTCACACCTCTGTATTAATCCTTGTCTTATTAAATGCTATTTTATTAAAGGTCATTTCAATAGCTGTGAATTACTTTTTAAATTATTTAAATAGGGCATTCCATTCAAAAGATATAAGTCCAACTTAGTAGACTTTCCATTGTAAGTAACGAACATGACGTTTGTTACTTATAGATTTCTTACAGATGAAGCATCAATTGAATGAATGATTATAGGGTGTAAACATGCTTATCAATTGATAAAATCCCACAGGCAATATCTTATCAAATTAATTTAACGAAAGCTCCCATATTACATTATTAAAATCGCATCCATACGCAGGTGCATCTGTCCGCTCGCATCTCCCTATCAGGCACTTATATCTCAGAAACTAAAAACCCGTAAAAGATTCAGATAAGTCGCTTTAATTAAATGTAATTTATTCGGAAAGTTATCTCGGAATGGACCGCGGACATTTATAATCACCTAAAATCCCCTTTTAATAACATCGAGAGAATATAAGATGTTAGATAAAGATATAATATTTATTCGGTTTAATATAATACGCCGGATCCGAATTACTACTTATATTTAATTACGTTTCAAATGTGAGAATATTTAAGAGGTTTTTGTATGTTTATTATATATTTTATTTGCATTTAAAATTCATAATTTGTTTGATTATTTCGAACTGTGGGTATCGTGAATTTAGTTTCGTCTACAGCACAAAATACTAATAGTGTTTATATAAATAATAACGTTCGCAATTTTCTCCTCATTTGGTTTAATCTTATTTGTAAATATTAAATAAAACAACAAATAGGTGGATATAGTGAGTTTAATAAAGTTACGCCTTAACGCGTTTACTTGTGCCGATAGTAACGTTTGTCAGTCGATACGGCGTAACACACGGTAGCAGTACGCCCGGCTTGGTTAGTGGAACGGCTTTTGGTGCCACTGACGGGTGGGGATTTCTCGCTGGCGAACATTATAAAATGTATGCTCGCCAGCAATACAAACTAGAGGGCAATTGCCTCCTTCTGCGAGTCGATCATTTGTAGAAGGAGATCCTAAGCAGGGAAAGGGAGGCCTGGGGGACGGGGGCGAGGTTTTGCCAGCCTCCTTCCTTTATTTCAAAATTAAAACTGTTGTGAAGGCAAACGAATCCGGGATGCCAGAGTGGAATGTTTTCTCTGAGCCTTACTAAAGGATCAAGAGGGTTTCGCTGGGTTTTAGTGGGTATTCTCACACTCCCAAATGATGACTGTTCGGTTAGGGTACGTAAACGCATATCCCAGCGTAAAAAAAGCGATAAGTCGATGGTGTATCTTTCTCTAAATAAAATAAATAAATAAGAAAACAATGATAACAAAATTGTTGTAATAAATAATTGAATTAGGCCGTTTGCGCCAATATTTGCCATGATTGTGAAAGTAGCACCAGTGACCGAATGGTTAAGGAGTGGAAGGTTATCCTGGTATGGACCATAAATATGATGGCAAGCGCCAGGGCCGGGAGGGGGCGACTAAAAAAAGTGTGAATAAACTCTGTGGAAGAGGAAATGTGTGTAAGGAGTGTGTGTAAGGAGGAAGTGGCGAAAGGAAACATGCTATGCCGATCCCACCTAGTGGGATAAGGGCAAGAAAAGATTACGCCTATCTATCGCTTGGTCGCCTATATGCTTGGCTCAGATGGAACGTGACAACGAGTGATGATTTTTCGTGCGTGATACGCTATCACGTCAAAAATTCGCAAATACTTAGAAATAGAACTATGTAGTATATTAACAGATGTAAAATGTAAGTGTTCGCGACTTTTTCCCTTTAATTTGTAAATCGACTTTTCCCTTTAATTTATAAATAATACGTTAAATGATATTGTTAAGCATCGTTCGTTTGTATAGTATATTTTGTTTCAACTTAGATTCTCTATAGATATTTATAAGTTTGTATATAGAATGTTTGTAGCTATAGCGTATATACATATTTGTCATTTCTAAAAATAAAGTTGTTTGTGTAATTAATGTAATCCATGTGATTGGTGAGAAATAAAACGCCAATCATAGGAGCCATATTTTCCAATAAATTAACAACCACCGTCGTTTGCTTGTCACAATAGTGCACGTTTGTCAGTCGTAAAATCGTACATTAGATAGCCAATTTCGGTGAACAATATTCCTGCTGAAACAACAGTTCGTACTTAAATACTCGTCTGGTGACGAGTAGACGGCGGAGTGTTGGAGTGAAGAATCTGGTGGCATTTTTCATTTATCCTGAAGTCTTCGCAAGAGTGAGCTTACGAAGGGGCTCACAATAACGTAACCTCCCCTAAGCTTTTTGTGCCCTACCAAACCAAACAAGTTAAGGTAGCTCGCTACTCTCTTAGACTATATCATCATTTACCATCTGGTGAGTTTACCATCCAACCTGTCAGCAATAAAAAGCAAATGATATAAAAATTTGGTTTTTTAAGTAAATTTCCACGCCATCTAATACGAACTATTGAAACATATTAAGAAAGCTTTAAACCTTTTACGCGAGCTTTCAATAGATGACTTTCATTACAAATTTAAACAACAATATTTGGCAATAGGTATACAAAAGCCTAAACTGCCTCTTTGTTCTAGTGGTTAGAATGTACGACTACATACATGAGGTCCTAGGTTCGAGTCCCGGGTCGGGCCCATTCAAAAATTGATATTGAGTTTTTCTTATAAGATTTTCTCAATATTTGCCCGAAGTTGGAAAGTTGGCGGTGTGATCCACCCCCGTGCCTCGGAGAGCACGTTAAGACGTCGGTCCTGCGCCTGATCTCTCGCCGATCGTGTCGGATTTCCGTCACATCGGACTATGAGAGTGAAGGAATAGAGAGTGCACTTGTGTACTATGCCTGCCAATCCGCAGTGGAGCAGCGTGGTGGGTCTATGCTCTAAAAACCCTCGCTCCTCGGAGTGAGGAGGCCTGTGCCCAGAAGTGGGACGTTAATGGGCTGCTGCTGAACAAAGACCTCCTCAGTCATAGGAGAGAGGTATTCAAAGCTTAAACTCACTGTGGACTGGCATTATACACGTAGCCCAGAATTACTCTTGATATAAGCTTGGCTTGGAGAATGATTTAAAGTAAGTAAGAGAGAGAGTTACCTTTAAATGTGGTTTGAGATGCTACCCCATTTATACGTCCCATTGCTGGGCTAGGCTTCCACAATTGTCATTAACATATGTAAATAAATATGCCACTGTTTATTTTGTAAATATTAAAACTAGCTTCAAACTATTTAATATAAAAAACGCTGCACATCTACGTGACGCTAATCACGCGTTTCATCCTAAAAATCACCAGTAAAAATCGCTTTTGTAAACGAAGTAAATTGAAATTCAAAGCTATCACAATAATTAAATATCTCTTTCCAAATTCAATAACTTCAAACTTAAATTAGATACTCCAAATTTAACAATTGGTGCATAACAATGAAGTAAAATCTCCTTCCAAATTCAATAATTTAAATCTCCATATTATTTCAAATTGGTGTGCAACAATTAAATTAAATATTTCTTTCCAAATTAAGTCTCCTACACATCTCTAATTTTTTATAAAATCATTAAAAGGCCAAAACTTGTTCGATCATTCCGACAATATAAGCTATTTAATATATTTATCACTAACTGAAATTTTCACGATCAGGGTGTCGGTTTTATGTGACGGTGTGCGCGCGCATCATAAAAGAAGTATAACTGTAAAAACGCTGCACGAGTGACGTTGATCACGCGTTTTATCCGTGAAATTACTAAAGGAGTTTCACTTCAAAATAGCAATAGCTCCCGTGGTTAATATAAATATCCTTTCAGAGCAAACTGCGCAAAGATGACGCTAAAACTAAATGATTAGTCGGCCACCGTTTACCCGCTCCGTGGCTATTCAATTTCCCGGGCCATGCATCTCTGTCGCCGCATCGCCTTTGACTGCGCTTTGCATATTTTATATAATCCTTTCATCAAAACGCCGCGGCCGGCGTTCCGGTAATTTTTCCCGCGCGACAGAGACGCCTAACAAACGGGGTGTCAGACGGCGGTGGGGATAAGACGGCAAAGCTCCCGCAAAGTACACAAAATGCAAAAATGGCGAGTGACAACGTGTCAGAGAGGGGGGGCCGCGTCACACCGGCTCAGTCCGACACCGGCCGCCGTGGGAGACGCACGTGCTGACGCGAGTGCTTATCTGTGAGTGATGTGCTGACAGGCGTTGGATCGTGAAGTGTTGTGAAACGAGTTATTTAAGCTGGAGAAGGATACCTTGTTGTGGAGCAATATGCTCACGTCCAGTAATCAGTATCTGCGACCGGATTACCTGTCGCCTTTGCCCACCACGGTACGTGGAAACTTTTACGCAACTATTATAATCATAATTCTTACTTGCAACTTCATATTCATCATAAATAATTTAACACAAATATTTACTATTTTATTTACTTTAACGTTGTGTTGTTCTAATTTTACGTAGAATTTTTATAATAATTCAAACACTACAATTTTGTTTTGATATAAATTTATTGATGTATTTACCATTTTATTTACTTTAAAGTTGTGTTGTCTTAATTCTAAATTTATGTTTTTAGAATAAATTCGACTGAAATATATTTATATTACATTCATACGTAGAATTTTTATAATTATTCAAACACTAAAAATCATTTTATATTTAAAATACTTATCATTCATTTTGTTTTGATATATTTAACATTTAATTTACTTTAAACTTGTGTTGTTTTAATTCTAAAGTCATGTATTTAGTATAAATTCGACTGAAATATATGTATATTACATTCAGTTACGATTGTGAATAATTTAACACAAATATATACCATTTTGTAGCATTAATGTGTTGTTCTAATTTTACGTAGAAATTTTATAATTATTCAAACATTAAAAATCATTTTACATTTAAAATACTTATCATTCATTTTGTTTTGATATAAATTTATTGATATTTATATATTTAACATTTAATTTACTTTAAACTTGTGTTGTTTTAATTCTAAATTTATGTGTTTATTATAAATTCGACTAAAATATATTTATATTACATTCAGTTAGTTATAAATAATTTAACACAACTATTTACTATTTTATTTACTTCAACGTTGTGTTGTTCTAATTTTACGTAGAAATTTTATAATTATTCAAACACTACAAATCCTTTTTCATTTAAAATGCTTATTATTCATTTTGTTTTCATAAAAATTTATTGAACTTGTGTTGTTTTAATATTAAATAGAAATGTTATTATAATATATAAAACATCGATTAGATTATTACAACTTAGTGATTTAAACACAATTTTATTATTAAAACGCGAATTAATATTTTTCCAACACAATGTTAAAAGTGTTTATTTATTTTAACATTGCAGCGTTTTCATTGTAAATAAAATACATACAAAATAACACATTAACAGTAGAAATGAATGCAAAGTAGGACTTTTTTGATGTTTAGAAAAAATATTTTAACATTGAAATGCTTATTACAACTTTTCTTTAATATAAATGAATTGATTTGCGATATCAGCGAAATTTTGTTCTATTATTATTTCATTTATATAACTAAATATATATTTCGAATTAAAGTTAATTCACCATTTCTAAATTGTAACTTTTTCTTCTAATTTTTATTAGTCCTATCTTTGTTTAATAAAACCAAAAGTTAATATAAAAATTCCAAGAGAATACTAAAACAAAAGTGAGCTAAAAATAATTCTTATTTTTAATAATTCTGCTGGCAAGCTACAAATGTTAAAAACATCAAAATTTTTGTCATTAACAAATTTTTCACAAATAATATATCGAATTTACTTAATAACAAACACAATGTCAAAGGTAACATTTTGAACGTAAAAATAAAAGTTCATTTAAGATTACAAAAACGTTAAAACTTTTTCTTGTATAAATAAAAGTTAACGTTTTATAGTAACAAGAAATCTATTATATAATACGTTATATAATTGTATAACAATGTAATAGAGATAATAATAGGCGAAATCGTGATCAAGGTATAATTTGTAAACTATTTTATCTATTAAAAAAAATGAAGCGTGATTTATATCATCTTATCTATGATGGATTAATCTCAGTTTAGAGATAATAGATGTAAACTATTTGCATATAATATAATCACCTTTCTATAATTTTACATTTGAAGTCCATAGTAAAATATTAAATAGTGAAAGCTTCACTGGTAAAATGGTAAATTAACTTTTAGTTAACAAAATATCAAGATGGTATTAAGCCGACCGCGCCTCTGTATCGCTTGTTACAGGCTCCACGCTCAGCTCAGGCATTGTGACAATGACTCCTGTTTTTTCGTAGTACCATCGATTTCTAAGACATTGTTACATCAAATATAAGAGTTTAAATGCCCCCATTAGATTCGTGTTGAATTCAAACGATGTTATAAATCGTTTCTATGAAAAAGCGACGACATGTTCGTGGCATAAAACAAATTCCACCCCCGCTCGTTCAAACTAACGCCGCGCCGTGATAATAGACGTGACAGCGCGGCAAGTACAGGCGCGCCGCAAATTCAGCGGCACAAATTGGCCTTTTCACTGCGAGATTACATCATGCGGGAACCGAGTGAAATGTCAAGCGGGGCCGACGGCTGCCAGACGCGCGGATAATGGCGCGTCGGCCGCCTGATTGGACTCCCTCTCGCCCCCGGCCCTTTGTGCCTTCCCTGACGTTTCATTTCATAAACCTCTTTGTTGCAGCTCGACGCGAAAAAGAGCCCCCTGGCACTCCTCGCGCAGACCTGCAGCGCTATAGGCGCCGACACGCCCAACCCGAAACTCATCTCCGCAGCGGAGAAAGCCAGCAAGAAATACGACGAGAAACCAGTACATATGGACAACAAACCGAGCTTTAAGCCTTACGAATCGTGCCTGACGAGAGAAAAGACTAGAACGCCCGAAGATAGAGCCTCTTCGGTCAATGCTCACTCCAAAACGCCGTCTTCAAAAGGCAGCGCCTCCACTACGCCAGTGCAAGCGCGATGTAACAGTAACCAAAGCTCATCTTCTCAGAGGACCTCGCCGCCGGCCCAAAGGAAGTCGCCGTCGGAAAAATCCGAAGAAAGATCCAGTCCTTTGCACTCGCCCGCTCAAACCAAATCAAGTTCAGATTCTATTAGTTCAGCATCAAAGTTACCGTACCCACCAAGTACATTATCGACTACAGATACCAAAGAATCGTCCAGTTTCAAGCCCAGCGTGCCCGTTAGTTCCTCAGCTTTCCTGGGAGGGCTGCCTCCCACTGGATTTCCATTACCGATGGACTTAATGACAAGTAGTCTAATGGCCGCACAACATCAAGCTTTAAAAAGTGGACTGAATCCGTACCTTGCATATGCAAGAATGAAAGCTCCCGGTAGTGATTTGGGTATTTGTAGAGATCCATATTGCACTGGATGTTCGTTGAGTTCGCATTTATTGAAGTCTGCGGTGTGTCCTGCTGGTTGTGCTCAATGTGATCACGCTAAGACTCCGTTTCATATTCCAACTGGTCACCCGGCTGCGGCTGCTTATGCACATGCTCAGTTAGCGGCTTTAGCAGCAGCCTCTCAGCTGCCTTTTGTATGTAGTTGGATGGCAGGTGACTCCGCTTACTGCGGTAAAAGATTCGCAACGTCAGAAGAACTGTTACAACATTTGAGATCGCATACTGCAAGTGGTGAATCGAGTCCTAGTTTATCTATGCTGAGTGCCACACATCCTCTCCTACAGAGAACGTATCCGACACCGCCTTTGTCACCGCTGACTCCAAGATTCCATCCTTACAGCAAACCTTCCCATATGGTGTCATCGCCTCCTTTGCCTTTTCCTCTGCCGCCTCACCCGTCCCTAGCAGCTTATTTCCCTTCGTATCCTTTATTCGGTCCACGTCCCCTACATCCTTGAGGACCGTCGGCGCTCCACGCACACAAAAAGGGGGGCGCCGACCACTAACGCCCATGCCAAAAGAACATTCGGAACTGAAGACAGTGTATATATATGTTAGTGCTCTTCTAGTTTCTAGTCGGCTCATATCATCGACGGACTTGAACCCCTGCGGGGTGCGACAGCTGTGATCTCTAACTTTTAATATTCGTATTATAGTGCACTGATTCGGGCCCGCTATCGCTTCGTCCCGCTAGTGCGGTTTTTTTTCTAGTTAGATTAACTGAATTTTTATGTACCAAATCTATAATAATGTAATTTAATTAGTTTAAGTTGTTGCAATTAATTAGTGAGGATTGTTGTTTGTATTTTTTATTAATCGGTACGTGAGTATTATTTGACAAAATGTTAAAACATATCGACGGCCCCTACGTATTATGAGTCATCTATATTGTATCTTTATAGGCATTTCAAAAGATAAATTGCTTATAAACCTTTACTTCTGTAGATGTCATTTTAATGTCCTCTTGTTAACAATGAGTTTAAATTACACATTTCTATATTGAGCTGATCAAAGAAGTTTTTGTAAAACATTCAAAATCTAAATACCTTAAATGCCAGTTGACTCATAATACTTAGGAGCAATCCATATCTTATAAATTTGTTTTAAATGCAAATCTAGTATCATTTTCTCATGAAATTGTTACTTATCATGATGAAATCTTAATTGTTCAAACACATTTGAAATTTATCATTAAAAGCTACATGAAATGGCACTGTTTGGAATCAGAAAATGTTATGAAAATAAAAGTTAAATATACATTTTAAAACATCAACTACATCGTGTGTACTAGAATATAAAAACACTGTAATAGCTGCAATGATGTTAATAAAGATTTCTTGTTATAAAGTGCATAAAAATGAAAAATATACGTAAATATTTAATTTGAAATCTCGTTTCAGTTACTTTATATCCCTGTGAGCAATAAAGCATTTTAATTTATTGCAATTTTGGAACATATTCTCTAATTTCTTTACATCTGCTAAAAGTTTGTGTTATTTGAATTTTAAGGTATTGGAACTAATTTGGATGGGAATAGAAAATGATTTTTGACCTAAAATATCGCTAGGAATTGATATTTCCAAGGGCATTAGTCATATCATATTGGATTTTGAAATGGCTTTCTATAAGCATACTAAAGATGAGAAGCTTTATTACTTTATTATGTCGAATTTTGATAAATCTATATTTATAAAACAAAAATTGTTTCTACTTATAACCGCCTTTAAAACCACCAGTGTGTTAGAAAGCAGGGATAATAGAAGTGATTAGAATTTTAGTTATCTGAACTCAATGATCATGATCATCATCAAAATATTCGTGATTGTTTTTTAACTTTGCTTTAAATGTTTAGTTATTTTTGGCTTTATTGTATGTAGGACCTACCTAATATATGAATCTGTCAAGTTTTGGAGGAGTTTGATAACAATCACCTCTACATAATATAGTTATAACGACTGCCTCTACATATAAAGGTTTAGTAAGTAAGATCCTAATTTTGTATCACAGAGTTGACCGTAAGACCTGTCATCCTGTATGGATCAGAGTGCTGGGCCATCAAAGGGGAGAATGAAAGGAAATTGCATGCAGCGGTGATGGGAATGTTGAGATGGATGTGTGGAGTGACAAAATTAGATAAGATTAAGAATGTGTATATCAGAGGAAGTGTGAAAGTAGCACCAGTGACCGAGAAGTTAAGGAGTGGAAGGTTAGCCTGGTATGAACATGTAATATGAGAAGGGAGGATAGCCATGTATGTAAGGGGGTCCTAAATATGATGGTAAGCGGCAGGACCGGGAGAGGGCGACCAAAAAAAGTGTGAATGAATTGTGTGAAAGTGGATATGTGTATAAAGGGTGTGAATGTAGAAATGGCAGCGGATAGAGTGAAGTGGCGAAAGGAAACATGCTGTGCCGACCCCACCTAGTGGGATAAGGGCCAGAAAAACCGAACCTTTTGTACTAACGATATGCTATCTAAGCATCACGTTTTAATATTTGATTCAATAACCCAAGGCTTTGGTTGCTATATGGAATGAATCATCAAAATGCGACTCTTTTGACTGCTCATACTTAGAGGTTATGCCGTCAAGTAGAAGACGTACATCTTCTTTTAAAGTATATCTGTAATCGTAGGGTAATAACATAATTATTGATAACTCATTACAGTCTAAATTGTTTTGATGTTGGTCTTTCGCAGAGCATTCTGAGTAGTCCAACTTAAGAAATAACAATCGGATTTTAAAATGATTTACAATAAAGGGAAGTAACGATAAAATTCACGTTTTCTGTCCTAAAATAAACTTCAATGTATTGGATTTCATCAACATCGAGTTCCTTTCTGATATTCGATGAAAAAGCTTTATCTATAGTGCCATCTTCTTTAATTGCGCGTTATTATAGTCTTCTGTATTAGATTTACCCATTCTAATCAAATTATGTGAGGCTAAAACCAAAACAACTTATACGTAAGTCATCCGTTCTGTCTGATGCATAAGATTATTTTACCGCTCGGAGCTAAGCTGTTTAATGGCAGCTAAGACAATAATCACAAATCATTTTTCTCTTCAACAGCGTGAGTCAACTTCGCAACACTCGTAATTAGCCTCGCAGCGGCTTCCATACAATAAATTATGAGCAATTTATCTGTCCGTCTGTCACCATACATCATGTTACGCGGTGCATTCGCTAGCGCTGAAATATTATGAGCCACGTACAGTCAGACACGCAATTTGTTTGCACCTTTGTATTTACACTGTTGAATTTCAAATTTGAATACGAAATTACCACTAATTGCCACATATAGTTTAGTATCTCTATTTTGACCTTATAACAAAGTCAAAGTCAAAATATCTTTATTCAAGTAGGTCTGTTACAGCACTTTTGAATCGTCAAATATCGTTTTTTCTATATATTATGTAAATGAATGACTGATGATAACATTAAAGAACGACTTACAATCTAAAGTTACGAGGGTTCCTTCGCGCCCTGATCTGAGAAGAGCCCACAACAAACTTAGTCTGGTGTACGTTTTTTTTATTGTCATCATTACAATATATATTTAAAATTTATTCTATATTGACATACATATAGAATGATATTTCAATTAGTTTTCTTTTAAACTTGATGGTTACCGGGTTCACAAGCGATAGAGAGGCGCGATCGACCTAATCCTATTGTTAATTCCTCATGATGTGATCACGTAAAGTTACGGTCTGTAAACTGACTTTACAGACGAAGAAAGTTAAAGAATTTTGCAAAACAACTTATCGCGTCATCTACTGAAAGCTTAGGTAAAAGCTTTAAAAGTTTCTGTGTGATAAGTGTATGTAACAGTTCGGTCTTGGTTCTTAGACTTTTTTATTACTTACCATTAGCTAAGCTTTCGGATATAAAAATGAAATTTCACCAAACTCCCTCCTAAGCTTTTTCTGTCTGTAAATACAGAAAAGTGACTCGTTTCTCAATTTAGACGGTTATTAAAACAAACTACCTGTAAAGGTAGCTCGTTACTTTCTGAGACTGTATCATTACTCACCATCAGGTAAGATTACCAGCAAGCTCTTACCTGTTAGCAATAAAAATCAAATGACAATCAAACACCTTTTACGTGAGCTTTTAATAGATGCACTATATAATGTTTTGGAAAATTTATATATTTAAGTTTATTACAAATTAAAAGAACAATATTTGGAAATTAGCTTAAAAAGGCGGTCTTATTGCTATAAGTAATCTCTTTATTAGTAAAAATTATCATTTAATGAGAAATGTAAACTAAGTAGCAGCTTATAAACGTTCCACTACTGAACACAGTCATAAAAGGGAATTATTCAATGCATAAAGTCACCATGCTGCTCCATTATGGGCTGGTAGGCTATAGAATTACTCCTAGTACATGCAATACGATCTAAGCTTGATTTGGAGAGTAATCTGGTGAATTTGTGAGGATAGAAAGAGAGAGAGTTACCTTTTACTGCGGATTGAAAGGCTTCCCCCGAAATTACTCCTCACGATGTCTTCCTTCACCGAAAAGCATTGATTGATTGAAAACAATCTAGATTCACTTTTATATAGATAAACTGCCTGCTGTTGATTCGAATCTAAACGAGAATCCTTACGTCTCACTTCTAGGCCATCATATCATCAAAAAATGTATTGGAACTCGAGTGGATGTGGAGAGTCTGAACAAGAAATGTTATCATTACACTTTCTCCTTACATAAGTTCTCTTAAGAACGTAATAAAGTTAATTAATTAATTTAAAATATGAATAAAGATGTTCATTTAAAGATATGGGTGATAAATTTTCCTTATACATTTGAATAATCATTGAATGTAATAAAATTATCATATAATACATTATTATAAACGTAATCACTTTGCGGAAGGGAATGACGTCTAAATATGTTTTTTTTTTATAAAAATTGCGACCTCTCTGGCAAAATGAATCTGGTACTGAATAGGCAGAGGTTCTAAGGTCGATTCCTACCTGGGAAAATTTAGGAAATTATATTTTCTTATGTGACTAAGTATGAATTGGTTGGAGGCTGTAACTGTGTCTAGTCATCAACCTGGCAGCAAGGATAAATACAGTTTTTTTTTATATAGAAATGACCACCTTGCTGGCGAAATGAAACTAGTACTGAACAAGCAGAAGTTTTCAGGTCGATTCCTGTCTGGGCAAATTTAGAAAATCGTATTTTCTAATTTGTCTAAGTCTGGATTGGTTGATCCGGTCTGGATTGAGTTTTCTATTAAGATTTTCTCAATATTTGCTCGAAGTTGGGAAGTTGGCGGTGTGATCCACCCCCGTGCCTCGGAGAGCACGTTAAGCCGTCAGTCCTGCGCCTGATCTGTCTCTAGTCGTGTCGGATTCCCGTTACATCAGACTATTAGAGTGAAGGAAAAGAGAGTACACTTGTGTACTATGCCTGCCAATCCGCAGAGGAGGCCTGTGCCCAGCTGTGGGACCTTAATCGGCTGCTACTTACTTAGATTACAGTCGCTCATCTGCAGAGTGAAAATCTCATTCAGTAAACCAAGCTTAGATTTTTGTTCACTATTTCTCCCTCGAACCATCCTAGGGTTGCACGTCTCATGCAACGAAACGCAACCTAACATTGTTTAATGCGAGCATGTAGATATCCTCAAAGTGATAGCCTAGCCATCTAGCAGATGTCGTGGATTTGTTTCCCGGTAAATTAAAAGCAAAAAAATATACTTGTCGGAGGGCAGGTGTCTGTGGAACGCTGGCGCCATCTATCGGCGTGGGACAGAGTCAATAGTGGCAGTCCGGCGGGAATCTCTCGGCAACGCTCGAGTGCCAATTGCGCCAATTTTTTTCATACCTTGGGTTAGCTTAATGCATTTTTATTAAGGATCCCTATTTTTTTTGTAAAAGTAATATAGTCTATGTCATTTAATGAAAATGCAGCTTTGTAATGGTGATGAAATTTTTGAAATCGGTCCAGTCGTTTTTGTGTTTTTAAACATTACAAACATACTTAGCATCGCGCCTCATTCCCATAGCGGTAGGCAGAGACTGCGTCCTTTCATTTGCCACGATCCCTGACTCTTTCGCTTCTTTCATTGTCATTAAACCTTTTATACAAGTTTATTTATTTATTTTATTTATAAACCTTATTTCACAGAGAGCAAAAGCTACTATGCTTTATCTACCAGCCAACCTTTCTAGTGTTAGAAAAGTCGTTGGTAGATGTGCATTACAGTGTTTAAGAAAAAATACAGAGATAGACAGAAATAAAGAAAGATAACACAAAAAAAAAACAATAAAAAAGAAATTGATAATAAATAAAGCTAGGTGTAAGCTATCACATGAACAGCAGTGATAGCAACACCATAATTAATTAAGGAACAAAAAAAAGCAATAATAGTTATAGTTGAGGTCATTCAAGCAGTGATGTACTTCTTAAGAAAATGCCTTTTTAGTTGGGCTTTAAATGACTATATTGAGGTGGCTTTTCTTATCTCTTGTGGCTGCTCATTCCACAGATGAACTGCACTGACTATATACGAGCCATGTTAAAATCTGTGCGGTGAGTGGGTACAGTCAGTAGCAGATTCCCAGCAGATCGCAGCTTTCATGCACGTTTGAGCAGAAGCTGAACCTTCCTTTAAGGTAGTCGGGAGCAGCTGGATTGTTGAGAATGGTGAAGAGCAGACAGAGAATCCTCAGACATCTCTTTTCGCAGATTGGAAGCCACCCCAGCGTCGACTGATAGGAAAATATGTGGGTAAATTTACAAGGGCCAAAAATGAAGCGTATGCAGGTATAAAGTAGACGATCAAGTTTATTGAGGTATGCTTCATTTAGGTCAGAAGTTCTTCAGTTTAGAGTGCTCTTGACCTGGCCCTTATTTAAAATATCCTGGATTTTGTCCAGGAACGTTCGCCTTGGTCTTCCCCTTCCAACATTCCCGTTCAACCTTGACTTTACAAACATATTTACATACCTACAGAACCACTGTTTCCTCTTTATAATATTAGTCAGGCAAAGTCGCAAGTATAATCTAGTTTACTAAAAGCCACAGCAAAGTCATCCTAACAACCGACGCAGCTTCTTGATATTTGAGAACCGCAACCATCAAAGGGACCGCCGTCTTTGATGTGCCGCTCCATAACAGTACACTGAAGTGAAGAAGTGGCACTTTATTTCTTTTTTATTTCATTTATGTGTCACTTTAAACGTGTCGTTTCAGTCCTGGCGAGATAATCGCTTTTAAAGAGATGTTTTGTCAGAAACACATGCGATAAATTAAATGAATGTCATATGCATTTACTTTGCAGTAGTTTTTTTTCCCGTAGCCGACCTGCTGTCAGTCGATTGACTATGATCAGGTTTTTTATGTAAAGTATGAGATTTGGTGAGGTAGGGCCAATGCTCTAAACCCCCCCTCCCCACCCAATTTCTAAGCAAGCACATCTGTTCGGTTCACTGAAATTCTGACAGATTTTACTGAAGGTCTTACTACATTGTGGGTTGGGGTGAAACGTTAGGTGTTCTTTATATTTGTCTGGCGTTTTATTTCTTCACAGACTTATTGGTTTCTCCAGATATTCGTAGCTCTCCGTATTGCAGGCATACCAAGGAGCCGATGAAAGAACCCGCAATGTATTGTTCTGAGTTGGCGCTTGCTGTTGACCACAGCTGAATCCATGTCCAGATGGGCTTTATTAATGAGCAGTTTACTCTTACCTTGTTACTCAGTGACGGGGCAGATTGCTTGCCTTGGTTAAGGGCAGGAGCCAGCGCTGGTTCCTGAACCGTAGATTGATTTCCTTCCGCTTTGTTTTTACGTCGTTCTACGGTCCAGATGGAAAAATATTTTGCAGTTATCTACTAGCTTTTTGACTTGGTATTACCCGCGTAGCTCTTAATTCCGTTATCCAATTATTAGTGTAAGTTTACGTCGCGAAAGGAACATGTATGACTAATGACAAATCAAAGGGTGAAGGAAAGCTCTCAGTAAGTTTCCCTTTCATTCGGATTCCATGTGAATATGGGGTAACACGTTCTTAGTGAGAGACTACATCGCCAGAGGATAATATATGTCGAATTTCAAGTCGATCTGATGAATGTGTTTGAAGATATCGCAGTAAGTGGTCGTTTTTCGCTTATATAACCAGATTCGTGAGAATATGGCTCTTTCTTAGTGAGCGTCTACGTTGTCTACGTTAAAAAGTTGCTTATGTTCTACACTATCTGTGTACCAAATTTCATTTAAATCAGTTCAGTAGTTTTTGCGTGAAAGCTACCTACATTCGCATTTATAATTTTTTAAAGTGTTTATCAATAATTAACTTTGCAATTCACGACTTGGATATACTTGACATTAATTGATAGCATTTTCAAGGCTCGTATCGAAATATTCGTATTTAAATTTTATCATTTATTCTAAATATATATTGATAAATAAAATTTAAATGTCAACATAACTGTTAACTTAATGCATACGAATTTATATGTACAGTATTTTTTTATTGCTCTCGTGTCGGATCTTGACTGATCTAGACTTAAGTGATGTTTCTAAGATGGAAATTCTCGTTAAAAGTAATTTTCCTCTTATGGTTTTCATGCAGCATAGATAGATAGATACATTATTATACACTATAAAAAAGGACAAGGGCTTATTGACAAATAGTGATCTCTTCCAGACAACCTTTAGCTTTGTGGCACGTCTTTACTGGTAGAATGGTAGCCAGACTTAGAAAAAATAGGCAATACTAAGATTTATACGATGACGATGATGATGATATCAGATTGACGTGAATAAGTCTTTAAAATCGCAACCATTTAAAAAAAACCGATTGATAACTAAACCAGGGGTTAGAGTTTGTTTTTATAACTACATATCTATCACCTCCATTTAAAATTCAATTACACCACTGGATAGCCAAACGATCAAAGAATTTATAATGCTAAGTAAGGGCTGTAACACATCACAGGCAGCGGAGGGGGAAGCTCCGTCATTTTGAAAGTCCTTCTGCTGCGTATCGAGGTTCCATTTAGTATAACTTCCGACTTGGTAAAACTACGACGTTCCTTCAAGTTTCAATCGTGAGCTATTGTCAAAATCTATCGATTAATATGTAATATACAAACTGTTACCCGTTGCCAGACGTATTCACGTACAACAAACGTCCGTGGTTCATAACACAGCCACACCTTCTTTTTCAAGGTTAAAATAGCAAATAATCAAAATCACATCGACCGATACATTAAAGAAGCCTGTCTCTAAATTATAATTGCAGAATGTTTCGACTTTAGTATGAATTTTGGTCAAAACATAACCGGAACAAATAGAATTTGTAATCAAAACCGCGACCTTTACACCCAGATTCCCGCCAAATCCGTTAAATATTGAAGTTGCGATCAGAAACTGTTGGTTGTCAATATCAAATGTCAAAAAAAAGTATTCTTTTAAAATTCAATTTGATTTCTAGACGGGACGGATATCAGCGAAATAATTGTATTTAACATATTGCAATTTACCACGAATAATTCAAAACCAAAATTAGCTACATCACTCCACCTGTTTTCTACTTTTTACGGGACTAACGAATCGCAATTCATTTTCAGATTTAAGATTTGGTATGTGAGTATATGACTGAGTTCCTTAACTGTCCATACATACATAGTATCACGCCTTATTCCCTTCGGGGTAGGCAGAGACCACGTCCTTCCACTTGCCACGATCCTTGCCTATCTCCATCGCTTCTTTCATTGTCAAAACCTTTCAGATAAGTTCGTCGGCTTAGAGTACTCTTGACCTGGCCTTCATTTAAAATGTCTTGGAACGTTCGCCTTGGTCTTCCCCTTCCAAATTGCCTCACAAATCCTTGTTGTCAGTCCATTCATTCATTCTCAATATTAGTCACTACATCTTCTTTTATACCACAACGTTCTCTTATCACACTGTTTCTTACTTTGTCACTCAGTTTCAATTCACTCATTCAAGGCTCTCATCTCTACCCCATTTATTTTACTTTAGTGATTCTTCTAAGTGTTGGCACCAACACTCCTCCATGCACAGCCAGTCTGGCCCTTTGAGACACCATCTGGCTTCACCATATTCCCTGCGATCACTTTCTTTTCAATATCACTTTCAAATTCTTTCACCTCTTCCACTTGTTCCCTATCTATCAAAATATTGCCATTTATCATAAATTCATCTCTTTCAAAAATCATAACTTTCGTTTTGTTTTATATTCACTTTCATTCCTTTCCCTTTCAAAGCTTCATGAATTCTTGCAATGAAACGAACCGAGGTATTCTACTATCGAAGTGTGTCTTTTAACCATTACACATCCATGTTATACGTAGTTATTACTTCGTAATAATATCCGAGGGGCTGTCAGAGTCAATATAATTTGAGGTACAGCAAAGCAGATAAGCATCACACAGTGGGCTGGAAGAGTGATTAACTGCGGCCCCTTGAAGCCATCACGCCGTGCACGCGTCGTCGCCGCGTGTTAGCCACTGAGTTAGTCAGTTTATTTTCCTTTTAAAGCTTATTCAAGCGAGTTTATCTTAATTATAGGATGAGAAATAACTTAAATCCCTTCATAATATCATTTTAAAACTGAAATTTATACATTAAAAGTGAAGCTTTTTACGAAAATTTCTCGGAAGGAGTAAAGCGTGAAACAAAAAATCTGTTATAGCGTGTGTTGCGAAAACTATTGAAGATAAAACAAAAAAATGTTCTACAATATTATAGAACGTATTAATATCTACAAAAAAGTCTATGATACCATATGTCTAACTACTGGAGTTTTGCCACTATAACTACTTTTTTGCATTTTAAAATTTAGTAAAAGTGACGACAATAATCAAACCATATTATTTATACCTTTGCTTTAATCCTTATCCTATTAAATGTTTTGTGAAAAACCGTTTTAATATCTGTAAAATACTTTTAAAATTATTAAAATCGGACATTCCATTCAAAAGATATAACGAATTTAAAAATCTTAATCTAAAGAAAATAATGTAACCCGAGTCGAACTCCTGAGGGTCAATTATAGGGAATTTCTGAGACAATAAAGTATTACAAATAAATCTTTTCTTTAATATTATAGAACAAAGTGTTTCATTTTGAATGTTTGTTTTATTTTTAACAATTTATGTAAAACATAGGTATAATATATATATTTATGTATATACTAATTACTCTGTAAAGCAAGATCGTTATCTTATATGATATAAAATAAAAATTTTAACAAAAAAAGAACCGCCTTCAAAAAGACTTACAAATATAATTAATATGCTCTAAAAAGTAAGAAATAGTTGCGTATTCTTTTATAGTGTTCTTCGTATTCTTATATTCGGAGTCGGCGTCAGCCAAGGTAGATGTTCACGGCGTGTCCACTTGGCAGCTCCCGCGTCTCTCCTAATTTCTTACTTTTTAGAGCATATTAATATATTTGTAAGTCTTTTTGAAGGCGGTTCTGAATCTGAAGTAAACGTGTTGCAATGCAGCAACAAACGTAAGCTCATTGCCATTTGATTACAGACACTTATATTTTCTGCCTTAAACCGCACCCTTACTGAAAGCCGTTGAGGATATCCATTGATCTTCATATTTAACTACGACTAGCACTTGACCATACCAAAGTTACGGTAGGCAACTCAAATATCTGGGAAGCTAATGGAAGATTCTGGCGAGTATCGTTGATTTGCTCCTAAGAATTGAAGAGTTCCGTCACTTTGTCATGGATTCCATCATCAAAACCTAACCAAACTATCACCAAACAACCCTTGAAGTATATCCTTTCTAATAAAAAAAGAATCATCGAAATCAGCTTAATGCAAATTTAACACTTATCCGGTTTTCTCATAGATGCCATCATCAGAACTGGATAAAAAAATGGGACCCTATGACGAGTCCACCCAGTCGGGAGAAAATACAGACGGGTTAAAAACAAGCAATGGTGGTTATAATAAAAAAAAAATACGAACCTTATCCTGACTATAACTAACAGGAAAACAAAAGAGTCATCGAAATCAGTTCAGCCGTTGACGTATGGCGTGACATAGGGAATCATTTTTATATAAATAAATTATGATCTTTGACAATAACTGCCTCATTGGTCTAGTGGTTAGCATGTTCGACTACAGACATGAGGTCCTGGGTTCGAGTCCCGGGTCGGGCCAATTCAAAAATCAATATTGAGTTTTCTATTAAGATTTTCTCAATATTTGCCCGAAGTTGGGAAGTTGGCGGTGTGATCCACCCCCGTGCCTCGGAGAGCCCGTTAAGCCGTCGGTCCTGCGCCTGATCTCTCTTCGGTCGTGTCGGATTCCCATCACACCGGACTATGAGAGTGAAGGAATAGAGAGTGCACTTGTGTACTAAGCCTGCCAATCCGCAGTATGCTCTAAAAACCCTCGCTCCCCGGAGTGAGGAGGCCTGTGCCCAGCAGTGGGACGCTAATGGGCTGCTACTTACTTTGGCAATAGAAGTTTATTGTTGAAACTTACAATTTATATTTATTACGGTCTTCTTTTAAGAACCATTCAATATTTTGATGAAAACAGCGAACAGACATGGTGAAGGACATTCTTTTGTAATGTATTAGAATTTTTGATTTAAGTGATTTAAGTGATTCATTACATTAAGAATCTGAAATACCATCACACGCCGATAAAAGCCAACTTTTAAAGCGAACACATTTTTAAAAGTCCTTCGTTTGAATTCAAAGAAACTTGGAGTTATTATGTAAACATTTCACTGGCCAAATCCATTAGATGAAGACGGTCTTTACTGTGACAGACAGACTGACAAACAAGCTTGTCAGCAAGATTGCTGTTTTGACGAGGAATACTGCTTGAAACTAATAAAATCTCGGGCAACATTTATTCCTTAACAACAACAAGACATATGTTTGTACATCAGACGTTTATATAATTAATTAGTTTTTTTTAACGTATTGATGTAATATTTTATTTGCAACTGACTTAACAAAGGCTTTTGAAAGGGTCTTTCATAAGAGTACTGACTTCGAAACCTAAGGTTTCAGCTTTGATTCCCGGTTAATTAGGTTTATATTGTTTAATTAATTTATGTTTAGACTAGTGGAAGGCTTAGGCCTTACTGAATAAGCAACGTTACTCCAAAACTAACTGTTTCTCGTGGTGTCACCCGCGTAGTTGTAAGGTATATAAAAACACCTTCGAAGTTTTTTACAACAAATTTGCTTAGCATAAAAAAGGTTATATTGAGCCAACCTTGAATGACAGATATATGCTGTCTAAGATTTTGTTTTAGATCATTTAATGAGGAACAATTTTGTAGAACATAATTTTTGCAAAACTTTAACCGTTTCAGCTACACACAGCGGAATCTCTCAAAAGGAATGTAAACCCGATTTTGCAACATTTTTCATTGGTGCACTGATCCTTTTGTTTGTAACGTGATGATATACTCGTATAGCCTAACACCTTCCTACATTATTATGTTATCTAACACTAATATAATTATTAAAATCGGACTTGTAGTTTCCGAGATTAGTGCCTTCAAGCAAACATCTTTAGTATCTTTATCATATTAAGTAAAGAACTACAATTTCTTCCAAATCCTTTTATATATACGTTTTCCGTTCGTTTCGCCCGATCACAGTTTTGGTAACGCATTCACCAGCTTACTCCCCATTATATAGGTACGTAACACAATATATACAGTAGAAATTATTAAGAATTAAATCTGCCCCATTGTTTGGATCGGACACATTCGCATTACACTTCCTAAGAGAGTGGATCCTATTACTAAGTGGAAATTGTTACCATCTGAAGAATCGAACCAAACCACTGATCTGTCACGGACCGAAGAATTAAACCTAGAAGAATCTTACCATTAATATCTGAAGACTCGAACTTTCAAGAACCCAAGACAGAAGAAACCATCATACAGTCCACTGAACCTGGAGGGATTTGTGTGAACCTGAATCCCTCCTCAACACTATCTTAATGACATACGTTGCCATTTAAAAAATAGGGTCTTGCAAAATGATAGTGATAAGCCACTGTAAAGATCATTTGTTCTTTTAAAGAACTAGTCTTATCTCATGTAAATAAAGTGAAAAACATAGACAAAGACAGGACACAGCTCCTTATACAGGGTGACGCATAAAGGAAGTCGGAAGCACATAAACCCCGCTGTTTACGAGTCGACTGCGCTGATAAGAAGCATCCTTTATAGTCGTGATAGGGTCGCGCTGAATTTAAAAAGGTAAAAGGCTAAACTGCCTTTTGAAGGGTTACTTGATGGATACAGCTCCTCTAAATATGGAGAACCTGAGGGCTTTATTTATTTGTAATAAGCAGTTTCATAAAATTGTCTAACAATACCGATTAGAATATATTTTAGGTAGAATTATTTCTTGGTCAAAACAATCAACGAAATATATAAAAAATATGTATTTTTTAAAATATTTTTGTATTAATTTCTCCATTGGAAAACATTAAGATATTTTAATTTATTTATTAAAATTAATTATTCTGCTTACGTTACGTTCTTTTTCATTAAATTATAATTTTATTAATATCTATTCGTAAAAGTCACCCGTTACGTAAAATTATTAATGGATCTTTAATTAACTACACCTTTAAATTGTCTCAACTGCCTCATTGGTCTAGCGGTTAGCATGTTCGACTACAGACATGAGGTCCTGGGTTCGAGTCCCGGGTCGGGCCAATTCAAAAATGGATATTGAGTTTTCTATTAAGATTTTCTCAATATTAGCCCGAAGTTGGGAAGTCGGCGGTGTGATCCACCCCCGTGCCTCGGAGAGCACGTTAAGCCGTCGGTCCTGCGCCTGATCTCTCTCCGGTTGTGTCGAATTACCGTCACATCGGGCTATGAGAGTGAAGGAATAGAGAGTACACTTGTGTACTATGCCTGCCAATCCGCAGTGGAGCAGCGTGGCGGGTCTATGCTCTAAAAACCCTCTCTCATATGAGTGAGGAGGCACGTACCCAGCAGTGGGACGTTAATGGGCTGCTACTTACCTTACTTTACCTTTAAATATTTAAAAATGATGAAATTTTGGATTTTTAATTGCATTATCTTTAATTATTCAAATTATTACAGGTTAATTTAATATATATGTCGGAGAATAAGAGGCAAGGAGCACAAACCATAAGGGTTCCCCGCCGACATCGTCATTAGTGGCATCCATAATTCCATCTCCATACTGTGGGCTTTGGTGGGAAAAGTTGGTGCAATCAAACACTTTATTAATTAACTCAGATTTATGGTGCAGAGGCATGGACGATCCGGGCAACAGTGATGAAAAAGATGTTGCGTATATAATGGACCGCGAAGAGGACGAATAAGTCTATCTTGGAGCAGCTCCGTATTGACACCAGACTCTTGACTAAGTGCTTCCAAAATATTCTTGGCTACTTTGGTCACAACAACTTAGACAAGTTAATAGTTACTGGTAGAGGGCAAAAGATCACGCGGTCGATCACCTAGCCGTTGGTCCGACCAAGCAAAGGCATTTACAGGTCTTCCCTTTGCTGCGGCCATAAGGAAAGCCGAGAACCGAACAGGGTGGAAAGCACCGGTAAAAAAACTGACGCAGGCACCAAAATACGGACACGACCTACAAACTTTGAAGAATACGAACGAGAAGAATAATGTCCAATCACTTAATGTTCCCAATAACAATTTACACAAAAACATTAACAATAATAGCTAGGAATGCGACAGTTTTAATAGGCGACCGCACTGGCGGACCGTCACCCGAGAACTACCGAGAGACACGCGCCAGATTGTCACTATTGACTCTGCTCCACACCTATAGACAGATGGCGCTACCGTCCCACAGACTATTGCACTCCGAGATATATATAAAATTTTGATTTAATTATTATCAAAAATGTGTTGTCAAGAACCTAGATATTTTGACAGACAGTATTGGATCAGTGTGATAGGTCGTTGCTCTAAAAACCATCACTCCTGCAAATGGGAAAGCTTGTGCCCAACAGTGGAACGTTAATAAGGTAAAACTAACTTAACTGCATTAGTTATATTTCACATTATAAAATAAACTTCCAGTTAGAGGTATTAACCACGAATCACAATGTATATAAAGGAATTTCTTCAACAAACCCCATTAGCCACATTAAATCGTTGTCTGTTAAATCTGTCTGTCTGTCCATCACGTCCAAGTGTGGGATTATGGAATGAAACAGATCCGCGCAGATGTTGTTTTAATATCAATTAGTTTTCCAATACGAATGTAAACATATATACTTTGATTTTTATTGTGCTTGAAAGAAATTGTTTTATTTCAGAATTTCACCAAGAGAAAAATAGCTTCTTAAGCCATCTATGTCAAACAATTGAAGTATATATAGAAAGTATATATGGGTTAAAAATGACTGAATTACTCATCAAATGTTTACTCTACGCTGATGATCAAGTAATACTTACGTCATCAGCTAATGAGCTACAGGAGATGGTAAATATTATGAATAAAGCTTTGAAAAGGAAAGTGAATGTAAACAAATCGAAAGTTATGCTTTTTGAAAGAGATAACTCTATGATGAATGGCAATATTTTGATAGAACAAGTGGAAGAGGTGAAAAAATTTGTATACTTGGGATCTAAATTTACAGAAGATGGAAAATGTGAAACTCATATTGAAAGGAGAGTGAATGCAGGAAATATGGTAAATGGTGCTCTGCATGCTATGTGAATAGGTACATGGAGGAGTATTGGTGCCAACACTTATGTTTGGTAATGAAAATTGGGTATGGCAGAAGAAGCATAATAGTAAAATAAATGCGGTAGAGGTGAGAGCATTGAGAAGTATGAGTGGAATAAAACTGAGTGACAGAGTAAGAAATAGTGTGATAAGAGGACGTTGTGGTATAAAAGAAGTAGTGTAGTGACTAAAATTGAGAAAGGTATGCTTATATGGTTTGGGCAAGGAGAGAGAATGAAAGGAGAGTGACAAAAAGGATTAGTGAGTCAAGAGTGAATGCGAAACTGGAATGGGGAAGACCAAGGCGAAAGTTCCTAAACCAAATCCAGGAGATTTTAAACAAGGGCCAATTCAAGAGTACTCTAAACCGACGAACTTGTATGAAAGGTTTAATGAGAATGAAATAAGCGAAGGAGATATGCAAGGATCGTGGCAAGTGGAAGGATGTTGTCTTTGCCTACCTCTATGGTTATGAGGCGTGATGCTAGGTATGAATGTATAAAAAGTATTCTGGATCTTAATTCAGTCGTTTGGTTTTGCCAATTTTGAGTGATTTAGGAAAGGGACCCCTACTTTACCGTAATCATACCAGAGCGTAAAGAGAGAAAGAACACTTTTATAGTACACCACAATATACACAGCAAATAAAATCTTAAAATATGTAACTGTACAGTACAGTGCATCGTGTCATTTCAGGCTAAGTCTATACTGGTAGAGTGGTAACTAGCTACGGTCGAAACCTCCCTTTGCT
Organism: Elymnias hypermnestra; assembly: GCA_015832385.1. NCBI lineage: Eukaryota > Metazoa > Arthropoda > Insecta > Lepidoptera > Nymphalidae > Elymnias > Elymnias hypermnestra. Next base: position 2,762,354 of record JACTOM010000894.1, read on the forward strand.
TGATATTATACTAGCTTTTCCCCTTGGGGTTGAGATGGCAGGGCAGGATGTCCGGAAAAACACCCGGTAAACTGAAGTGACAATGGAAAGACAAATTGCGGGAGTGGATCGGTCATAACTACACACAATTAAAAAGGATTGCTCAAGAGAGAGGATTTTTTCTCCAACTGACTGCAAAATTTTGTTTTGAAAAAGGCTCTCGATCATTCAAGCTGCTACTCCACGCAATGAGTACGCACACACTCCAATGAGCAACGCTGATACTCCACGTTGATATTCTACAAGGACATAATACTTCCTCGGTCTAGCTAGTACCTTTATAAGCAGCACGCAGTCATTGATTACAGCTGGGCTGTACTACTGTTTGCATTAAGCTATAAGGTAGATATAAGTAGCAGCATATTAATGTTTCACTACTAGGCACAGTGCATATAAATCTACTAAACAGGGAGTAGATAGGCTACATATATTCAAGATTTGCTTCGTAAATATGCTGCTTTGTTTACAACGTTAACTTTAACCGAAATGTCAAATGATAATATTATATAATAATTAGACCCATAGGTTTTACAAAAAGAACTTAGCGGGGCTCTTTATTGTCGCTGAAAAATCCGCTAAACCCAGGCCATGACCGGCCATGAGTTGACGTTGGAAACAACTCTTTTTTATCACTGGGAAATGCTTTTAAGCACAAGCCCCGACCCGTAGGTCAGGAGTGTGGGGCTCGGCGAGGGAGGAGGCCTCGCAATACCCACTAAAACAGCGGAACTATCGTCATCCATGGGTGAGGTATCAGTTGTTCAACTTTCGCATTCGTCCCTGGTGTCACGAATGAGTCTGACACGGAGGCGGGGGGAGGTGCGCAAACACACTGCCTTGTACCTACGGCGTTCTCCTTTACTTTTCGAGGGCCTCCTTAACTAGGGTCTCGCAGAAAAAGGTCACTCGCGCCCACATTCTCTCACTGGACAGCATTGCACCTATAATGCTCCCCAGAGAGAGGTTACCGTTGATTAGTAGCCGGAGATGACTCAGGTTTCTCAGGCTGCACAATCTGCCACAGTCTAATGGGCTAAGTCGATAGCTGCATAACTCTAATCGCAGTTGGAAACAACCCTGCAATATCTACTAAAATCCAGCGGATCACTTCCTGGTTTCCGCGGTGAATTCGATTGATAGTTCACCTAGTACCCCGTTTTCTACAGTGTTGATAGGGTAGACCCCCTGTATTGTCTCTCTCTTTCATCGAGAGCATCTTTCATTCAATGCGCCTTGCCCTGGAACAGAAACCACAACTTTTCTGAACAATGGTCCAAATCCAAATCTCACTAATAGGCCATCGTGGCTTTACTGTTCATAATATTATCAGAAAACCCTAAATTTACGACGCTAACGCACGCAACTTCTGACATGTGGTATTAATACGTTATACAGTCGCGATTAGGTTGTCTTACACTTTAAAGCGAGTTGAAATATATATTAATACAAAGCCGTCAACATCACATGTTTACGATTATCGTTAAAAAGAGAGCATATTTCGTCAACACATCGCCCGCCTCTGATCCGATCAAAGATTAAATGCATATTTTAAGCAGATATTACCACTTAAGCTGCTCGATGAATAAATCTTTTATATTAGATTAAACATAGGTTTGAATTTTATATTACTTTGAAAACGATAGGTTGAAAGAGGCAGTTTGGTGTAAATACATTTCTAGTTAAAATCTGTATAGTTGATCGGGATGTTGAACATTGTTTAATTATGAAGGTACCTTAGTAAACTATTAACAATTGTAACTAATGCATTTTATTTTACAAGAAAGTAATGTCATTTGAGACGGTATTTCTGTTATGTGTTACTTTTCTGATAAAATAACAGTAACGAAAATAACTGAAATCTGTTACTGTCAATATTTTTATCTTTGAAGTGAGCAGAGTATTATAATAACTCAAGTTGTAAAGAAGCAGTGTTTAAAAGCAGGAGAAAGGGCTTTATATGATTTTTAACTAGTAACATGATTTAATAAGAGACTAACACAAAAATGTTATTAATATTTTATAGATTATTTAAATGGGAAAGTTGTATTTTTTATTTTATTATTTTGTCCCTAATCTTATTCAAATCTAAACTAGTTACACCAGTTAAATTATAATCTAATGACTTAACAAAATCTTGTTCATAATCAGTGTCTATCACATATTTTGTGTGTCATTATATACTATATCTGTGGTATAAATAGAAGAAATAGCTTTAAATTTAACTTGATATAATATCAGTTATTGGATCTTTTATAACACCAGTAACTGTTATTGAAAAATAGCAATAACTCCTGTGTTTAATATACCCATATCTGTGATATTCACTTATAAATATCTGCAAACAATTTAATTTGATATAATATCAGTTATTGGAACTTTTATAACACCACTAACTGTTATTGAAGGTAGCAATAACTCCTGTGTTTAATATACCCATATCGGTGATGTCTACTTATAAATATCTGCAAACAATTCAACGCGATATAATATCAGTTATTGGATCTTTTATAACACCAGTAACTGTTATTGAAAGTAGCAATAACTCCTGTGTTTAATATACCCATATCTGCGATGTCTATTTATAAATATCTGCAAACAATTTAACTTGATATAATATCACTACTTGGATCTTTTATAACACCAGTAACTGTTATTGAAAAACTAGCAATAACTCCTGTGTTTAATATACCCATATCTGTGATGTCTACTTATAAATATCTGCAAACATAATATGATCTATATTTTCTCAATATAATGGATGAAATCGCGGACACCAGCTATTGATTATATGCATTACCAATCGTACAATGATTATTTCTGAAATTTCTGTTAATATCAGTCTTGGTGTAAAATCCTAAAACGACGAATAAAGTTGAGTTATAACAGTACATACAGACAGATAGATAGATAGGTAATAAGTGGTTCAATTCATTGCAAACAAGAGTCTCACTAATTCACTGACGATACAATTTTTAATGTAGACTTGAGTACAATTACACGAGATGCATTCAATATCATATAAGAAATTTTATAGCCACTTTAATGTCGATATACAACGTCGATTATTGTCACCTATTAAATAAGCTAATGGGTATTAATGCTGTAAATAAATGCGGGTATTTATTATCAATTTATAAAGGTTAGACTATATAATAAATTGCGAATTCTTGTTTCGCATACCAATGTTAAAGCTGTAATAGCCCTGTAGACCTTTGGTTCTTACTGTGGTGGAGTATATCTATATTTCCTTTAGAAAAACTGAAATAATATTTAAAATTCAAATCGCTAATCTACTCTGCCTTTTAAAGGCCTCGCTGGTAAAGAAAAAAGTAAGTAGCAGCCCTTTTAACGTCCCACTGCTGGGCACAGGCCTCCTAACTCCGAGGAGCGAGGGTTTTTAGAGCATAAGCCCTCCACGCTGCTCCACTGCGGATTGGCAGGCATAGTACACAAGTGCACTCTCTATTCCTTCACTCTCATAGTCCGATGTGATGGGAATCCGACACGACCGGAGAGAGATCAGGCGCAGGACCGACGGCTTAACCTACTCTTCGAGGCACGTGGGTGGATCACACCGCCAGCTTCCCAACTTCAGGAAACAACAGGAAACTCAATATTGATTTTTGAAATGGCCCGACCCGGGACTCGAACCCAGGACCTTATGTCTGTAGTCGAACATGCCAACCACTAGACCAATGAGAGAGCCTCGCTGGTGGATTTGTACATCTACTCACATGTGAGTATTTGTAAAACACTTTTGATGACCTCGTTGCCATGATGGAGTACTGACTTCAATAGTAGCGATTTTGGGTTCAATGTGCGAATAATTAGAACTTACGAATTATTCGTTCCGAATCGAATGTCAATTCGAAACTCGAATCGAATAATTCGATTTCATTCCATTCGTAAACTATTAAATTATTAGTAAATTTTCGAGTATTTTCAATTCAGGGTTTCTTTTCTTCTTTTATTTGTGCCTGAATCAGCAACTATGAAGTGCCAGGGCCAGCACTTATGTATGGTAAAGAAAGTTGGGTATGACAAAAAAAGCATAAACGTAAAATAAAAGGGGAAGTATAAGTGGATTGAAACTGAGTGACAAAGTAAGAAATAGTGTGAAAAGAGAAGGTTGTGGTATAAAAGAAGATGTAGTGACTAAAATTGAGAAAGGTATACTTAGATGGTTTGGGCACGTAGAGAGAATGAATGAAAAGAGACTGAAAAAGGATTTATGAGTCAAGAGCGAATGAAAAAGTTGAGAGGGGAAGAGGGCCAGGTAAAGAATACTCTAAACCAACGAAATTGTATAAAAGGTTTAATGAGAATGAAAGAAGCGAAGGAGATATGCAAGGATCGTGGCAAGTGGAAGGACGTGGTCTCTGTTTCCCCTATGGGAATGAGGCGTGATGCTATGTGCACATGTATCAGCAAGATAATTAACGAGAGTCTTCGAAGAGGCTCACAGTAGTGCTCTACCGTCTTAAGGTGTATCGTCAGCAGAAGAAGGCTTTAGATGTGATTATTATTAGTCTCCATTTTATGGTAAAGTACCTTTAACCAGGCGAGAGAATGTAATATGAATGTCGTATCGAAGCGTAAGTCTGTAAATTCATACTGTTACCTCAGATCCCTTATTGGGTTATACCCACCTTTGAAGATAACTGGGATGTTACGGCCCGTTAGCTACTGTTTTTTTTTAAATCCATGATATCTTTACAAATATCTATTATAATGAAAGTCTGTTAAGGACAGTTTGGATCTACATGAAATATACAACGTATGTAATGTACATAATTCGTCGCTTCAACCGATGGACGTCCACTGGACATAGGTCTCACGTAATGACCTCCACAAGACCCGATCTTGCGCCGCCTGGCTCCAGCGGCTACCGGCGACCCTCTTTATGTCGTCGGTCCACCTTGTGGAGGGTCTGCCTACATTGCGCGGGCCGGTGCGGGGTCACCACTCCAGCACCTTCGGACCCCGTCGTCCATCGGTACTTTGGACTATGTGCCCCGCCCATTGCCACTTCAGGTTCGCGATTAGTAGGACTATGTCGGTGACTTTGGTTCTACTACGGATCTCTTAATTTCTAATTCGATCACCTAGAGAAACTCCGAGCATAGCCCTCTCCATCGCACGCCGAGTGACTCTGAGCTTCCGCATGAGCCCCATAGTCAGTGACCACGTCTCAGAACCATAGGTCATCATTGGCAACACGCACTGTTCGAAGGCTTTGGTCTTCAGGCACTGAGTGATATCGGACGAACTTAATTAGATAATGAATGACTCTGTATTGTTAAAATACACATATTTTTTGTAAAATGTACAATATATAAATATAAATTTTAACAAAAAAAGAACCGCCTTCAAACCAAACTTACAAATATATTAATTTGCTCTAAAAAGTAAGTAAGTAATTTCTTACTTTATTCTTCTATTTATTTTTTGATTTTTAGTGAATCCGAAGAAAACTAACAAATTTGTCTCAATATGTGTACACCTAAAAACGTGTTGCAATGCAGCAACAAACGTAAGCTCATTGCTATTTGATTACAGACTACTGTAAGCTACTACTAGATACTTACTGTAAGCCGTTGAGGAGATCCATTGATCTTCATATTTAACTACGACTAGCACTTGACCATATCGAAGTTACAGTAGGCAACTCAAATATCTGGATAGCCCATTGAAGATTCTGTCGAGTATCGTTCATTTGCTCTTAAGAATTGAAGAGTTCCGTCACTTTGTCATGAAATCCATCATCAGAACCTAACCAGACTATCACAAAATGACCCTTGAATATCCTTTCCAATAAAAAGAATCATCGAAATCGGTTGGCGTGATCTTGAGTTATTCGTCCATTTGTCACGCACATGCTTAAAGCAAATTTAACACTTATCCGGTTTTCTCATGGATGCCATCATCAGAAGTGGATTTAAAGAAAATGGGACATTTCATTTAAAAAAAAATCACCAAGATCGGTCCACCCAGTCGGGAGATATGAGGTAACAAACATGAAAAAAAATACAGACTAATTGATAACCTCCTCCTTTTTTTGAAGTCGGTTAAAAACAGCTTGGTAAGTAACACATTTTTTTTGTAATATGTAAAAGATAAAAATGGTTACTGTGGGTTATCCTTTAGAGATAAATATATACTATTCAGGGCTTTTTTATTGATCATATTAAGACATACAATTTCTTAATATAATCATTTTAACTATTTCGTAAAGCGCCCATAATTATGTTTGTTAAGACATCACATTACAAGTCTTTAAATTTTTCGATTTTTGCATTTTATAATATGTATGTTGTTTTCTTGCCCTTATCCCACTAGGTGGGGTCGGCACAACATGTTTCCTTTCGCCACTTCACTCTATCCGCTGTCATTTCTACATTCACACCCTTAATACACATATCCTCTTTCACACAATTCATCCACACTTTTTTTGGTCGCCCTCTCCCGGCCCTGCCGCTTACCATCATATTTAGAACCCTCTTACATACATGGCTATCCTCCCTTCTCATTACATGTCCATACCAGGCTAACCTTCCACTCCTTAACTTCTCGGTCACTGGTGCTACTTTCACACTTCCTCTAATATACTCATTCTTAATCTTATCCAATTTTGTCACTCCACACATCCATCTCAACATTCGCATCTCCGCTGCATGCAATTTCCTTTCATTCTCCCCTTTGGTGGCCCAGCACTCTGATCCATACAGGATGACAGGTCTTACGATCGTCTTATAAATCTTCCCCTTTATTTTAAGGGGCATTCTGGCATCGCAAATTGTTCCCGAGACCTGCCTCCACTTCATCTAACCTGCATTTTATAATATGTCTGTATTATACATATAAGCCTTCCTCTTGAGTCACTCTATCTATTGCTGAAAACTGCATTAAGATCTGTTGAAAATTTAAACGATCTCAGCGATGCTAAAAGAAGTTTAATGAGCTTTGATACACAGATAGAGAGGATCTAAGAGAAGGTTATTTTTCATTTGAATATAGTTGAATCTTGTGATACTCTTACTAATAAAAGTATTGCTACATCTGTTTTTGAAGTAATCTACGGCTCAGGCAGACGGACACGCTGTTTGTTTTACATACACAGTTTATGAGACCAATTAGGAGCCTAGCTTATTAAGCGGCGTTAAACTCAACAAGTAACGACTTCCCAAAGTGTATCCATTTGTTTTGATAGCGGCTCTGTGACGGGTATTTTTGTTCGATTGCTTATTGCTTGTAAGGGGAAACGTGTTTGGAAATACACATCTTGTATAATTATAGGCCATTTACTACTCGCTAACATGTAATAAATCATTCTGAATTAAAAACATATTCATTTATTCACATCAACAACAACGAGGCAGCACAAACGCAAAGGTTTTAGATGTAGCAATTTTTTTAACAGTTAATCTAAATTATTTAACAGATCTACATCTGTAATTAATCAATTACGTCAGCACAATGCAATAATACGTATTACAGCTCAGAAAGAAGTATTTCCTACAATAGATATAACAGTAGGATAGATTTAAACTAACAATAAGTCATGTAAAAGTACATGAGGCTATTCAAAGATATATATACAGATAAATAAACAGATAATGAAAAATAAGTGTGCATAACTGATTACATGAAATATGAATCATGGTACAGCATTAAAAAGGAAAAGTATTCTTAGATGGTTTGGGCACGTAGAGAGAATGAATGCAAGGAGACTGACAAAAAGGATTTATGAGTTAGGAGTGAATGGGAAAGTTGGAAGAGGACGACCAAGGCGAAACTTTTAAATAAGAGCCAGGTCAAGAGTACTCTAAACCGACGATATTGTATGAAAGGTTTAATAAGAATGAAAGAAGCGAAGGATATATGCAAGGATCGTGGCAAGTAGAAGGACGTGCCTGGTCTGTGCCTACCCCTAAAGGAATGAGGCGTCATGCTATGTATGTATTTGAATGTTCCCCATAATTGTGTTGGTAGAGAAACTTACGAACTAATGTTTCAAGGGTTTCAATTCCTTTGTCAATATGATATTAATGATATTCTCCAAAGTGGAGTGTCGTTAAAAGGAAACAGTTGATATTGAAGTGTTTCAATCCCGAGATCGAATCTCGTAGTTATATTTCCTAGCTCTAAATGTAATTCTGAACACGTAGTTATACCCATTGTGTCTTATACCCTTTCAAAAATTCGTCTAAACTTATGACTGTCATCAGATACATAAGTAATAAATCCATTTCAATGTTCTGTTAAAAAAACTACGGCTTAGAATAATAAACAAATAACAGTACGTTTCAAGAAAGAGCAAAATAAAATATTTGATAAACTTTTCACCGCGTACATAATTCCAACTAAATCTTCCCGTAATCACCGGAACGTTATACTTATCAAAAACAAAAAAAAACGAGTATAAACTACTGCACAAAGTGCCCACACACTAACAGTACGCCTGTCGACGGGTCTTATTGTGCAGTCTGACATCTATAATCTATATCGCTTACTAAAATCGCCTAATGTTACTTTTTATTACCCATTATATTAAAAAAAAACTGAGCTACGACTACAATAATTACCACCAATTTCATATGTGATAACAGTCCAATAGTAAAAGATATGTCGGAGTGCAAGTCTGTGGATCGCTGGTCCGTGTGTAATAGTCTGTGGAACGCTGGCGCCATCTTTTTTCGGCGTGGGTGCAGAGTCAATAAGTGGCAGTCCGGCCCGTCTCTCGGCAGATTTCGAGCGGCGGTCGGCCGGAGTGGTCGACTATTGAAACTGTCGCGTTCTATTATTGTTAATGAGTTTGTGTAAATTGATATCGAGAACATTAAGTGATTGAACATTATAATCCGAATTAGTTAAGAAAATGTTTATTGCAACAACATTACCCACGAACGCCCACAGAATAATAAATTAAATAATGGAGCCAATTAATAACGATGTCGGCGAAGAACCCTACGCCCCTGTGCTTTATGCTTCTCGGTTCTCTATTATTCTCCGACAGATATATAAAGTAGAAAATATACATCATGTGAAGCCTGCCATTTTTTAAGTAAGACATAGGTTACTAGTAGTATAGTAAATAAAACACTATATTCGGATAAAGAGATGACGGATCGCCAAATGCCGATTGGGAAGAGAGGCGACGTTACGACGCTTCCCCACGGTATTAAAAAACTCCTTATTATACAATAACACAAAAGATAATTGGTGGTCTAATCGCCAAAATAGTGATCTCTTTCTGGCAACCAAAAACTGCTAATAATGATAATTAATAATAATAATAATTCTTTATTTCATACCATAAGTCCATATAATATGGTAATTTTCTTAGACCTACGTTAGTACAGGGTGTTAGTAATAATATACTTAAACTAGGTTAGTATTTAAAAAGAAAAAATTTAATCTAAACAGAGCCCACACGCCTCCCCCTCGTGCCTATTTGTGCATCGTTCCAGGACCTCCAGAAGGGGCCATCCATCCTAAAAAGGATACATAATAAGAGGGTATACTTAAACTATAAAATAAAAGCTTACAAATAGCTAATAGATATAATAATAATAGCTTAGAAAGTGATATTGAAAGGAGAGTGAATGCAGGGAATATGGTAAATGGTGCTCTGTACGCCTTTATGAATAGCCATATGGTGTCTCAAAGGGCTAGACTGGCAGTGCATGCTGGAGTGTTGGTGCCAACGCTTATGTATGGTAGTGAAAGTGGGGTATGGCAGAAGAATCACAAAAGTAAAATAAATGCGGTAGAGATGAGAGCGTTGAGAAGCATGAGTGGATTAAAACTGAGTGACAGAGTAAGAAATAGTGTGATAAGAGAACGTTGTGGTATAAAAGAAGACGTAGTGACTAAAATTGAGAAAGGTATGCTTAGATGGTTTGGGCATGTAGAGAGAATGAATGAAAGGAGACTGACAAAAAGGATTTATGAGTCAAGAGTGAATGCGAAAGTTGGAAGGGGAAGACCAAGGCGAACGTTCCTGGACCAAATCCAGGACATTTTAAATAAGGGTCAGGTCAAGAGTACTCTAAACCGACGAACTTGTATGAAAGGTTTAATGAGAATGAAAGAAGCGAGGGAGATATGCAAGGATCGTGGCAAGTGGAAGGATGTTGTCTCTGCCTACCCCTATGGGAATGAGGCGTGATGTTATGTATGTATGTATGTACAAATAGCACTCATTATAAAGTAATATTTAGAAACATTGCCTATATTTTATACGATTAAGATACTTATAGTTAGTGAAGTAAAACGTCACGAAAATTTTCCCAAACCTAACAAATATTTTTCTTACTGCGGGATTAAAAGTTAGCTTTTCGGCCCTTGAAGCTTTCACAGATCAGAATGCCATATTTATCTCCCTAAGAATTTAATACATATAAATAATATCAAGAATTATTATCATTTTATTTATTTTCATTATATACTCGTGTTTAATTATAAGAGAAATTGAATATTGTTTGAAAAAAATCATTGAAGCTGTTCCAAAATATTTCTCCATAGCTTACGAGGTGGGTTATAAACAAGTGGACCAAAAATCCTCCTGGTAACATCCAGTCTGCAATTGCAAATGCGGTTCTCATATTTTGCATACTGAAATCCATTTGGTGTCTGCGCTATCAATTCAAAACTAACACTTGGCCGATTTTTTTTTGTCACTAGGAAATGCATTTACGCACCCCGACTGTAGGTCGGGAGTGTGAGACTCCGCGAGTTTAGCGTTTGTACTCGCAATACCTAAAACCCAGCGGGACCGCCATCAACCATGTGTGGGGAGCCAGAGGTTCGTTGAGACACTCCTCTCTGGCCCCTCGGTTGCAGCTCACAGATATTCTACAGGAGGAGAAGTTGTACAAATCTCCGCCTCCTGTTTCCTGCACCCCTTCGTCGGGGCTAGAGGGCTTCGGCGGCATTCACCCTCTGCCTTTGTCGTGCCTCCTTAAGCGAGATGACAGTCTCGCAATAGGAGGTAACCGCTCTCCAGGCCTGCTCACTGGTAAGTATTGCTTCTATAATACTTGCCAGTGAGGGGTCTGTGCCGATCAGCGACGTCAAAATGAGTCGCTGAGATCCCCAGGCGGGACATTCTACCACAGTGTGGTCTGCTGTGTTTGACGAGGCACCACACTCGTGACATCTTGCCGACGGTTCACAACCAACAGTTTGGTACAGGTATTTGCCGAAGCAACCATGGCTGGTAAACACCTGTACCAACCTGTAGGAGAGCGATCCGTGCTCTCTATCCAGCCATTTGTCAAGATGAGGGCAGGTTGCCCCTATTATGGCCCCGCCCACTGCTGGGGACCCGAGATCCTCCTTCCATCTTTGGGTCAAGGCTCTATTAGCTAGAACCCTGACCCTCCTTATCTCGTTAGCGTCTGGTGATTCCCCTTTGTTTAACACTTGGTCGATTGGGAGTAACGAAAAAACGGGTATCAATCGGATTGTAAGTGCATGGGAGCCTTTAAACATCAAATGTTCGAGTAGCCGTAAAAACAAGCCATTTTTTAATCAAACGAACACTCCCGGCCGATGTATATCGTTTGATATACGCAATTCGTCCATAAAACGCATGTTTTACGGCACCCATGTTATACATGTTTAGTTTATAACAATGTTTCCATTCAACTACTCAGTATATCTCGGTTATTCATAAATCTAGATTCAAACTGTGTTTACGAACATCACGCCATCGTATATCAGATGTCTATTTCCATTCCACAATCTGAACAGGCTAATTTTTCAAATGAGAGATGCTCATAGATTATAGAAATGGACGTAGATACGACTTTTTTGACGCTGGGAAATGGATGGAGGAGTGTTGGTGCCAACACTTAACGTAAAATAAATGCGGTAGAGATGAAAGCGTTGAGAAGCATGAGTGGATTAAAACTGAGTGACAGACTGATAAATAGTATGATAAGAGAAGGTTGTGGTATAAAAGAAGATGTAGTGACTAAAGTTGAGAAAGGTATGCTTAGATAATTTGGGTACGTAGAGAGAATGAATGAAAGGAGTCCGACAAAAAGGATTTATGAGTCAAGAGTGAATTGGAATGATGGAAGGGGAAGACCTAGGTGAACGTTCTTGGACCAAATCCAGGATATTTTAAACAAGGGCCAAGTCAAGAGTACTTTAAACCGACAAACTTGTATGAAAGGTTTAATGAGAATGAAATAAGCGAAGGAGATATGCAAAGATCGTGGCAAGTGGAAGGACGTGGTCTCTGCCTACCCTAACAGGAATTTCGGATACGCGTTATCAAGCCTAAGAGACAACTTTTTCAGAAGATCTCATGCTTCCATATTAAGTCTAGTCTGGCATAAATATAGTAAAGCCGTCTCTCTGTTTACTGTCTTTCAATACCCTTAAGATAGTCTTGAAGAGGATACGTTTTATTCCAAATAAATACTATTTTAAAAAACTTCAACATTATAAAAAAAAAAAAAAAAANCGGGACAATTGTAAACTTATACTATATTAATATATTAATATCTTATACAAATATATTTCATTAATGTATAGATATATAAATTATGTCGATAAACCCAATTTATTAACCAACAAAATATAATTATATTGTCAGATAACAGTTGGATTTGTAGCTTCCTGCGTTGCTTACGTTACAAACTTTCTAGCTTCTATTTAAAACAGTATCAAAATTGTATATAAAAAGAGAATAAATAGTTAATTATTTCGACGTATTTATATTTAATTTAATACATACATACATAGCATCACGCCTCATTCCCATAGGGGTAGGCAGAGACAACATCCTTCCACTTGCCACAATCCTTGCATATCTCCTTCGCTTCTTTCATTCTCATTAAACCTTTCATACAAGTTCGTCGGTTTAGAGTACTCTTGACCTGGCCGTTATTTAAAATGTCCTGGATTTGGTCCAGGAACGTTCGCCTCGGTCTTCCCCTTCCAACTTTCGCATTCACTCTTGACTCATAAATCCTTTTTGTCAGTCTCCTTTCATTCATTCTCTCTACATGCCCAAACCATCTAAGCATACCATTATCAATTTTAGTCACTACGTCTTCTTTTATTATATATTATATTAATTTAATATTTAACAAATTTATTAAACCGCCATTGAAACACAGTTCATCCATTTTTTTTTGCTACTTGTATGATTGTGACTGTCAAATGTTCAAAAAATAAAACGTATCTGTATGTATCAGTTCTATAACATAATTTCATGTTATGGCTAGGAGGGTCACTTATCGTACCCTAATGCGTATCGAATGTATTTCCCTATCGTGCTGTAAGAAGTATTACTTCAAAAATTATAGTTAGGCGAGTATTTACATTGCTAAAATTTGCAGCATTTGTTTTATTTCGCCATCTTTGTGTGAAACATCTCAAGTAGCCGACTCTGGCATCTCTATAAATCCCTGTATCACGATACAAGCCGGACATAAACCACGCGAGCGGCGGCGGCTATCGACACCATCTCACGATATTTACGCGCAGCACTGTCGATTATTATCGACAGCGGTTTGTTTCTGCTATGCTCTGTGGTGGGGCACACCGAGCAATTTGAATTCCTGCAATTATTATTGTTTGCCCACTAGACCCACCCACAATACACCTGCAGAATCCTCTTCATCCGTGAGTGAGAAGAAAAATTAGCGCATTCTTTCCTTTTATCCGAAATAAGTCAGATTTAGGATTCACGAAAGTGGAAGCAGGTGTAAAAATATATTCCGTCTAGTAGTCCGCCTCTTTCGGGAATGAGATAAGCATCCATCCAGCGAAACTACGTAGAACAATGCCGCTTCCACCCAACGTCTCTCACTAAGGACCTTCGTGTTTGCAATGCTCTCCAGCGAGAGACCCTCGCCGAACTGTGCCACTAAGATGACGTTTTGGGGCTCAGGTTACACATTCTACCAAGCGGATAACTTCTCTACGCCAATTTGGTGCAGGAACTTTACGAGGCCTGATTGGAATCACCAATTTGTAAGAAAGTGTCCCGTGCTCCCTGAAGAGTTATTGGTCCAGGTGAGGATAGATTGCTGTAGAGATGCCCAATCACGCGTTTTTTTCACTGGGAATGTCCTTTATGAACCCTTTGGAAGATAAAATCCTTCCTGTCGGGAGTGTAGGATTCGATGTACCAGAATACCTACCAAAACTCAGCGTATCCAGCGCATTTTGCTACACAGCCTCTCCTCCGGTGAACATGGGACAGCATCAGCATTCTCCGTTTGCCTTTCAATTTGGTCTTTTGCAAGATAACATCTCGCTAACGATAACAGGTCGCTACCAACTAATTATATTGACCCTGCACCGATTATGTTCTCCAGCGAAAGGTCTCCTCCAACACGACAATAAGACATGCCATTGGGGTATCCACGATGGACCTCTGCTAGAATATGGTGCACCGTTTATACAGGAGGACGACACTCATGACAGATGGACGTTACCTCATGACAATTAATATAGCGCAGGTACTTGCCGAAGGAATCATAACCAGTCAACCTACACCAGTAGGTAAGCCATTCGTCCTGGGGCTCCTTATTTGCCAGGTGTGCCCCTTACTTACACCACAGGGTGTCAGTTTACATGACAAAGTTCGTAAGAGTTTTCTAACTTTTTACTGTGAGAAAATGAACACCGATACGATCTGATACATTGAGCTATTCCATAGATACTTTATACTGGCAACCCCATCGGTAGCTATATACACCACTAATGACTTTGGACCTTAAATATATTGAGATAAAGTTGAAAGTCTTGTAATGCATTTCTTATAGTGATGACAGATAATGTTTTATAGGTGTTAACTGTTTGGAATCCTGTATAATATATAAGATGTTTAAAAAGCATTGTATAGATTCAGATTTAGATTAAATGATAATTTAACGTCTTAAATTTCTAATTTAATTTGGGGGCAGTCTCTTATTTTACGAAAGCGGTAGCTTTATAAATAATTATTATAAAATTTAACAGTCTCTTTGTTTTAATGATGAGTAATTGTTACATTATATACTAGCCATTCCCTGCGATATTTAGCCTAAGTTAGAAGTAGTCTAAGATACTCTTTATAACATCAACTATCTCGCATTGAATGTCCTGAAAACATCGGACCAACCGTTTCAAAGATTTGCTATAAAAATAGACAGACAGAAAATTTAAAAAATTGTTTTAAATTACATAGTATTACATACAAAACACACTTCAATTTTACGTATTAGTATAAATTATCTAAAAATATAAAGGAAATGGTAAATGTTGAGAAAGATTGGCGTACTTTTTCATTTGACGTGAATACGTCTTTAATTATGGATGCATATTGCAATGCAATGCATGCAATTCAAAAGATAAATAACAAAATCGGGGGATAGAGTTTGGTGCTGTAGCTACATATCTATCACCTCCATCAGAAATTCAATGAAAGCACTGGATAGCTAAAGGTTTTAAGAATTTATTATCCTAAATAAGGACTGTAACACATCGCGCTTTCTGAAGGGAAGTCCTGTTACAACAAACTACCGTGTCCACAGCCACACCACATTTAACTAGTTAGCGATTGACTATGATCTCTCCTGATGATAAAATCTAAGATGGAAGTGTGCTAATCTATGTAATGTTTCTACATAGCATCGTATCGAAAGGTAAATCCTTAGATATTACAAAACAAAGTTCTTCACCGCTCCTGTCTGTTTGTTCACGACAAACTCAATGACTACTGAACAGATTTCCAAACGGTAATCACAATATTTATATATAAAATTTGTCCAAGTTTTTTAGTACACCACTGGATATAAAGGATTAAAGAATTTATCACCCTATGTACTGTAACACACCACTATTTTATATAGAAACAATTACCCGTTACGAGACGTATTCACGGCCAACAAATAGACATGTCCATAATACAACCACACCACATTTTTTCTAAACTAAAACAGTATTGGATAGCTAAAGGATCAATGACTTTATTAGACTAAGTACTGTAACATATCGATATTTTACATGGAAACTATTACTCTTTACGAGACGTATTCACGGCCAACAAACGGCTGTATCCATAACATAACCACACCACATTTTTTCTAATCTAAAACACAACATTGGATAGCTAAAGGATCAACGAATTTATTAGGCTAAGTACTGTAACATATCAATATTTTACATAGAAACTATTACTCTTTACGAGACGTATTCACGGCCAACAAACGGCCGTATCCATAACATAACCACACCACACTTTTTCTAAACTAAAACACACTATTGGATAGCTAAAGGATCGACGAATTTATTAGGCTAAGTACTGTAACATATCGATATTTTACATTAAAACTATTACCCGTTACGAGACGTATTCACGGCCAACAAACGGCCGTATCCATAACATAGCCACACCACATTTTTTCCTAAACTAAAATAGCTACTTTACCATAAATAAAATCATGAATAACCGCTTTTGTAATTGATTGAAATAGTAATTTTATTCCCTCCAGAAAAAAAACAGTAATAATCGAATTCATACAAAAAAAATACATTAAAATGGCGTATTAAAACTGCTAATTTTATCTCTGTAAGTTATCCTCGCTGTTAGTGGAAAACTTTTATAATTGGCACTTAAATTTCGTATAATTAAACTGCAATTTGCATTCGCGTTATTTATAGTTATTTACCTTAATTTGAATGTAAATTATACTTCCAAATTTACGATATTAGTGATTAACTTTGCATTTCACTTATCGGTTTACAAACTTAAGTGATATAGCGAGTATTTAATACACTTTATTAAATATGGAGCAACAAATACTTGTTTCTATGGAATTTGTAATAATAAATACGAAGGTAACTCTGTCTGTCCCGCTTTTACAACAAAACTACTGAACCGATATAAATTAAACTTGGTACACAAATAGTCTAGAGCCTTTTTTTTCCTTTACTGGAGCACCAGAGGATCGGTAGACGCAATCTACCCTGGCACTCCGGAAGATTCCTCTGGGAAACTTAAGAAGGAGGAAGGAGAAGCGCAAATCGACGCCTCCTACCTCCCAACCTCCTGCGCCGAAGTAAAGGAGCGTCTACAGCGTTCTCCCTGTGCCTCTCATGTGCCTCCTTCAGCGAAATAACACTTTCACAGAAGGAGACCATTGCCTTGCACTCCCTTTCACCGGTGAGCATTGCAAAATAGTCGAGAGCCTGAGAATGGTATGGAATTATAGGCATTTGCAGAGCTAGAAGTTGAAACTTACATCCTTAAAGCTTAAACTAATAAACTACTATTAATCTTGTCGAAATCAGTTCAGCCATTTCAGACTGTCTTTGGAGCAAACAGACAGATAATATTAATATTTGTTTTTATCTAAATGCCGTACGTATCTACACCAATCTTATCTAGTATTATAAAGCTAAAGTTTGCTTGAACGCGCTAATCTCAGGAACTACTGAACCGCTTTGAAAAATTATTTCAATGTTAGATAGTATTAGGTATAATATTATCCTTTTATAAGCTTCTGCTGTGTGCTCTGTATAAACGGTTAAAGCTTCGTAAAAATCATGTAGGACAGCATTGTTCCCATTTAAAAGTTCTAAAAAAAACTTTACAATAACATATGTCTAGCTTTTAAGGTTGACTAGCTATAGATATTTTTATGTGAATCTCTTTATGTCACGCAAACGACGACGGAACTGCTTGTAGTATCATATGTATAGAGTACAAGAGCTATTAAATTGAAATTACAAATTAAAATGCTTTCAGGTACAAATCGACCGATGGGTCAGGAGGAATGGACTAGGTGAAGGAAGAGCGCTCACAATACCCATTAAAATCCTTTTCATCTATAAGTGAGGTACCAAGGTCTTAAATTTTCATCCCTGGCGTCTCAAATGAGTCCGATTGAGAAATCACGGAAGTAAGAAGACGTGCACAACTACAAGCCTCCTTAAGAATACCACTCCTTCTCACATATTTTCACTGGAGATCCTGCCTTCTTTTTGATGCCTGGTAATCTGATTTTGCCCGCAACGATACGGGCTGTTTCTGACCAGCTACACTGCGCGTCCATCCAGGTTAATTCAGTGGGTTGTCCAATTCAGGTATCGCCACTTGCACCGTCTTCGCCGTCATCATCGACTACGTCAAGAGTTGAGTGTTAGCCGGAAATACCGTTGAGGTGTGTGCGTGGGGACTTGCCTGCATGGCGAAATATACTCCTCGCCAACTTCCGGATGAACACCTCCAAGGTGAATGTTCTGGTGTCACGGTAGATGACGTCATACGCTGATCATACGTAGGTTATTCGGCTAGATCTGTGTCCTTCTCTGGTACCATGAGCAGAAAGGACTAACGTATAGTCTGTAGCGGATAAAGACACCGTAGACCTTCTTCTCACTGGAGAGTATCGCATCTTTAATGCTCCTCAGCAGAGATCTCGCCGCCGATCAGGATCATCAGAAGGTAACGATAAAATCCCCTAGCTGCACAATATGTCACAGTGTGATGTGCTGAGTCAATATATTTAGACATAGCCTCATACGTTATACCCATAGGGGTAGGCAGAGACTACATCCTTCCACTTGCCACGATCTTTGCATATCTCCTTCGCTGCATTCATTCTCATTAAACCTTTTATATAAGTTCGTCGGTTTAGGGTACTCTTGTGTGTATTCGCTTTGCTAGCGGAGGTCCCGGGTTCGATCCCCGGCTGGACGAATTTAGGAAGTTGTATTTTCTAATTTGTCTGAGTCTGGACTGGTGGGAGGCTTCAGCCGTGGCTAGTTACCCCCCTTTCAGCAAAAACGTATCGCCAAACGAAGAGATTTGTATTCCGGTACGATGCTGTGTAGAAATAGTATATCGCCTCTTAACAGAATAGCGCGCTTCCATCTTAGACTGTATCATCACTTACCATCAGGTGAGATCATAGTCAAGCGCTAATCTGTCAGCTATAATAAGACTCTTGACCTGGCCCTTATTTAAAAAGTCCTGGATTTGGTCCAGAAACGTTCGCCTTCCAACTATCCCATTCGATCTTGACTCATAAATCCTTGTAGTCAGTCTACTTTTGTTCATTCTCTACGTGCCCAAACCATTTAAGCCATTTAAGCATTTGAGAAAGGTTTCTCAATTTTAGTCAATATCTGCCCCACTAAATTAATAAAACATGCCACATTAAAGTGAACACAATTCATAACAATAAAAACATCAATGCCAAAGTGGCTGACACAAACGGAGCGATCAAGTGGAAATTAAATAGTACACTATCTATAAGCACAATTAGGTATCGACTCGGTTTTACGAGCAAAACATCGACTACACTACCCGGACTTGACAAAGTTATTAACACCAAAGCAATATTAAAAATCAACTTTATCTCTATGAAAATAGAGTCTTTAGTGCTATTTCTTACGTACAAAGTTATAATGGTCTTCCTGTATGACGATATAAAAATACTAAAGTAACAACCCAAGCGATTGTTGATTGATAATCGACCTTATTGCTTATGTGATAGGGGTTATAGTTAAATGGATTGGGTGCGATAGTAAAGTTGTTCGCTCACTAAGGAGGAGTTGACACGGTCGTATAAAACAGTGGATATGAGCACATAAAAATTCTCGAAGCGCTGTCAGCGGCCCCTCTATCGCCATTACATTTGTCAACTGTCAACTCGTAGCGTGGTGGGTACAATTTAAATGATAATTATAACGTGCCGAGTCCAGACGGTTGCTTTCTGAGGCGGCCATTTTTATGTGTGACTTTTTTAAGGATTAATGGTGTTGATGTTATGGTTGTATGGCAGTTTGTGTCGGGCACGTGATGGCGACTTGTGTTACGCTTTTTATAGTTGCGCTAGGTGACCTGCTCAATTTAGTTGAGAGAACCGAGCGATGGGGGGTCGACGATCGAGGCCGTGTCTCCCCTCCTTGGTCAGTTGGTGTCTCGTGGTCACGGCGTGATCACTTTCCACTTGGCGCAGATCCTCTCGGGGCACGGGTTCTTCGGGAGGTATCTATGCCGGGTGGCCCGTAGGGAGTCCACTGAGGAATGCCACGATTGTGGATCCGCCGTTGACACGGCGGAGCACACGCTTGCGGTGTGCCCCAGTTGGGATAGACAGAGATCTGCCCTAGTGGCCGTATTAGACCTGTCTCTGCCCACCGTGGTGAGAGCGATTGTGGAGCGGAGGGAGAGTTGGAATGCAGTGGCCTTCTTTAGCGACGAGGTGATGTCGCTGAAAGAGGCCGCGGAGCGCGGTCGGGAGGCGGATCCCGCCGCCCACGCCCTCCGTCGTAGGCGTCTGGTGAAACGACGTGCGGCTCACGACCGCCGTCTTCTGGGACGGCGGACCGAGGAGACCGTCGTCCCACGTAGCGAGGCTCCGTAGGCTATCGGGCGGCGCGCCTTCGCGTTGCCCCATAGGTAGCGCGATCCTTAGGATCAAGGTAGTGGGCCCTCACGGGGATTCACAGCGGCGTGCTCAGTTTTACTCTACAGCTAACCTGTCGCGTCGCCACTTGTGACAGTGTCTAGGATGGCGGATCGTTTTTAGCCGGTAAGAGTCCGGCATAACCGGGACGTCCACGGCTCAAGCAGTGAGAAAACGGGATTCTGGTTGCCATTAGGCACCACTTGGAAATCCAATTTGTTTCTGTCACTCTGACATAAGGGTTGTAAGGGATGGCATGGAATTAAATCATACCTGGATGAGTCGAATGGACTTTTGCAGCGAATTTGGTTGCGAACATGAACAGAGGTAGATAGTTGATAGGTTTTAGTGCGTACAGCCCCACATAACTTGATACCCCGACCCCAGTAATCAGATATCTTTTTGAAGATTTCCCCGCGATAAAAAGGTGACCTGCTCAACTTCCGCTGCGACAACAAAGAGAGAAAACACCCCAATACAATAGAAATCGTAATATCATCTAAACCTTAAATGATAGATATACATTATCGTAGACTTTCTTATAGGTTATTTACCGAGAAGCAATTCCCTAATACATGATTTTTAAAATCGGTTCATGGACGATAATTTTATGCGATAATCATAAGATTGATGAAGTTTTTAAATCTTATATTAATTTTACACACGGTAGAAGCGACACATGAGTAACGCTTAGATCGATCGCGCCTCTCTATATCTTTTTTAACATTTCTGATTGTTACTCCGATTCTATTAGTTCTAACGTGATAATACTAGCTTATTATCTTCTTCGATAAAAGAGCTATATAATATTAGTAGAAAGGTAAGTAGCAGACCATTATAGTACCACATCTGGCCATAGGCTTTCTCATTTGTTGCTCCACTGTGGGTTAGCAGGCTACATATACTCCAGAATTCATCCTGATATATAGATTTGTTATGTAAAACTTGTTTAAGGACACTGGGCTTAGGGAGTAAGATGGTGTGTGATCAGGTGAGATGAAAATAGAAAGAGAGAGGGTGATGTTTTACTTCTGTCGTGTGGTTTAAAGACTTGATCAAGAAGATAAACACTTATTACCCAAGGTAACTGTAGCAGACCCCAACTAAAGTCTGCAGCTCAAAAAAAAGAAAGAGTGAGTACTACACAAACTAAAAAGTAAATTCCAATCCCCAATGTACAAGGGTCTTTACTAAAAGGCATCACATTAATATGCTCTGACACATTACTTTGACAATAACACAGATAGCATCTGATCATGTAGTCGGCAGGTCGTAAAAAAGGCTTCTTAAAATAAATAACAGTGCGAGATTAGATCGACTCCTGGACGATATTGGTGGCATTTTAAAATTCTAATTCATGATACCAAAACGTATTTTAAATAGCGCAGTAATTTACATCATGTTTTATGTCTAAAACGTATTTGGACGTAGTGTCAAAGAACTGGGCGACTGTTTTGTGTCTGTGATCCTGCCCGTTACAGTCTTGTTTAGGTAAGTAATAACACAGTCCAAGATCTTAAGCCCTAATGAGCTATTTCCAATTTGAACTAGGAGTTCCAGAATTGAAGACTTCCAACGAAACAATCAGCATAGTTAACAAAGCTTAAAGAAAGCATACTCTCCGATTTGGCCATAAAAAATGTTTTTATTATTATAATGAAAGCCATTCTGGATTTTAAGATGATTTATGAATACACAGTTTACCAATAAATTGATAAATAGTTTTATTTTGTTATAAACCACAATGCCTTAGAACTAATCTCTAAAATATATCGTTGTGCTTGTCAGTGAAGGAAAACATCGTCCTGGTACCTTTTTTTTCATGCTGGGAAATACTTTTACGCACTCCGATCTCACGTAAAATCTTATCAGGATTATGAGACTCGCTGGCTAGCTAAATTACCTACTAAAACCCAGCGATACCCTCCACATCTTTTTGTGGAGTACCAGAGCATCGATGGACTCAATCTACCCTGGTGACGCAAACTACCACCTGCATATCTTAGCAACAATTCTGAGATATGTGTAATCCATAATTAGGCAGTGGAGAGCAAAGTGGACCTATGCTACAAAAACCTCTCTGCTATGACGAAAATCTGCATAGCCCTGGAGTAATTCAGAGATATGTGTAGCTTTCCAGTCCATAGTGGTTCTGTACTATAACACCTTCTCTTCTTTTACGGAAACCTGCGGAATTCTGGGATATGTTTAGCTTGCCAGGCAGCTTGGAGCAATGTGGTGGGACCCTGTCCTCTCTGATGGAAACCTGCATAGACCTTTGAGTAACTTTGGCATATGTATAATTCATCAATCGGCAGTGAATCGGCAGTGGGTCCATGCCTAAAACCTTCTCTTTTATAATGGAAACCGGCATAATCCTGGAGTAATTAAAATATGTATAGCTTGCCAACCCGCAGTAGCGATGCGTAGTGGGTTTATGTTATAGAACCTTCTCTTTTATAACGACAACCCGCATAACCCTGGAGTAATTTTTGGATATGTGTAGCTTGCCAACCCGCAGTGTCGAAGGGTAGTGGGTCCATCATATAAAACCCTCTTTATTATGTTGAGAAGGCCAGTGTGTAGATGTTGACAGGCCACTGCTTACCTCTTTTAACGTCATAAAACCACATATTTGTACCTTATACGCAAGTTGCTATCGCGATAAGCTATCGAATTTCTCCAGCATGAAATGTCGGACAAGTACTAGACCTAATTGGTATTGGCTGTGAAACGCCGAGACATATCAATTAAAATAGCAGCCGGCGATCGCACGGCTCAGTCATGCCAGGAACTCGCTAGTACCGGCCTAACCATGCAACCATTAAATAATGGATACGATTACAGAAATAATATCTCATGTACCACTTAAAGTTATAACAAACTGGAGAACCACCCAAGTTTGTCCTGATCATTACACATATATACTAAACGATAGAGATAAATCGTCTCTTCGTAGATTAGCACGCTACCATCTTAGACTGTACTATCATGACATTAATTGTGATCACTGTCAAGCGTTAACCTGTATGTCTCTACTGTCTATATTATATTATTGTTTATATCTTTCTTTCCTGTTATGATTAAACTTTGATTATATTTCTACGTATTACATGTCAAAGTAAATGTTATGTTCACTTATAATTGATATACGTATAAGTAAATGCGTCCTACTTTATGTTAATTTATATTTTGAATGTATGCATATTGTTAGCGTCCTTAAATAAATAAATAAAACTAATCTAAGTTGTACTATTTATATTAAAATTGATATACATCTTATTTCAATATAATATATATTAATACGACAATGTATAATATAACAGGTAGCGGTATATGTCTATCGCACACTAAACACTGAGTAGAGAGAGGGGGAAGCGTCTGTCCAAATCAAATCAAATCAAATCAAAATATTCTTTATTCAAGTAGGCTCAAAAAGCACTTTTGAATCGTCAGTAGTCTGTCAGTTGGCAACAAATCTACCACCGGTTCGGAAAGTTGAATCCGCTGAGAAGAAACCGGCAAGAAACTCAACGGTTATTATTATATTATTATTATTATCCTCAACATTATAATATGCCTTTTGTAAAAGGATGTTTTTGACATATTTCTTAAAACTATGCGGAGGCAAATCCAAAACTGATTGAGGTATCTTATTAAAAATGCGTATGCTCAACCCGACAAATGATTTCTGAACTTTCTTCACTCTAAAATATGGAATTACAAGTTTGTTTTTATTTCTTGTGTTAAAATTGTGTATTTCACTTTTCTTACTGAATAAATGTATATTATCACGGATATATAAGATATTATTTAATATATATTGCGACGGTACTGTGAGAATTGATGTTTCTTTAAATTTATCTCTTAGAGAAACACGAGATCCTAATTGATATATGGCTCGTATTGCTCTTTTTTGTAAAATAAATATAGTTTCAATGTCCGCCGCCCTACCCCATAACAGTATGCCGAAAGACATAATGCTATGAAAACAAGCGAAATGTCTAACTTTTCTAATAGCGAATGCAGCGGAACTAAGTTTACTTGCCAGAGTCTTAATATGTTAGAGTGAGAGAGGAGGAGCCTGCCACACAAACTTTTCCACTCCACTACGTTATCACTTCAAGATACATAATAATGTCTTTTTAGAAACGCATTTAAGTTAATCAATCCGATAATTGGTTGTTATTAAGATTTTTGTAAGTAGCAGCCCGTTAAAATCCCACTGCTGGGCCAACTTATATGAGAGAGGGTTTTTAGAGCATAGGCTCACGGCAAATTGGCATAGTACGCAAGTGAACTGCCCATTTCTTCATTCTCATAGTCCGATGTGACGGGAATCCAACACGACCAGAAAGAGCTCAAGCGTAGGACCGACGGCTTAACGTGCTCTACGAGACACGGGGGTGGAGAACACCGCTTCGGCCAAGTATTGAGATAATTTTAATAGAAAACTCATATCTGTAGTCGAACATGCATACCACTAGACCAAAGATCGTTGACTATCAACAAATTGTCATGTAGCATAAATGTACCGCATCCACAGCTTTCCTTCTTTCTCCAATCGTAGCTCGGGACAATGTATGTCCAACATTCTCCATTTAAGGTGCGTTTAGCATTTATAAATATTCCGTAATGCCTTTTCGTACGTAATGGGCCGTCGCGTTGTTTATATGATAATGTACGGACGTGTCTCGCATGATAACGGGAAGGGTAGTGTAAGCCACTTTTTATCAGTCTCACTTCATTCGCCATAATATTTATATTAATTTTATTGCATACCTACTGGCGTCCGTGACTTCGTCCGCTTAAAATGACCACTTATTTCTATATCTATTGTATTATCATATGTAATTTTTATATACAAAATTTCATCAAAATCGGTCAAGCTTTCCTCGAGTTATACAAAGGACATTAGTACATTGTTTAAGTGTATTCTATTTGATACTCGAGCATTGCCTTTTAATTATTTAAAGTCCGCAATTTGCTTTAATAAATGTACTTTCTATATAATAAATTTTATCAAAATCGGTCATGCTGTTCTCGAGTTATACAAAGAAATAGACACTTACTATATTAAACTACTTTATTGTATTTAACACATGCATCTACATTCTCTCCTGTCACAACTGGTGTACCACAGGGTGGTGTACTATCTCCGCCTTTCTTTACCATCTTCATTACCACGCTTTAAGTGTTAGGAGGCCGCTCCCGAAAACAAAGACAGGTGACAGTACCAATGACACCTTTGATGATGGGAAGGATCGTAATTTTAAAAAATCAAATATATAATACCTTTTATTGGCATTACTTACTCTCCATCATGTTAGTACATCCAAACGAAACTAGTTTCATAACCAATACGTTTTTTTTTACATAAAAATAAAAGAACCAACACTAAAACACAAAATCGATTTATAGTAGTCATTATTATTATCATCTGTCTTTGTTTTTGGGAGCGGTCTCCTAACAGCGTGCATATATAAATATATATATACATGGTTTATTTATTAAGTAACCGATTGAAGTTCGGTTTATATATATGTTTGTGTGTACTTTTCTAGTAGTAGTAATTATAAAAGGTTGTTCTATTTCACTTACCCAGTATTTTCATGGCCTACAATCACCAAGTTTATCTGGAGGAGATCGCTCTAAGCGATAAGACCGACTTCGTACAATTTTATCTACAAATTTCAATGTTATTCTTTTCTTTTTAAACTCTGTATATATGTATGCAATAACTATAAATAAATAATAAAATGTTATAAAGAAAATCTCGAACATTTCTTAGCAATTATATATAGGATTCTAAATTTTATCAATTAGAGTGTGGAGTTCGCTAGCGTGGAATTACCTCTCCGGATCATTTTAGTATTTATATAAGTGATCTGATAGAGGATGTGAGAGCTGCAAAAGTAGGATGTCATATGCTGATGACAGGGTGGTACTCAGACCCTTTATTAAAGGCCTAAGGAAACTGATTTCAATTTGCGAGCAGTATGCCAGTGCTCACAGACTATGGTATAACGTATATATCAGACCGGAGAGGATACCCAATGTAATGCTAAATGGATCAGCAGATCGGAGTACCTAAGAGATAACTGTGATATTGAGAGGGAGAGGAGGGCACTCTCGATTTCGTCAAGTGCAGCAAACCCGTCCAGAAAACACTGCTTAACGCGTACTGTCAGTGATTTTATACATGTCAACTTTGGACTGATTATCATAGAAAGTCTTACACACGTACAGTATAATAATACTTTTCGAATCTTGATGGGCTTGCGTCGTTATTGCAGTGCCTCTGGCAGGTTTGCCGAAGCGGGGATGCCGGACTTATATGCTATAATCAGGACACGTGTAGCTTCTTCTTGTCAGGGAATTAGAGCACCACGTATTCTAGAAACGGTTTGTCAAGATATGACTAGCCCCATATGAGCTTATTGGCTGTCTATTCATAAAAACAGAAATATAAAGTAATTGTCGCGTAATTCTTCCTCGTTTGGATATTAATTTAAATTATTATTTAATTTGTGTTAAAATTTTACTGGGTGTACTACCTTTGAATAAATTTCATCTTAATCGGTCAAGCTTATATACACTATATCATATAATTTTAATAATCTATATATATATATAAAAGCAACTCTTTTTTTCTTTTTTATGGATAAACTTGAAAATTACTGGACTGATCGGCATGAGACCAGGACCATTCGACGCGGAATTAATTGCAGAAGGTTTTAGGCTATTCATTTTTTGAATTATATCAATTTTTTTTCACATTTATGTTGACAATCATTTGTTTCTGGTACTAAAACTCGAACGCACAAAGACCGGCAAAATGTCTAACGTCACTTCAATGCTTAGAAACGCG
The DNA here is from genome assembly GCA_015832385.1 of Elymnias hypermnestra. Lineage (NCBI taxonomy): Eukaryota > Metazoa > Arthropoda > Insecta > Lepidoptera > Nymphalidae > Elymnias > Elymnias hypermnestra. The sequence goes on from JACTOM010000894.1 coordinate 2,789,690, forward strand.
TTTCCACACACCCTTCCACGCATTCACCCACGCACTCCCACAAATCCATCCACCCACTCCCATGCATCCACCCACGCACTCCCACGCATCCACCCCACGCATATTCATCTTTCATAGGTTATGTAAGTATGTCATTTATTTTTTGTTTCAAAACAAAAAAGATTCTGTGTCATTTAATCGATTGTGTTTTGTTTAGTATTTGTAAAACCTTTTTGACAGAACGAAGTCGGGTCTGCTAGTGTCTTATAAATCGATGAACGGTGGCTGCACTCACGAAAAAGTGTCACGTTCCAACTGAGGCGAGCGTGCAAGCAAGAGCACGGACAAAGTGATAGAGAAGGGCGATCAGCCTATGTTTTCTTATGACGTTATCACATAAAATTGTCGTCCATAAACCGACTTTACAGACATCCAATATAACTATTTTATTGTAAATTTTTCTGAGTGACCACCTAAAAGACACTTCTATCTACCCACATATGTAGTTCACGTAACGCGTAACGAAAACTTTTCACTACAAGAAGTTTCACTTCTATAAACAGTACGTCAATCGGTTAGTTAATACATAAACCAAGTGCGGTTTAAAGTCAATGAAACTTAATCTTTCACGTTTGAATCTTCACAGTGAACACGTGTGTTGTGTTTACAGTGAACGATGCCTGACACGTCTATATAAATTAGTTAATCTATGGCGGCGAAGTAAGACAGGCGTGCCATTCCGTTAGATTTACAACTCAACTGACGTTTTAACGATAATACGCATTTACGAGTATTTATGTGTATTTACGTATATTTACGGCTGGCGAGAAAGCCCGCCGGTTTAATTGTGGAATAAAATTGAATTTACAGTCGTTGATTTATGGCCGTCGGGCTGGCGATACGCGTTTATGGCGTTTTATGGCGGTTTATGATTTACTTCGCGGGAAATGGGACGCCAGTTTGGCGTTTTCGTTGCGTTAAAGCCCGTTGAGGTGCGATTTTCGTTATCCAATTCGTGTGTCTGTCAACTTTGAAAAAAGTCTATGACAGCCTTTTGTATGGTTTGTTACATAACAGAGCTTAAATATGGCTAAAACACAAAAATCAGTTTCATCTGATAAGATTCTGTTAATTAGATGAAATCGTTAAGACTGGTGAAGATAAATAGCACCAGGTAGTTGGGCGTGAAGACTCACTCACCTGTCACGAATGTGAAGCCCTCGTTGGCAAATTACAGCATACTGTGCCAGAATACCCAAACGGCAGCCCCTAATGTCTCTGGTTCACGGTGAGATCTCTTTGATGAACATCGTCGGCTTTATGTTCAGAAGTGAAGGTAGTTAGCGGATGGTATCTTCCTTCTGCGAGTATGTCATCTCGTTGAAGCATTAGAGAGGGAGAGGGAAGCTGCAGCTGAGGCTACCTTTGTCCGTAGGAGGAGACCGGGAGCCAGCATCTCCTGCTGATCTGAATGATCGTAACAGACCATGTCTGAGGTCCCCACTGAACCTCTAATGCTCCTGTTCAAAGCCCTGAGAGTCCCACTGGGTTTTAGTGGATATTCTGTGCTTCAGTCAGTATTATGTCATGAAGATATTGGTCCAGGCCACAAATGTTATGAAGATGTTGGTCCAGGCCAGAAAAGTTACGAAGATATTGGTCCAGGCTACAAATGTTACGAAGACATTGCTCCAGGCCACAAATATTATGAAGATATTAGTCCAAGTTATAATGTTATAAGGATATAGGTGTGGGTCATTATTTTGCAGAAGGAGGTATTAGAGGAGAGGGAGAGAGCGGTTGATGCTTCCAGCTGGAGGAGAGAATGTGTCGAACGGTGCTATTTTGCTCACCTGCTACCTTTTTCTTAAACCTTTCAGTCGGATCCATCCATGGTGCCAGAGCTGAATGCCTCAGCGCACATCTGGTGTCCATCATTCGGATGAAGAAGGTTCAGCTGAGTTTTAGTGGGTATCCTGGTAAACAGTCTTGTCCCACACTCTTGGAGGAGCTGTATACTCCATCCAGCTTGCGTCAAAAAAAAAACACTCATTCATTTTATCGTCTAAGCAATCCTAAAATGTAATAAGAAAAGGAAAGATAATTACTTTGTCTTCTGTTCACTACATGATAGTTAAGTTACAGTTCAATAAACTTACTTAACTTAGCTGTTAGATGGTAACCAAGTACAAACAAATTGCAATGAAAAGCGGCTTTATAATAGACGTATGGTATTTGTATATTGTAATACATGTTTGTGGCATTTGACGTGTATAGTCGATTGAGACTTACAGACGTAGGGTTAGCATACAAAATCAAAATATTCTGTACGTCTCTTTTGAATAGTAATTAATCTGTCTGTTGGTAAAAATCTATCACTGATTCGGAAAGTTGATTTCACTGAGATGAAAGCGGCAAGAAACTAAGTAGTTACATTTTTTTAAATAGTTTTATTTAGGTTACATCACTTAGAGGAATATATAGAGGCAAATATAAAACTGATTTCTGTATCTTGTTCGTTGTTTTCTTAACATGATCACCGCGAAATATGGTGTTACACATATCTTTTTACGTCTTTTATTAAAGATCTCTAAAGATTTATTAAAGATTAAAACTGTGAGAATTGATACTTTGAATTTTACTTTTAGAGAAGCACGAGAATTTGTCACAAATTTAGAATGTAATATTTATTTTGTTGACGAAATCTTGTCTCGTAAATCACTTGAATTGTTCTTGAACTGTTTGTGAAATAGCCTATTTATCGAGGAAGGCTATAGGCTATATATCATCACGCTAAAACCAATAGGAGCGGTATACCAATGAATAATGTTTTAAACTTGGGGTGTTTTCCTTTTGAGGGGTTCCGCTGAGCAAACGATTAAAGTTTCATCAAAAACATGTACTACAGAATTGTTCCTCTTTAAATGTTCTAAAAAAAAGTTATCAACAGCAGATGTATATCTTTTAAGGTTGGTTTATTATTACCTCTTTTACTTGGGCGGGTCAGCTAATATGATATGAAATACTTTTAAGGATTCCGCTGCAAAAATTATTAGTATTTCACAGAAATCATATATGACAGAATTGTTACCCTTTAAATTTTCTAAAAAAAAGTCCAGGATATCATACATCTATCTTTTAAGATTAGCTAACTATAACCTCTTTTAGTTGGGTCCAGTCAATACGAAATGAAAGACGTATTATTATCTGTCTAGTTTCTCTTCATATAAATACATGAAGTAAATGTAATCGTATATTTTAAATTAATAGATGGCAATAATTTTAAATTCTTAATTTGCAATACATTGGCGCTCTGAAGCGATAAAAACAGCACTCGTATTAACAACATAATTGCTATAACTTTTTCTGCTGGCCGTAGAATAATAATCAAATTGCACAGCCACATAACAATGTTGACAATATCATAAACATGTATTAACTTGTATAGTTTATTGCATATTCATTGATTTTAAATTGTAATATATACATGAATTCAATATGTTATCAATTCAGTCGCTACTGTAATAGACGCAGGTGTTATAGTGAATTTATATATTTCCTTTACATTATCAGTAAATACTTTATCTATGAATTTAATGTTGCAATATATAAATAGCATATTCTGTCATCTATATAAATAAATAAAAATTAGAGCTTCCGCTTTAAATTGCAAATTCACAGCTTTTCATTACACTAATTTGAATGTAAATGCTTTAGTTTTAGATCTGATAATACAGTCTACAATTAAAGTTAAAAAGAGGTAAATTACCTCTTATGATTACAGCTGTATCCTGGATGCCTATGTCCAAATTGGACTTCAAATTGCTCGGGTTGAATCGTATATATCTTCTTTTAAAAACAAAAGCTCCTCTTTTTATATACAACCTAGAACAGGGGTTGAAAACAAGCAGCTCGTAGCCATTGCTGCTCGAAGGCATAGAAATAATACTAAAGACAAATATGTTCATTAGATTAAATTTGGCCCTTACTCTTATCCTCGTAACATTTGTGGCCGTGACCAATATCCTCACATCATTTGTGGCATACACCAATATCCTCTTAACTTGTGTGGCCCTGACTAATATCATCATAACATTTGTGGCTTTAACCAGATTCCTCATGACATTTGTCGCCATTACCAATATCCCCATAACATTTGTGGCCCTGACCAATATTCCCATAGCAGTTGTGCTTCTGACCAATATCCGCATAACATTTGTGACCCTGATCAATATCCCCGTGACATTTGTGGCTCTGACCAATATTTCCATAACATTCATGGCCCTTACCAATTTCCTTATGAAATTTGTTGCACTGACCAATATTTTCACAATATTTGTGGCCCTAACCAATATCCTCATAAAATTTGTGGCCGTGACCAATATCTTCACATCTATAATGGCACACACTAATATCCTTATAACATTGATGGCCCTGACTAATATCTTTATAACATTTCTGGTATTAACCAACATCCCCATAATGTTTGTCGCCCTAACCAATATCCCCATAACATTTGTAGCACTGACTAATATTCCCATAGCTGTTGTGCTTCTGACCAATATCCCCATAACATTTGAAGCCTGACCAATATCCCCCCCCCCTGATTGCCTCATTGGTCTAGTGGTTAGCATGTTCGACTACAGACATGAGGTCCTGGGTTCGAGTCCCGGATCGGGCCAATTCAAACATTAATATTGAGTTTTCTATTAAGATTTTCTCAATATTTGCCCGAAGTTTGGAAGTTGGCGGTGTGATCCACCCTCGTGCCTCGAAGAGCACGTTAAGCCGTCAATCGTCGTCGGATTCCCGTCACGTCGGACTATGAGAGTGAAGGGATAGAGAGTGCACTTGTGTACTATGCCAAAACGCACTAGAGCAGCGTGTTGGGTCTATGCTCTAAAAACCCTCCTATGAGTGAAGAGGCCTGTGCCCAACAGTGGGACGTTAATGGGCTGCTACTTACCTTTTTACTTACAATATCCCCATAACATTTGTGACCCTGATCAATATCCTCATAACATTTGTGGCTCTGACCAATATCTCCACAACATTCATGGCCCTGACCAATTTCCTTATGGCATTTGTGGCCGTGACCAAAATCTTTTTAACATTTGTGACCCAGACCAATGTTCTCATAACATTTGTGGTCCTTCAATAAGACCCCTGATCTAAAATATAGACCTAACACGCTTCATCTTAACACTTCTCTGTATATATTTCAATGTAGGCGGTCATTATGTGTTTACATTATCCCATATACGTTCGTGCGATTTACAATATGGGTCCAAGAGAGTCGCTAAGAAACAAATTCAAGGCAGTTAACATAATGACAGTTCACTGCGTATACATATTAGAAAACTTGTTGTACGTACATAAAAACATTGACTCTTTTAATAAAAAGAGTGAATGTACATCATATAACTTACGAAACCAAAACAAACTTGTTATAAATTCTAGTAGGCTGCATAAGATTAACAACTCATTTAAGGGTAACTGTATACGTTTCTATAATAAACTCCCACAAGACGTTCTAAAGATGTCAATTAATAAATTCAAAGTCTTTGTTAAAAGAAAGTTGATAGAAAAATCGTATTATAAGTTGCAAGATTACCTAGACGATAGAAACGCTTGGGAGTGAACAAATTGCTCTAATTTTAATTAAAATATAGTAAACTAATTTGTTATTGTAATGATGATGGTAAAAAAAAAAACCCGACTGAGTTTGTTGTGGGTTCTTCTCGGATCAGGGCGCGAAGGAACCCTCGTAACTTTAGATTTTAAGCCGATTTTGAGTACCATCATCAGACGTATATTAGAATCAGAGTGTGGAAAAAAATATATATAATTTGACGATTCAAAAGTGCTGTAATATGCCTACTTGAATAAAGATATTTTTGATTTGATTTGATTTGATTCTATAAGGAACTATATAGGTGCCACAACAGTTAACAGTTAGTGATCAATAAACAACATTTCCATCGCGGAAATATGATGTTATATAAATCTGAATCTGACATAAAGTGAATCCGTTTAGATAAACATGATTCAATAAAGGATAATATAAGAATTTCTTAAAATATCATATTCTATTTCGCTGTAAAATCTTTTGCGAAGTGTGATAGGTATCCTTTAGTGTCCTGCGTTCATATTGGCATGTCTCGGCAGCTGCAGACGACATTGTCACTTGTTACTGCCTTAACAAGCCCCGGGTGTGTTTACTGCTTACTTATTATAGAAGTAGCTTCGATTTTTTACTCTCAACTCAGTTATATTACGTACTGACACACGCAACATCTGTATCACGTACGAGACAATAAATAAATATAAATTTTAACAAAAAAAGAACCGCCTTCAAAACAGACTTACAAATATATTAATGTTTGTAAGTCTGTAAGTGAATGTGAAGTTAACGTGTTGCAATGAAGCAACAAACGTAAGCCCATTGCTATTTGATTACAGACACTTATATTTTCTGCCTTAAACCGCACCCTTACTGTAAGCCGTTGAGGAGATCCATTCATCTTCATATTTAAGTACGACTAGCACTTGATCATACCGAAGTTACAGTAGGCAACTTAAATATCTGGATAGCTTATAGAAGATTCTACCGAGTATCGTTCATTTGCTCCTAAGAATTGAAGAGTTCCGTTACTTTGTCATGGAATCCATCATCAGAACCTAAACAAACTATCACAAAACAACCCTTGAAGTATATCCTTTCCAATAAAACAAGAATCATCGAAATCAGTTAGCGTGATCTTGAGTCATTCGTCCATTTGTCGCGCACATGCTTACGCAAATTTAACACTCATGGATGCCATCATCAGAACTGGATTTTAAAAAAATGGGTCCTTATGACGAGCCCCACCTTTCATTTAAAAAAAATAATCAAGATCGGTCCACCCAGTCGGGAGATATGAGGTAACAAACATAAAGAAAATACAGTCGAATTGATAACCTCCTCCTTTTTTTGAAGTCGGTTAAAAATGAGGTATGGCTGTGTTATGGACCCAGCCCTATGTTGTACGTGAATACATCTTGGAAAGGGAGGAGGCATATAGACAGCTTAACTTTAGAGTTTCGTGATCCGCACTCTCTTGCGTCGTCCGCCATCTTAGATACAAGAGTATCTGTTTGTTTATTGAATAACTCGTTTATTTTCAAGTTTACACGAAAAATAGTAATAACCAGGAACGGTCGCCTTGGTCTTCCCCTTCCAACTTCCGCAACTTTTCCAACGTAGCAGAATGACCTTCAAATTAGCGGGGTTTCCCCCTCCGTCTCTTGCTATGTGTTACAGTCCTAATTTAGCGTAATAAATTCTTTGATCCTTTATCTATCTAGTGATGGAATTGAATTTCAGGTGAAGCAGATAGATGTATAGCTACAGCACCAAACTCTATCCCCTGATTTTGTTAACATTCTTTCATTAATTACCTATGAATGGAAAGACGTATTCACGTCAAAACCTATGATTACTTCAAAAAGATTACCAAAGATATATGCTTTCGAATCATGTTACCATTTGAATTTGTTGGATTCAATTACTTCTTCGGCGGTTTACCTCTTTGTCAAAATTTAACCTACCTAGCTGGACTATGTGTCCCAGGTCGTCTACAATTTGTCAACTCAGTTCGGGAAATTACGGCAGATCTTTTCGTCCAATATCAGTGAAGACTCTTCGAAAAGTGCGTGTTGCCAGTGATAACTTACGGCACCGAAACGTGGTGGCTTACTATGGGCCTCATACGAAATGAAGTGGGCTATGCTCGGAGTTTCTCTACGTTATCAAATCAGAAATGAGGAGATCTGTAGCAGAACCAAAGTCACCGATATAGTCTTACGAATCGTGAACCTGAAGTGGCAATGGGCAGGGCACATAGTCCGACGGACGAATGGACGTTGGGGCCCGAAGGTGCTGGAGTGTCCATCCCGCATCGGGCGGGGAATGTAGGGAAACCCCCCACAAGGTGGACCAACGACATTAAGAGGGTTGCCGGTAGCCGCTGGAGCTAGGCGGCGCAAGATCGGGCCTTGTGGACATCATTACGTAAGACCTATGTCCAGCAGTGGACGTCCATCGGTTGAAGCTACTACAATTTGAAACGAAACGCTTTTAATACTCAAGTTATTCAATTAAAACTTATATTCGTGATTTTAGAGATTTCGGTCATATTGTATTCATTTCTTAAATTGTGGCTTTATTTCTTTAATATAAATCCACATGCTAGTAACCTGTAGCTACTCTGTAAATTGTGGCTTCATATAGCTACTCTGTTACACATATACGTCAATTTGACGTTGATTAAAAAACTTGTACCTTTGTATTTTCATCATTCCATTGTTGTTTAAACAATTTCAATTAGTCCAATTTATTATTAACTCTCACGTGTAAGCCATCTTTCTTTCTTCTTCAAAGAAAAGGTAGTTATAAAGATGATGATGCTGAGATAAAATATATACAAAATCCGTCTCTATGGTTGCATAGCATCCCACTTTACCAAGACGCTTGTTATGGTAGCTCTAGTTTGCATTCAATCCGTACTCCGATCGCAATGTCAACAGACGACCCCCTTCTCACTAGAATTTGCGGGCAACAGGACAATATGCCTGATTCGCGAAGTTATATTCACAAGTATTTTTAGCAATCACGACATGATTGAAAAGATGTCTGAATCTGAGGAAATTAAACGGCCTCATGGAGTAATGACACTCCTAAACGGTGAGTATGATTATGCGTGCAACATTGCTCTGTTCACCAGCGAAAGGGAAAAGGCAGTGGCCTCCTTCTGCGAGACTGTTATTTCGATGAAAGAGGCATATGACAGAGAGGACGCTCTTTTACTCCGGGGGTAAGGAGGTAGGAGGCGTAGATTTATGCTTATCCAGACCCCTTCTTAAGTTTCCAAAGAATCTTCCGGAATACCTGGGTAGATTGCGTCTAGCGACCTTCTGGTGCTCCACTTAAGAACGTGGAAGGTATTGCTGGGTTTTAGTGGGTATTCCGACTTGCTAGCGAGCCCCACAAGCTCGATAAGATTTTAGGACTGATCGGGGTGCATAAAGGGACTTCCCAGCGTCAAAAAAGGAATAAATCTGCACTTCAATATCCATGGAAATAATTGATATGGACCAAAATTGTAGAAAATTTACTTTATTTTACGCTTGTTAATTTTTTATAATAACTTCATCGAAATAAAGAGTTCTATATAATAAAATTTTATTATTTTTTATTGCTGACAGACTAGCGTTTGACTGTGATCACACCATTTGTTTTTTTACGCTGAGAAATGTCTTTACGCATCCCGATCAGACCTAAAACCCCAATGAAAGTGTGGAACTCGCTGGTAAGCTAGAATACCCACTAAAACCCAGCTATACCCTCCACATCCTTTTGTGAAGTATAGGAGGATCAGTATATGCAATCTACCCTGGAACTCCTGAAGATTCCTTAGGGAAACTTAATAAAAAGAAAGGAAAAGCCCAATTCTACGCCTACCTCCCAACGCTGTAGTAAAGGAGGCTCGACAGAATCCTCCCTCTGCCTCTCCTGTGCCTCTTTCCCTATCACCGATGAGCATTGCACCAACTATGCCCTGTAGCTAAAGCTTTCCTCCTGTAAACACTCTTGTTGACACAATCTAAGGTGGAAGTACGCAAATCTGGTAAAAAGCAATTTAACTCTTATGGTTTCTACACAGCATAAAATATCTTGATTGGTGGTATGTCTTTGCTGGTAGGGTGGTAACTAGCCACAGCCGAAGCCTCACACCAGGTCAGACCCAGACCTCTGCTAGCAAAGCGAGTACTTGCACCTCTGCACCAATAAATCCTTCGATATTGGATTATTCTTGGCCATATTTTTGAATTGTTATCTGAATTTCTTACCAAAATATTCCCTTGAATCCGGATTTCAACCTGTCACTGACAAATCGCTAAAATCCGTATCAAGGAGCAGACAGGACGTGAAACTAACACCAACTAACAATGTTTGCTTGCAGCGAGCGTGACAAGTTTGCTCATGTCCTGGAAATCTAAGCGTGTGATATTCATTTTTGATCGTATACTTATATATATATATATTGTTGATTAATAATGAAGTTACAGATTGTAATTGATGATACAATCGAAGACAATTTACCATAGACAATAAACTGCGCCATAATATGGTAAGAGGCAATTTACCTCTTATAGTATCTTTTTTTTTCGCTGGGAAATGCTTTATGCATGCCGGATGAAGAGTAAACTTACATCCGGGAGTGTGGGACTCGCTGGTCGTACCAGGATACCCACTAAAACCCAGCGGAACCCTCTTCATTCAGGTGTTGGGGTCCAGAAGTCCGCTGACGCATTCAGCTCTGGCGCCCCGGATGAATCCGACTTAAGGGTTTAGTTTAGGAAAAGCAGGTGAGCAAAATTACACCTTCTAACGCCCCCCTACTCCGGCGAGAGGGAGTAGCATCTGCCATAACCTCCCTTTATCTGTTTAGTGACTCTGCAAGATGACAGCCTTGCAGAAGGACGTCACTGCTCTCCATCCTGAGTCGTCGCCAATCATAGCGCCCACAATGCTGGGGAGTGAGAGGTCACTCCCAATCAGCGATGTCAAGATGGGACGGTGGGGTCCCCAATCCTGACAATTTGCGACTGTGTGGTGCGCAGTGTCGACGGCAGCCCCGCAAATACCTGTTGGTTAGCGTACCGTGACCCCTGGGAAGCCAATCTTCCAAGAATGGACGCTCCGCTGCAACCGTGGCCACACCTGCAGATGGGTCCTCGTTCCACCTTTCAAACAGGGTCCTGTCGGATAGGATCCTGATTCTCTGGACCTCTTCAGCATCAGGCCGTTCGCCTCTATTCCTTGCAGCTGCCCGACAATGATAGGCTCCGCCCTGAGCTCCCATACCGAAACACAAACCTCTTTTGCTTAACGGTACGTCTTTGCTTGTGGTAACTTTGGCCCTCTTCTATGAGACGGTCATCTCACTGAAGGAGTCCCACGAATAATTATAACTATAGTGCAAGTTGTGTATATTTAAATGATAAAGAGCTTCCTAAAACGACGAGGGAAGTGGCAACTAAGAAGAATATTAAATGCCGCAATTTCAGTTATAACTAACATCTTTTCTTTCTCTCTTTCTCTCTGGGCACAGACGTTTATAACCCGTCTATCGTCGCATAAATAAATCACGCGAAAAACATAACCCAATCAAAGCTGTCACGCCATTTGTCGCGCGCATCTGTTGCGAATCCATCGCGCTCGGAGTGAACGCCGCGACACGTTTACGAGCACGACGACGAAAATATCGCACTAGAATCGTGTCGAGTGAATTATCGCTACCCCTTTCTGACTAATTTATCGCCCTGACGACTGAGAGGGACAAGTGAGATGGGGTTATGCGATTGTTTATGCCGCGACCCTGTGACACTCGAGCGACAGTCTTACTAACACAAAAAAATATTGTCTAAACTAATATTATACAGAGGAAACATTTTTTAAAGTCGCTCACTAATTTGTAGGTTAAATAATACTATCCTCATATTCTTCAGTATTATATCACACACTTTGAATGACTTAAAACACAATACTTAGGTGTTACAAACTTAGGTGTTACAAACTAAGAACTGTATTGCTTCATTCCCCTGTGCTACCGTTTTATACCAAACGCCCCACTCAAAAATAATAAGTTCACCAATCACAGTCGTCTTGAAAACGACGACTTCTCAAATTTGCGAATTTCCGGACTGCGTTAAACCGGATGTAGTGCATGTAAACGTTTCACTGATATAAAACCCACAAATAAAACAATCATGATCGCTAACACATTTGTGTAATGTATGTTTGTAACGCTTTCACACAAAAACTACTGGACTGATTACAGAAAATTTTTCACCATTAGAAAGCTACATTTTTACTGAGCAACATAAGCTATATTACTTTCCAAAAAAACATAGAGATCCTTAAGAAAAATGCTTTAATGTAACCCAAGGTGTACAGCGAAAAAAAGAACTATAGATGATAGAACAAAAAAATGTTCTACAATATTACAGAACGCATTAATATCTACAAAATGTCTGCACTGCCATTTTTGTAACCACTGTAGTTATGACAATATAACAATTTTTTGTTGTATTTTAAAAATTAGCCGGCAATAATCACACCATATTATTCATACCTCTTTATTAATCCTTATCTTATTGAATACGTTATTAAAGACCGTTTCAATACATGTAAAATACTTTTTAAATGATTAAAATCGGACATTCCATTCAAAAGATATAACGACTTTAAAAATGTCAATCTGAAGAAAATTGTAGCAACCCCAGTCTGCGCACTATGCCACAGTATGATGTGCTGAGTCGATAGCTGCACCACACTTGTGGCAAGCAGGCGACTCCTCGGCCAATTTGGTGCCATGCCCGGTCAAAACCTGCACCAGTAGCCATTGCTCCAGATGATCGCCTCCACAGTAGCCACGCCTGCTACTGGGGACCCGAGGTCCTCCTTCCACTTTTGGATCAGAGCCTAGTCAACTGGGCACAGGCCTCCTTAGTCATAGGAAAAAGGGTTTTAAAGTGTAAACCCATCACACTGCTTTCTTTTTCACTCCTGGAATATATCTAAGGATGGATTGAAAAGAAGAATAAGTTTCATTTTTATAAATAGTAACTTAACGAAGCTTGCTATTTTTAGACTATAAATAATTAGGTGGCAGCATTAATAACTCTAAAGTATTGACTTATTATTAAAAAATACACCAACTCATATTAACTAACAACTCTTATTCTCTCCACTGTTTAAATACACAACTTGCACTTTAATAATGGCTTTACAATTTGAATTTATACAATATAGCACTATTTCTCTTAAAACAACGACACCATAAGACAGCACGAGAGACTATCACAATTGTTCTGCTCGTTAAAGTTACCTCGTATTGCATAACATTTCATTCCAACGTACGTAATATTGCACAATGTTTTTGCAGTGAAACTTCTTTAGGCGCATGAGGGTTAAATTTTTACGGAGTAAACGCGTCATTATCGTCACGAAGGATGTGCAGCGTTTTTTTTTGTTTGTTACCTCATATTTTCCGACTGGGTGAACCGATTTCGATGATTATTTTTTATATAGGTGGTGCTTGTCGAAGGGTCCCATTTTTTTAGTCCAGTTCTGATGATGGAATCCATAAGAAAACCGTATAAGTCTTAAATTTGTATTAAGATGTGCGCGACAAATGGACGTATAACTCAATCTCACGCCAACTGATTTCGACGATTCTTTTTTTATTGGATATACTTCAAGAGTTGTTTGATGATAGTTTGGTAAGGTTTTGATCATGGGATTCCTGACAAAGTAACGGAACTCTTCAATTCTTAGGAGCAAATTAACGGTACTCGACAGAATCTTGTATGGGCTATCCGGATATTTGAGTCATCTACCGTAACGTTGCTATGGTCATGTGATTGTCGTAGTCAAATATGATGATCAATGGAATTCCTCAATGGCTTACAGTAAGGGAATTTGTGCAGAATATCTTAACTGTCTAAAAATTATTACTCAATAATTCACAATATTGATCAGTGTTGCCATCTATTTATTTATAGTCTACATACATACATAGCATCACGCCTCATTCCCATAGGGGTAGGCAGAGACAACGTCTTTCCACTTGGCCCTTATTTAAAATGTCCTGGATTTAATCCAGGAACGTTCGCTTTGGTCTTCCCCTTCCAACTTTAGCATTCACTCGTGACTCATAAATCCCTTTTATCAGTCTCCTTTCATACATTCTCTCTACATGTCCAAACCATCTAAGCATACCTTTCTCAATTTTAGTCACTACATCTTCTTTCATACCACAACGTTACCATACCATACCCAACTTTCACTACCATACATAAGTGTTGGCACCTACACTCCTGCATGCACAGCCAGTGTGGCCCTTTGAGACACCATCTGGTTATTCATAAAGGCGCGCAGGACACCATTTACCATATTCCCTGCATTCACTCTCCTTTCAAAACTTTCACATCTTGAATCAGATGACCGCTCACCCCATACGTAGATAACGTTGACCACAGCTAATTCCTCACCACTCGATTTATAGTCTAACACTACGAATTCGAATCCACGGTTCCTTCAAAAGTGAATCCACTACACTTGTATAGATTATCAGAAAGGAAATGTATTCAATAACACACTTGAATGTTATTCCAGTTTTTCCTCAATTACCCGCCATTTTTAAAGGTTTATTACGTTTAAACAGACAAACAGATTTATGGATATATAAAAACCCGCACGGCGTACAATAAAAATTTTAATTACCCACTGTTCCCTTGCTATCGGGTTACAGATGTATAAACTTTACACAGATCCCTAAAGGTTACGAGCTTGTAATTTTCCCTTTTCCCGCGATTTTCACCTTAATTTCATATGCAAATTGAGCTCAGTTTGTGTTGCAGCTTTACGTATATTAAACAGGCTTATTGATACGTTGTAAACATATAAACACTTTTTATTACTGTTTCATTAACTGCGTACATAATCTTTATTGTAGTTCAGGGTTGTATGAGATATATATTATACACGATTTCTACTTGCAATTGGCGAAATTACATCAGTATTTTGCGACTAGTTCATGCTTTATACATAAATAAAAATAGATTAATGATAATATATTCTAAAATTCTTAATTTAAGTATGCTTTTAGTTCGATAAATATAGTTGTTTTTTTCATTATTTCCCACGTTTCCAATTTTATTTTTGTTTTAATCTCACACATTTTTATCTCGTTATGTTTATTTACAATTCTTAATTTATTTTTGTGTGGGTAATTTAAATGCAATTATTTGAATTCCTTTCCATTTCATTGAATTATATAGAATTCCATTGCATTTCATTGCATATCGATCCATTTCATTTATTTAAATGTGAAGAAAGTTATAAAAGTTACTTAGACCCCTGTTCTGAGAAGAACCAATACAAAACTTCATCGGGTAAGATTTTCTTAACCATCATCTTCACAATATAAATTTGTTTTATTTCATTTATAATTATATTGAAAAAGAAAAAAAAATATACAAGTTTGTATTTATATTGGGCTTTTTATATATTGATATGAATCTATGATGAATGGCAATATTTTAATAGATGGGGAACAAGTGGTAGAGGTAAAAGAATTTGTTTACTTTGGATCTAAATTTACAAAAGATGGAAGATGTGAAAGTGATATTGAAAGGAGAGTGGATGCAGGGAATGTGGTAAATGATGCTCTGCACGCCATTATGAATAGCCAGATGGAGTCTCAAAGGGCTAGACTGGCAGTGCATGCTGGAGTGTTGGTGCCAACACTTATGTATGGTAGTGAAAGTTGGGTATAGCAGAAGAATCACAAAAGTAAAATAAATGCGGTAGAGATGAGAGCGTTGAGAAGCATGAGTGGATTAAAACTGAGTGACAGAGTAAGAAATAGTGTGATAAGAGAACGTTGTGGTATAAAAGAAGACGTAGTGACTAAAATTGAGAAAGGTATGCTTAGATGGTTTGGGCATGTAGAGAGAATGAATGAAAGGAGACTGACAAAAAGGATTTATGAGTCAAGAGTGAATGCGAAAGTTGGAAGGGGAAGACCGAGGCGAACGTTCCTGGACCAAATCCAGGACATTTTAAATAACGGCCAGGTCAAGAGTACTCTAAACCGACGAACTTGTATGAAAGATTTAATGAGATTGAAAGAAGCGAAGGAGATATGCAAGGATCGTGGCAAGTGGAAGGATGTTGTCTCTGCCTACCCCTATGGGAATGAGGCGTGATGCTATGTATGTATGTATGTAATAACAAACAGTATTGTAATCAGTTGTATTTTCTTTTATATAAATCCAATTACTTGTTAGACTTTTAAAGCTTAAGCTTTAGCTTTAGCTCTTCCAAAGCTTATTATGAATTAAATAAACAGAGTAAATTTAATCCGCAATAATTTTGTCAGCAGTTATATTTCCAGTGATCGTTTAACATTTTTTTAATCCGTTTAAAAAGGCACAGGTAAAGAGCCGGTGACAAGAAATCCCTTGTGGATTCGCATTTTGTGCTTCTACTTCAATAAATAAGTACATAACGTTTTATTTCTTACATCACACTTTATTATAACTAAAAAGATTTAGATATGCTCTGAGACAATACAATTAAAGCTGTTGCAGAAAAATTTGACGCCAAAAATGGAAAGATGGCTCAGCAGTTGTTAATATTTTATCCCAACGTTGGTTTTCAACGACGGCGCGGGTAAACACAAACAAAATACACAAAAAACTAATTGAAACAGTAAAATATAAGTATGAACTATATATAAGAAATAGCTAAATAATATGCCAGTGACTCAACAACTTCTACTTCAGTAATGATATGCTTTTACATTTACAATCTTTTTTTATTGTGACGTATGTTTATAGCGAGATCCGTAGTAGAACCAAAGTCACCGACATAGTCCTACGAATAGCAAACCTGAAGTGGCAATGGGCGGGGCACATAGTCCGAAGGACCGATGGACGTTGAGGTACGAAGATGCTGGAGTGGCGACCCCGCACCGGACGGCGCAGTGTAGGCAGACCCCCCACAAGGTGGACCGATGACATAAAGAGGGTCGCCGGTAGCCGCTGGAGCCAGGCGGCGCAAGATCGGGCCTTGTGGCGGTCATTACGTGATACTTATGTCCAGCAGTGGACGTCCATCGGTTGAAGCGACAACGACGACGCTTATAGCAAGTTACACGATCTGAAACTGTCTTTAGATAACCTTAAGAAGAAATATATCTTCCAAAGGTTTATAAGGTGGTAACTTGACACGGCCAAAGCCTTGTACTAGAAATAAAATCAATTTCTTTTTACCGCACTGTACCAAATGAGTAGCACATTTAGATGAGACTTAAAAGTGGGATAACAGTAAAAAGTATCTTCTAGATACATCTGAAAATCTCAAGCAATATCAATTTTTCATTCAATCCTTTTTGTTCTTTTTATATATATGTCGGAGTGCAAGTGTTTGTGGATCGATGGTCTGTGTGTAATAGTTTGTGGAACGCTGGCGCCATCTTTGTATCGGCGTGGGGGCAGAGTCAATAAGTGGCAGTCCGGCCCGTCTCTCGGCAGTTCTCGAGCGGCGGTCGGCCGGAGTGGTCGACTATTGAAACTGTCGCGTTCCTAGCTATTATTGTTAATGAGTTTGTGTAAATTGATATCGGGAACATTAAGTGATTGAACATTATAATCCGAGTTAATTAATAAAGTGTTTGATTGCACCAACATTACCCACGAACGCCCACAGAATAAGAAAATAAAGAATGGATCCAATTAATAACGATGTCTGAGGAGAAGTTCTCCGTTCTCTCTCTTATTCTCCGACATATACAATAAAACTGAAAAGTGACGAGTATTTATGTATTTCTTTTTCAATTTACGCTGCATAGCAGCACTTATGAACGTCAAACTTTTACAAACATATTATTATAAATTATATCTATAGATATATCCAACAAAAAATCATGAGGACTGTTAATAAAATGGTTACAATATAATATGCCGCCGTCAGCTAAGTCCAGACACGTTTGTCATTGATATAGTCATACTATAGTAGGCCTTCTGAATAGGGACAATTTTTTATTATAAAAGCAAATCATATTGCCAATAAAGGATTTGCTGGGCTTAGCCTTAAGAAGTCTGATTGTAGCTTTTCTTTTCTCCTTGTATTATACATGTGATAATAAGACTTCTTTTTGATTAGGCATAAATGCTCACGTATGTTCAGAATATTCATCTATAGGTATACTTATTGAAGCGTCAGAATACCGGTCTCCTTAAAATAGTTTCTCAATAAATCATGGGGTCTTTTACCAAAAACTGCCCGAACTGCTCTTTTTTGCCGTATAAAAATCTTCTTTGCCTCTACTGCTGATCCCCATAATAATATTGCATATGACATGAGATTAGCTAATTTAGCAGTTTCTGTGTTTATAAATTGTTTTATTTTTCTTATGGTAAATATAGTATACCATGGAAACCAGCATTTCTCTCTCCACCTGGAGCAGTCTGCTTTCATCACTCATCGTTCGCACATTCTAGTAAGCTATTCGCGTCCGTTGTTTCATGCCAAATGTCGTGGGTAATTGTTCGGTCCGGTTTTGCACTATATTCGTTTCAGGAATCTGTTAGCTTCAGGTGAGTAGGTTACTAGCCTGCTGTACCCTAGACTGTTGGCGGGGCTGCCACCTTGAAATCTATGGACAGACTTGGTTTTATAGCCTCCTTAGTATCTGGTTCTGTTTAAGGCGCAGAACATCGACGTTGGCCCTGCATCCTTAGCTACTACAGCTTGGAATAGCGGTCACGCGATTTCGTGGCTGTAGCTGGTCCCGGGGTGGATGGCTTGGACGTGGATGACGCGGACTTGTTAAGGATCTACTTAGGTTGGTGTTCCGCTACTAACACGGTAGATGGCACAAATTCCCACCCCTAAAAACAGACGGCGATGGCGGAGCACTATGGACGCCCTCTGCCCCATCTAGGAAACTCAGGATTTTAATATATGTAAACCAGTGAAACTTAGGAACCAATAAACCCTTCCTACTATGAGCTTCTGTGGTTCTAAATACCTTTCTCTCGTATAAAGAAACGAATCTAAATAATGTTTCTACAGTTGGTGTTCTGTAAAAACGTGGTATTTCCTCGGTCTACGTAGGTCAATAAAAAACTCTCTATTATGAATAATATATATAATAGCCCACCAACTTTCAGTGAAGCAGCATAATGGCTCTGTGCTTTAAAATCCCTCTCCTTAATCAGTGACGAGCTTTTTGTCCACATTAAGAGGCAGCGTTCTACTCGTAATTATGAATAATAAAAATGACATGCACATATGACAGCGCACAGATTGTTAATCGGGTTACAATCGAATCGGACTTGACATTTTTGAGATTGACAGCTGAAATAACACCGAACGCTGGGGTGGCGGCCATTATTGCTTCGGACTTCATAGAGAGCGCACGCGCCCACGTGTTCTGGAGGAATGTTTTAAATCTAGTTATACATTGTTAATTACCTAAAATTATACGTGTTTATTTATTATAGCGAAATTAATAAAGAAGGAACTCATTGTATCGTGGAATATTTTATTGAAATACACGACATTGATCTCCTCGCGCGACTACCCACATTATGTCAGACAAAACCCAAGATTGTAACCCAAAACGTCATAAATGTCGTTTGTACGTCCGTGGATATATGTGCATATGTCTGCATAGAAAGGATTTCCGATAGTTAAGATGATAACAAGTGTTAAGAATTGTAATTCAAACAAAATGTAAAGATTTGTGACAATTTTTTTAACATATTATCTATTCACTGGCTCTTAGTGTACAAAGTATACAGGATAGGGATTTACGAGAGCAATTTGTAACGTATAACCGTGTAAATACATTCTGCGAACAATAAAGTCGCATTTAATACAATTACTTGAGGATATATCGGTGTTTATTTTGCGAGGCGCGAGTGTTTGACCCCGTACGTTTAAACGTTTGATGCTCCAAGTCATTAACTGATTACAAATGTGCAATCTATAATAAAATGAGAATGTATAATTACTCTATTTGTCGACTTGTTACATTTTCATTCCAATGTAATTTAGATTAATATAGGTAAGTGAAGTAATTAGCAGCATATTAACATCTCTGTACTTATTCATAGCAAATATTTAGCAGGCTGTGATCACCGCCTCCTTTCTTTTATGCCTTCATAAACGCCATTTGGATCTGTTTTAACGACATGTAAGTAAGTAAATAAGTAGCAGCCCATTAACGTCCCACTGCTGGGCACAGGCCTCCTCCCTCATATGAGAAAGGGTTTTTAGAGCATAGACCCACCACGCTGCTCCACTGCGGATTGGCAGGCATAGTACACAAGTGCACTCGCTATTCCTTCACTCTCATAGTCCAGTGAGACGGAAATCCGACACGACTGGAGAGAGATCAGGCGCAGGACCGACGGCTTAACGTGCACTCCGAGGCACGGGGGTGGATCACACCGCCAACTTCCTAAATTCGGGCAAATATTGAGAAAATCTTAATAGAAAACTCAATATCGATTTCGAATTGGCCCGACCTGGGACTCGAACTCAAGACCTCATGTCTGTAGTCGAACATGCTAACCACTAGACCAATGAGGCAGCAACGACATGTACTTCATCGTAATTAGAAGTTTTTAAAGTCGTGCCTTTGGCTCTTTCTATTTACTCTACCTAAAAATCTACGTGTTAATCTTTTTGAATAAAAAAACTTGAAACTGAGACCGGGGTTAAAATTTCCATTAAAATCCACTCTTTTTGGGTACAAGATATGAAAATTAACATTTACCAGATTTATTCAAGATTAAAAAGAATGTGTCATCACACTTTTTTCAAGTTCAATACCTAAGAAGGTAAATTTTGATTAATACTAACGTAAAACCAGTCATTTCATAATCAAATTACGTATTTGTAATATGTAATGCTGTTGTTACTTTGGTTATAAGTTAATGGCATTAACTTTACGGAAGCAAGAAGTTCCTACTCTTCAAATATATAAATAATGTGTGGGTATAAACAGTGACTCTATATATATAAGGCTTAGTGAAAAAGATATAAATTAATTATAAATTCTAGTAGGCTGCATAAGATTAACAACTCATTTAAGGGTAACTGTATACGTTTCTATAATAAACTCCCACAAGGCGTTCTAATGATGTCAATTAATAAATTCAAAGTCTTTGTTAAAAGAAAGTTGATAGAAAAATCGTATTATAAGTTGCAAGATTACCTAGACGATAGAAACGCTTGGGAGTGAACAAATTGCTCTAATTTTAATTAAAATATAGTAAACTAATTTGTTATTGTAATGATGATGGTAAAAAAAAAAACCCGACTGAGTTTGTTGTGGGTTCTTCTCGGATCAGGGCGCGAAGGAACCCTCGTAACTTTAGATTTTAAGCCGATCTTGATTACCATCATCAGATGTATATTAGAATCAGAGTGTGGAAAAAAAATATTTGACGATTCAAAAGTGCTGTAATATGCCTACTTGAATAAAGATATTTTTGATTTTTAAGATTTTAGAATTTTGTTTTATTCACTAGTCTATTTATTTAGATTTTATCGCGACTTATAGCATAGCAAAGTTGGCAAGGTTTGCTACCTAAGACATAAAACGGTCAGCTCTTGAGCCTTGTACCATACGTAAAACGTCGCTATTAACGTATATCAATGTTATTTGTTGCCGTCATTTGGTAAGCGAATGACGATTACTGAGAAGCTAAGTGAGATTCACCACTTGCCATCGGGTTTCTGTACTCCCTGTCTTACTTAATCTACGAATGTTTATTTAACGTACTATATTAGAAGATACAAGTAACAAGTTATTCAAGAATTTTAATTTTGCTAATGAAAACAATGAAAAACATATAAAAGAAAGATGCAATTGAAACGGCTGATGCGAACCATGCACACCAGTTTAATCTTGGCTGTTCTGTCGTATTTATTTCTCTTGAACCTCAGGCCACCATGCGTAATGCGACATGCGCCATTTCCTTCGATATTATGCATTTATAAGACAAACCTTTAAGCCTTTTACGTAAGCTAGCAATAGAAGGTGAAGTTTCTTAAAGTAAACTTTATTAACATCACCATCATCATCTTGATTCGTCATAACTGCCTCATTAGTCTAGTGGTTAGCTTGTTCGACTACATACATGAGATTTTGGATTCGGGTCAAATGGATTTTGAGTTTTCTATTAAGGTTTTCTCAATATTTGCCCGAAGTTGGCGGTGTGCTTCGGACCTTTGTGCATCGGAAAGCACGTTAAACCGTCGGTCCTGCACCTGATCTCGGATTATGAGAGTGAAGGAATAGAGAGGGCACTTGTATACTATGCCTGCCAATCCGCAGTTGAGCGTTATGAGTCTATGCTATAAAAACTATTAGAATGTTAGTAAGTATTAGAATGTTATTAAACACATACGTACACACTCAGTCGAACACGCAGAGCCACACGTACTTTCACTCAATCGTACACACACACACACACACACACACGCACACACACGCACACACGCGCACACACGCGCACACACGCACACACACACACACACACACGCACAAACTCACGCACGTGCACAAACTCATTTAGAAAATCTCACTTCCTTTTTAAAATGTATTTAATTTTTAACCTTAGCTTTTGGCTGATACACTTTGTATAAGTATTTGCGAGGAGAGCGCTGTCGCCTAAAATACAGGTTCATTCCTAGTTTAGGGACAGATGTTTTTCATACATTACTCTGGTGTTATATTGTGTTGTTTGTACTTAATTTATTTTACTTCTTGTACATAAAATACTTTGATCAAATAAAAAAATTATTATTTTATTATTATAAATATATGTCGGAGGGCAGATGTCTGTGGAACGCTGGCGCCATCTAGCGGCGTGGACAAAGTCAATGGTAGCAGTCCGGCGGGAGTCACTCGGCAGTTGTCGAGTAGCGCTCGACCGGAGCAGTCAACTGTTGAAACTGTCGCGTTCCTAGCTATTAATGTTAATGAGTTTGTGTAAATTGATATCGGGAACATTAAGTGATTAAACATTATACACCGAGTTAATTATTAAAGTGTTTGATTGCACCAACAGCACCCATGAACTCCCACAGAATAAGAAATTAAATAATGGATCCAATTAATAACGATGTCGGCGGAGAACCCTACGCCCCTGTGCTTTATGCTTCTCGGTTCTCTCTTATTCTCCGACATATATATTTCCACTTGAGGACATAGTTCAAAATGTATTTCATGTGAAGTAATTGTACAAATTGAATAAAGACTATTGCGTTTTGTTGTAACATATTCAGTTTTATAAGCCTGAAAGCAAATTTTTGCTTTATGGTACGATTTTAAAGGCAAATTGGTAATTATTCAACGCCGAATCCTCCCACTGGGTAAAACTACCACTTACTATAAATCAAGATCATATTCAAATGTTAACTTGAACTTATATACAATAAACATATCGATTTGTTTTCAGATTACGTTGTTAATATTTAGGTGACATGAGGTTATTGGTGAGGGTGAAAATTTATACGGACTGTCGGAAAAACATTCGGTTCATTCATCAAAGTCGCGGAGCTTATAAATGTGCTGTCAAATTAAGGCGAGAAATTTAATAGAAAAAGTTTGACAACGTTGGGACCGCCGGCGCTGGCTCCCGAATTTAATATTCATCGGAGGGACAGCAACGAGAAGGCTTAATGAGTGTCGGGGAAAAACAAACGTTTTATTTTATCCCTTTGTGCTTTGACTTAGCTGTTTTGCAAAAATTCATCAAGCGATTGGAACGCATTTAAGTTTTTTTTATTGAAAACTTTCTAATAATTGAAACGATTTCCTAAAGCTGATACGTCCGTGTGTGACAATGATGATAAAGATGTAAACTCGATTAGGCAGCGTTCAGAAAGCTACGTATCTTCTTTTCCTCCAATATTCCTAAGTGCCAGAAGACCAAAATCATCGAACAGTGCGTATTGTCAGAAATAGCCTACGGATCGGAAACGTGGTCGCTGACTATGGGTCCTCACTCGATAACTCAAAGTCAAGCAGCGTGCGTTGGAGAGGGCTAGCTTCGAGTTTATCTTAGAAATGAGAAAATCCGGAGAAGAACCAAAGTCGCCGACATGGCTCTAAAAATCACGAAGCTGAAGTGGCAATGGGCGGAGCACATAGTGCGACGATCCCATGGCAGTGCTCGAATGGCCACCCCGCACCGGACGGCGTAGTGTAAGAAGACCCCCCCCCCCCCCCCCCCCCCCCCCCCCCCCCCCCCCCCCCCCCCCCNCCGTGGACATCATTAGGTGAGACCTTTGTCCAGCACTAGATGTCCATTTGTTGAAGTCAGTGAGTGAGAGAGATGGAAACTAACCTTTCAAGAAATAAGTACTTTTTGGGCTTGGAAACACGTTTTTGCTGGTGGTAACTAGTATCGTTCAAAGCCTCTCACTAGTCCAAACTCAGACAAATTAGAAAATGCAATTTACTAATATTACTTTGTTGGAAATGGAACACACCACCAATGATAGCGAAATAAGTTCTTTTATCCATTGTACCTTCATCATAACAATATGTTTATATTGTTCAGTGTACAAGTATTCAAAAATAATCTAATTTAACTTTGAACTCTGTGTCCATTAATAACTACCAGTTCCGAAGGTTTAATCTACTGTTTCATTTTCTAAAAATGCTAGCCTAGAATGTAAATAACAGAAAAACCTACAATTGAGTAATTAACTGGAACTAGAAACATAAAAACCTCACAGTTGGTCTGAATTCTAATTTTTTTGATTCTTAAGTGTACACCTTATACACCTGGCCTTTTTTGCGATTGAGAGTATTTACCCTTTTTACGTCCACTTAATTTCAATTTGACTTTTAATTGAAATAGGAATGATGTATCGTAACAACAACATCGTGCAACAAATAGTACAATGCCTCAAACACCCTTATTATAATATAATAAATAGTAGAGGTCCTAGCATTCATCCTTGTTGAATACCTTTTAATATAGACTATCCAGAGAACATCATTCATTTGTCATCAGAATTAATCCTCAGAAGACATCACTGCATTCCTATTTATGATATGAAGATGTGGTACATAACCGTTAACTCAATTGTGGACTGATCTAAGTAAAAGAGTATTATGTTCTAGATCTAGACAATAATATGCCTTCGATGCAGTATTAAAGACATTCATATCTTTTTTTAATTATGCAAGACATTGGATATATATTTAAAGCAACTGTGTTGTTACGATCTTTAATAACTTCAATTTTGGCAAAAGGTTTTTTTGTGGTATTAATTAGTTAAATTGAAATTACTAATAAGTCCAAATTGCTTCTTCACGTCAATGCTTCAAAAGTAGACTATTGTCTATTATGAGCAGATGTTGATAATCAGCAGTTGGTTTCCTTAAATGAATAAGGGACATACATAGCATCACGCACCATTCCCATAGGGGTAGGCAGAGACAACATCCTTTCACTTGCCACGATCCTTGCATATCTCCTTCGCTTCTTTCATTCTCATTATACCTTTCATACAAGTTCGTCGGTTTAGAATACTCTTGACCGGACCCTTATTTAAAATGACCTGGATTTGGTCCAGGAATGTTCGCCTTGGTCTTCCCCTTCCAACTTTCACATTCACTCTTGACTCATAAGTCCTTTTTGTCAGTCTCCTTTCATTCATTCTCTCTACATGCCCAAACCATCTAAGCATATCTTTCTCAATTTTAGTCACTACGTCTTCTTAATTTATCAGCATTATTAATTAGAATTGCGTTAACAGCTTCACTGCCATTGTAAATTTCTATCAGAGATAGAAATAGCCTTATTTCTATCTCTGAGATTAGGAATTACAAGAAGTCCTACATTTTAACCGTTAATGACGTCGTTATTGAAGATTGTCTCAACATCAGATAGAGTATTTTATCTTAGTAAATGAGAGACGGAGAATATAAGACGTGCCTCCACGTCTTAAGTAAGCCTCGCTTTATTTCAAATGAAAGAATTTAATGGCACAATCCAAAAAGGAGGCAGTTCTTATAAATACTGTTTTAAACCATATCCTAATGGATTGAAATGACTTAGCATCAAGTATATGCTGGTCTGTCAGTTTACATCTACAGGAAACAAAATCATGAGCACATCACTCAATCTCCTCGGCCTTCATCGAAATTACAAACGGAAACGAATTGGCTTATTGGTTTTATCTCCAGTTTTTATTTCGCGATCGATTTTTATTTGCTCCGAGCGATAAATTCTATTTAGAAAGTCGTCAATCAATCAGAGAGAGCATAATAATTTTATGAGCATGCGCACACAATCCGTTGATCGGAAAACAGTTATAAATCAGGCTTGTAACAATAAACACGTTATTCATTAGATGTAAAGTCTAGAACGTATTTTCATTAAATCTAGTCAGCTGTGTATACTTCTAATGAAAATCTGTTTTATCTATAAAACTGAAACTTCTGTTTGTGTTATTTTCTGACAGATTAAACGCTTTACTGTAATCTCTGATATTATAGCCTCCGAGGATAACCTGCTGGATTTAAAGACATTAGTATAGCATCATGTTGGAATGCAAAGCTTCTTGATAACAAATATTAACCAACAACTCAGACTTAGATAAATTATACATACATACATACATAGCATCACGCCTCATTCCCATAGGGGTAGGCAGAGACAACATCCTTCCACTTGCCACGATCCTTGCATATCTCCTTCGCTTCTTTCATTCTCATTAAACCTTTCATACAAGTTCGTCGGTTTAGAGTACTCTTGACCTGGCCGTTATTTAAAATGTCCTGGATTTGGTCCAGGAACGTTCGCCTTGGTCTTCCCCTTCCAACTTTCGCATTCACTCTTGACTCATAAATCCTTTTTGTCAGTCTCGTTTCATTCATTCTCTCTACATGCCCAAACCATCTAAGCATACCTTTCTCAATTTTAGTCACTGCGTCTTCTTTTATACCACAACGTTCTCTTATCACACTATTTCTTAATCTATCACTCAGTTTTAATCCACTCATGCTTCTCAACGCTCTCACAGATAAATTATAACAAACAATTTCCATGCTAAAGATTGAACCCGGGTCTCGTATTAAAGAAG
Organism: Elymnias hypermnestra; assembly: GCA_015832385.1. Taxonomy (NCBI): domain Eukaryota; kingdom Metazoa; phylum Arthropoda; class Insecta; order Lepidoptera; family Nymphalidae; genus Elymnias; species Elymnias hypermnestra. Next base: position 2,816,406 of record JACTOM010000894.1, read on the forward strand.
AAAGGTCAGAGCTACTAAATTTAAAAAATATTTGTAAATTGAATGTCGCCTGCGCAACTGAATGCCGTAGTCGTCTCTATTTATCATTTAAGCTTAAAAGATTTTATCTAAATTGACTTATCAGTGTAATAAATTACGTATCTATAAAACGTCTATCGAAAGCATTTTGTAAATGTACGATAATATTGGACATTATAATTTGCATAATTCTCATATATTTAAGAGAGAGTTGATAATGTAATGTCTTGTATAAGCTCTTTGTGGGTTAGTGATACGACATTTTTATGCATCTGCTTATAATCTATGCAAATATATAAAATTAAAGTAACTGTTTATGATATGACGGTGTCGTTGGTATAATGGTTGGAGTACTTATTGCTCTAGCAGATGTACTGGTTTGCACTGCAATCAAAAATCACATTGACCATGAGATATTCATTTGACAGAATTGTAATAGGAAAGATTTTTGGATGAGCCAAACGAGCATTTGCACGAGGGTAGCTCCGGCAAATTTCACCAGAGAACCTGGAGCTATCTTACATGTGCAGAGGTAGATAGCTCTTCATTAAGATTTCCCCGTGAGGAAAAAAAAGAGGTACTGGTTACGATTAGTACGATCAAATTAGTAAACATATTAAGTAATAAAGTGTTTTATTGTTATCTAGTTAGCGCTTACCTGTAATCTCACCAGAAGATAAGCGAAGACACTTTCCAAGATGAATGTAATCATAACCTAACCTAGAAGAGGAAACTTACTTTTTAATGATTTATACACAGCATTATATTGGACGACGATGTTTTTCTTGACCGCACATCCAAACAGTCCATACTCAGACAATTCGAAGCGAACAAATCGAAATCGAAGCCGGGACTTTTCCTGGCGTTACTAGAAATCACACTGCTACGTTTTAACATTTTGGGTAATTATCTACGTCGTAGAGAATGTCTGCACTTTTCTGTAGTTCATAACGAGACGTTTTTTTATTGCCTTGGTAAGCAAACGAGCTTGCAGGTCACCTGATGTTTAGTGATTACAGCCGCCCTTGGACACCTGCAGCACCATAGGGACCACTGATGTGTTGCCGATCTAATAAAATGGAGTTGAATTGCCTCTTAAACGTCTCTAAGATATAGTCTTGCGGAAACACCGTGGCTAGGAGTTCCTTCCACATCTTGCACGTGCGCAGAAAGAAGGATCGACAAAATCGAACTGTGCCTGAGGGTCACGCATCCAGGGTATGTGGATGAAATTTATTTTTTCTGCGCGTTGTCCGGACATAAAAGCGAGACGGTGGTACCAAATTAAAGAGCTCATCGGAAAATTCCCCGTGATAGATACGATAGAACACACATAAAGACCCAACGTTTCTACGGTGTTTTAGCGTTTGTAAATTGTGTGTTAACTGGGATTTGTCGACGATTCGAGTTGCTCGTCTATGTATTGGGTCAAATGGAAGGAATTGGTATTGGGGTGTTCCAGCCCACAGATGAGAGCAGTACTCGAGGTGCGATCGGATTTGGGCCTTATATAAAAGCATCCTATGCTCGGGCACAAAGTACCGCTTAGCCCTGTTGAGCACCCCAAGTTTTTTTGAAGCCAGTTTGGCTTTCCCTCCCAAGTGAGCACGAAATTCTAAAATTCTACCTGAAATAGAATCTGGCACCTGGCAAGAGAAGCAAGGACTTGGATCATTACATCAACAAGGCCGTTAAAGTTTATCCTTTTACATCCCTTTGGATGAATATCCATTCATCCAAGCTGTGAATAGTTTTTTATAATTAATGACGAGCGATTTTTTTAATTCTTAGAAATTAGTAAATACCATTTTTTAAATTCGGCTTTAAATCGAATCAGATGTCTGAACAAGTGGAGCAAAGACTTCTATTATTTGAGCAGTGAAATCGTTAACATTATTGTTTCCATATACTTTGCATATACTCCCGAAACAGTATTCAAAGTTTTTTTATTTATCAAAGCGATATTGAAATGATTAGATAAAAGTATACACAATTTTCTAAAATTGGTCTGCAATTGAACCTCATCAGTAACAGTAGCTAGAAGTTGCATTATTACGCCTAGAATGCGGTTAATATTAATGATTTTGTATTCATCTATTTCATGATTTTGTATTCATCTATTTCACGATTTATATTCCAAAGCAACCAAATTTCCTAAATTTGGATTGTAATAAACTGGACCTTCAGTAAAAGAACAAGTGTTGGCATTGCTACGCTAACGAACGGATAGACGGTATATAATAACAACAATACGTTTTTTTCCGCTGGGAAATGCTTTTATGCACCCATACCACGAGGGCAGAGAGTATGGGATTCTTTAGCTTAACCAGAATACCCACTAAAACCCAGCAACATCCTCATCAAGCAGAATTGGAGGTGTCAGAGGCTCTCTTAATCATTCGCTCTTACACTCCCGGATGGATCATGCAAAGAGTGGTTTAAGGAGGTGGCGTTCAAGAAGGAAGGGCAGGGCAGGGCATCAGCAGCACTTTCCCTTTTTCTATCCATTGCCACCTTTCAACGACATGACAGCCTCGCAAAAGGAGGCAACTGCATTTCATCCTAACTCACTGCCAAGCATTGACTCTACTATACTTGGCAATAAGCCCTCCAATCAGTGACATCAGAAGATTACGTTGCGCTGCCCATACCAAACTGATGGCAGACAGGTGACTCTTAGCTGTCAGCGCTGATCGTCGGTTGTGAAAATGTATTTAGTGCTACGCTGACGTCGAACGCTCTGTGTCAATATTCATTTTTGCTATGAATACACGGCATTTACAGCCGGGTGAAGCACTGGACGCATCGGAACGAGCTGGACCCGTCGGTCCACGACGGTCGGTCCTGGAGCCGTCGCTCGACCGACCGTACGCGTGGACCGAATGGCGCGCGTACCGTCAGCGTCTCTCAATGCGCTTTCATAGGCTTAAATAGATATAGCTACTCCATCCGACGGTCAGCGCTGACCAGCCTTATACAAAACATTATATTTTGTTATGTTCCTCTAAATATTCAACACTGTCGTAAAGAATAGATTGTCTAATTGCATTAAAATTGAACCTAGGCCCTCAGCAACAGGAAGCAGGACTTGCATCATTAAGTCCAAGGCTACCACAACCTAAATGTCACCTTCTGATGGTCCACAACAAAACAACATAAATCATGATGGTGTCCAACATGGCGTCGCTTGTTCGACAGTTATCGCATGTTGCGCGGGAACATTAAGTTCATTGAAATTTATTGCTCAATCGCGTTGCCTCCTAGCATTTGATTTATCGTTAATAGATTCCCACTCTATTGTTTATTTTATGTGTATTGTTAACGTTGACAAGTGAATCGGAAACTGGTTGCGCAAAAATGACACGACAAAAACAAACCAATAAATTGTTCTAATAAATATCAACACTGACATATAGTTGCGGCGTAACAGGAAACCCGGTTAGAAAAATAAACACTTTTAATGTTAAATGGATAGCATAACAACTCTGTATTCAAATTCAAATTCATAACTTCTATATGCATGCTTTTCCTTCCTTTATGTTCTTAAAAAAACCCACCAAAAAATTGGTCATCATTACAATGTTATTCTATTTAGATTAGAGCAATTCGTTAGCTCCTTATTATCTATGTAATCAAACATATGATAAAGTCCTCCACCGCCTCTGTCTGTCAGTGCATCTTTAGGGATTTCATATACATTATTATGATCTTTTACACCATCATTTATGCGATATACCTTGATCAAGTAGCAGCCCATTAACGTCCCATTGCTGGGCACATGCCTCCTCACACATATGAGAGAGGGGTTTTAGGACATAGACCCACCAACGCTACTCCACTGCGGATTGGCAGGCATAGTATACAAGTGCACTCTCTATTCCTTCACTCTCATAGTCCGATGTGTCGGTAATCCGATACGACCGGAGAGAGATCAGGCGCAGGACCGACGGCTTAAGGTGATCTCCGAGGCACGGGGGTGGATCTCACCGCCATCTTCCCAACTTCGGGCAAATATTGAGAAAATCTTAATAGAAAACTCAATATCGATTTCGAATTGGCCCAACCCGGGACTCGAATCCAGGACCTCATGTCTATAGTTGAACGTGCTAACCGCTAGACCAATAATACCCTGCTTAGTTCAGTTAAATTATTGAAAAGAATATAGAAATAATCGCAAAAACAATAAACGCGCGCGAAAATAGCTTCATATGCGTTTCTCACACCGATATCTAGTCTAGTGTTATATCCAGCGTAATTCTTTCTTATCTTTATGTTTTTCATGAGGTTTTAACCAATAGATAGGGTGGTTCGTGGCGATAATTTGTGTATAATAAATTAAGTTTTTATGTAAATTGGTTTAAATATAATGATCAGTGTTGGGATCATTACAGGAGCTTTGATCAAAGACGCTGCTTAGTCTCTTAGAGGTATAACAAAACATTGTATGGTACGATATTCTTCTTTTATAGATATACAATAAAATCCTGGATAGTATATATCTGTTTCTTAAGGACACTGCACTGTAACCATTTTATCTTCTAAGAAAATAGATACATACAATGCGATAATTGGTATAATGTTCAGAAGGATACAGTATAATTCCTCATCCATTTAAATACGTTTTAATATAATTTGCAAATAGATGCAGGGCTAATTTGATGTCGAATCATAATAGTTATCAAAGTTTTGTATAAATAAATATATTACTTAGTTTTTAGGTTTATAATGTTATATTGAAAGGCGAATGAATGAAGAGAATGTGGTAAATGATGCTCTACAAGCCTTTATGAATAGCAAGATGGTATCTCAAAGAGCCAAACTGGCTGTACAGCTGTGGTGGCTGGCTGTGGTAGTGAAAGTTACTTGGGTAAGGCAGAAGAAGCATACACGTAAAATAAATACGGTTAAGATGAGATTGAAATGCATTGAGACGTATGAGTGGATTAAAACTCCGACAAAGTAAGAAATAGGGTGATAAGAGAACATTGTGTTATAAAAGAAGATTTAGTGACTAAAATTGAGAAAGGTATGCTGAGATGGTTTGGGCATGTAAAGAGAATGAATGAAGGGAGACTGACAAAAAGGATTTATGAGTCAAGAGAGAATGGGAAAGTTGGAAGGGGAAGACTAAGGCGAACGTTCCTGGACCAAATCCAGGACATTTTAAATAAGGGCCAGGTCAAGAGTACTCGAAACCGACGAACTTGTATGAAAGGTTTAATGAAAATGAAAGAAACGAAGGAGTTATGCAAGGATCGTGGCAAATGGAAGGACGTTGTCTCTGCCTACCTCTATGGGAATGAGACTTCCTCAACAGAAGTAAGTGTAACCCTTATTTCTTAATGTAACGAATATTATATATCGTATAGAAGATTTGAGGTTAACATAATGTGTAGTACGTGGGATATTTATGTAGTACACACAAGACATTATACTTGGTCCCTAAAGTTACATGAAAAGCTAAAAGTCAATACATAAGAACGGAGTGGTCATAACATTTTATACGCTCCATTACGCCGCCTAAGTGCGACGTAAATTCTTATAACTCGCGCAAGTATTCAAAATATGAAAGACGATGTCGTTAGGGTACTTGAGACTTGAGACCCTATTTGTGTATTATGGTTGCTTATGTCTCACTACCCTCGCACTGACGGTTTCTTTATCATTTTTATTAGATTTACTAACGATGACTTACACAAAAACTGCCTCATTGGTCTAGTGGTTAGCATTTTCGGCCCACAGACATGGCGTCCTGGCTTCGACTTCCGCGTCGGGCCAATTCAAAACCAATATTCAGTTTTCTATTAATAATTTCTCAATATTTGCCCGAAGTTGGGAAGTTGGCGGTGTGATCCAACTATCGGTCCTGCGCCTGATCTCTCTCTGGTCGTGTCGAATTCCTGTCACATCGAACTATGAGAGTGAAGGAATAGAGAGTGCACTTGTATACTATGCCATTCAATTCGCAGTGGAGCGGCGTGGTGGTTCTATGCTATAAAAACCCTCGCTCCTCGGATTGAGGAGGCCTGTGCCCAGCAGTGGGACGTCAAAGGGCTGCTACTTACTTACTTTACTTACACAAATACCTAGATTTACTAAAATTGAGAAAGGTATGCTTAGATGATTTGGGCACGTAGAAGGAATCAATGAAAGGAGGCTGACAAAAAGGATTTATGAGTCAAGAGTGAATGCGGACGTTGGAAGGGGAAGACCAAGGCGAACGTTCCTGGACCAAATCCAGGACATTTTAAATAACGGCCAGGTCAAGAGTACTCTAAACCGACGAACTTGTATGAAAGATTTAATGAGATTGAAAGAAGCGAAGGAGATATGCAAGGATCGTGGCAAGTGGAAGGATGTTGTCTCTGCCTACCCCTACGGGAATGAGGCGTGATGCTATGTATGTATGTAATACTTACACTAATATTTTACACACCACTTTATCTAAACTAATATTATTAAGAATAATATTTGTTTCTGCATGCATGTAATGCTTTCACATAAAAATTACTGTACCGATTTCAATTTTTTTTTCACCATTAGAAAGCTGCATTTTTATTGAGCGAAATACGCCATATTACTTTCTGAAAATTTATAGAGATCCTCAGTAAAAATGGGTTAATGTAAGCCAAGGTGTGAAAACAATCTATCATGTGCACTGCAGAAACTATTGATGATAGAACAAAAAATGTTGTACAGTATTAAAGAACGTATTAATATCTACAAAAAAGTCGTAAATACCAAATGTCCAACTACTGTAGTTGTGCCACTATAACTACTTTTTTACATTTTAAAAGTTAATAAATGTGCGACTATATTATTCATACCTTTGTATTAATCACACAGACTCGGTAGAGAACTTTTAATGTGTATTACAATGTCTTTTATATTTTTGTCAAAAAAGTCCAACGATCCAAGATCCTTAACAACTTCTTCTTCTTCTTTGAGTGCCTCTCCGACTAGCGAAGGTTGGCAGTCAGTTTCGCAAATTCCTCTCAAGTTTTCGCGAGGCGAAATAATTGTGCGGCACTCGCGATTCCGGTCCACTCTCTGATATTTTTCAGCCAAGACTTCTTTCTGCGACCAACGTTTCTTCTCCCGGCTACTTTTCCCATCAAAATGAGTTGTAGAAGCTCGTATCTTAACCTTAACAACATCGTCATCAAATATGAACGGGTTTATACTTTTTATCAAATTTAAATTCAAAAGTTGTTTATTCATGTAGACTATTACAGCGCTTTCGTTAAATATCGGTTTTTCAAATATTATTTTAATTTACAATATTGTAATGACTTGGGGTTGTCGCTTTGCCATCTGGATCTCAAATAAACGAGAACTTTGCTGGATCGCTAGCCACAGCATCAGGCTGTGGAATCACTGTTGATGGTGCTGGTATAAGCAACGACCAGTTCTTAAGTCATGTAACAATGCCTGTGATCACCAATGTACGATGCTCTCTCTCCTTCCCATTTACAATTGATGATGACATCAAAGAACGACAATCTAAAGTTACGTTACGTTACGTTACGGTTCCTTCGCGTCGTGTTCTGAGAAGTGTCATAATTTTATCATTATCATTACAATGTATTTATGTTTAATTTCTTCTATATAAATTAGAGCAATTTATTCACTCCCACGCTTTTTATCCTCTAGGTAGTGCTTCAAATTAGCTTCCTAGAAAAACAGAATGCTGGTCTTTCGGGTCAGGGGAAGGACATTGCCCAGCAAAGCGCCTACAATTAGATTGTATGGGACACCAATAAGACGAGTGCATGAATTTAAATACCTTGGTCATGTACTAACCCCTGATCTGAAGGGCAATGCTGATATTGAGAGAGAACGTAGGGCGCTCTCTGTTAGGTTAGGTTAGCTCGTAGTTCAGTAGAAGTAAAAATCACGCTGTTGAAGGCATACTGTACCACATTTTACACGAGCAGCTTGTGGACTGACTATTGCAGAAACAGTGTAGCGCCTTACGAGTCCAATATAACAATGCCTTTAGAATGCTAATGGAGCTGCCCAGATGCTGCAGGGCTTCGGGAATGTTTGCCGATGCCCGTGTGGACTGTTTCTACACTACCATACGGAAAAGGTGTACATCCCTGGCGCGAAGAGTACAGGCAAGCTCCAATGGCATTCAACAGGTAACAGGTTCGATTGTCAGTACTTGAATCATTGTTACATGATTCATGGGCTGACAAATCGAGCCGGGATAGGTTAGGTTATAGTTTTAATATTTAATTTCTTTCCTTTTTTTTTTTTGTTTAAAGCACTAACATTAGTTTTTAAGACATGTAACCTACTAACACATTATGATCACCAATGGTCGAAATACGGTTTTATTTATTATTTATTTAGTAAAAGATTTAATCTTATTGACAGTAAGTTATAGAAACGTATTTAAAATTGTTAATTTTATGCAGTCCACTAGAATTTATAACAATTTAACTTTTATTTCTTTACTTATATGAGGTGCATTTGTGTTTTTCGTAAAAGAGCCAATATTTTTATGGACATACAACAAGTGTTCGTATATTTGATATTGTAATGATGATGGTAACAAAAAAAAATACCCGACTGAGTTTGTTGTGGGTTCTTCTCGGATCAGGGCGCGAAGGAACCCTCGTAACTTTAGATTTTAAGCCGTTCTTGAGTACCATCATCAGACGTATATTAGAATCGGAGTGTGGAAAAAAAATATACTTTGACGATTCAAAAGTGCTGTAATACTTGAATAAAGATATTTTTGATTTGATTTGATTTGATGCCGTCATTTGCCATTATTTTATTTTATCTCTTTAGTACATATCCATAGCATCACACCTCACTCCCATAGGGGTAGGCAGAGACCACATCCTTCCACTTGCCACGACCCTTGCATATGTCCTTCGCTTCATTCATTTGCAATAAACCTTTCACACAAGTTCGTCGGTTTAGAGTACTCTTGATCTGGACCTTATTTAAAATGTCCTGGATTTGGTCCAGGAACGCTTGTCTTGGTCTTCCCCTTAAAACTTTCCCATTCATTCTTGACTCGTAAATTCCTTTTTGTTAGTCTCCTTTCATTCATTCTCTCTACGTGCCCAAACCATCCAAGCAGACCTTTTTCAATTTTAGTCACTACACCTTCTTTTATACCACAACTAATTATGTACTACGCATTATAAAGAAGAGTGCTCTGTAAATATTGCTTGAATTTATGTAAGTCCAGAACTGACTGTGGAATCGAATTGTGCAAATATGTGCTCAACCTGGTAAATGGATTCTGAGCCTTCCATGGCCTTAACACACTTAAAATACACAAGATTATTTTCAGCTCTTTTATTATAAATCTAATGAAAGGTCATTCGTTCTCTCTACGTGCCCAAACCATCTTTCTCGATTTTAGTCACTTCTTTTATTTCACAACGTTCTCTTATCACACTATTTCTTACGTGTTCGTTACAAGAAAATTATACAACTATTATCGTAGATTCTAGTATAATAATTTTAGAAGAAACAAATTCAAGGCAGTTAACATAATGACAGTTCACTGCGTATACATATTAGAAAACTTGTTGTATGTACATAAAAACATTGACTCTTTTAATAAAAAGAGAGAATGTACATCATATAACTTACGAAACAAAAACAAACTTGTTGTAAATTCTAGTAGGCTGCATACAATTAACAACTCATTTAAGGGTAACTGTATACGTTTCTATAATAAACTCCCACAAGACGAAAAGAAAGTTGATAGAAAAATCATATTATAAGTTGCAAGATTACTTAGACGATAGAAACGCGTGGGAGTGAAGAAACTGCTCTAATTTGAATTGAAATATATTAAACTAATATTATATTGTAATGATGATGATAACAAAAAAAACTAATAACTCTTCTCGGATCAGGGCGCAAAGGAACCCTCGTAACTTTAGATTTTAAGTCGTTCTAGAGTATCATCATCAGACGTACATTAGAATTAGAGTGTGGAAAAGAAAAATAAAACTTATTTGACGATTCAAAAGTGCTGTAAAATGCCTACTTGGATAAAGATATTTTGATTTGATTTATTTGTTTTAACATAATTGCCAAACCGACGAGATGGATAAAAAATATTCGCTACATTTCTCGCAAATTGGCCGACAGGCGGCGAGCTGTCAGCTGTCGCGGCTGTCGTCGTGTCAGCTAGCTGTCACGGCGACATCCGATTTACATACAGTGACAATTAAAACTGTCCGTTTCTGCCACGTGGCGTGATTAAATAAGGGACGCCAATGACAGTGGCATTTATAATGACATCCTGGCTTTTAGGCTACATTACAATTTTTAAAAGTTTTCGCGACATTTGCGCACTGGTGTAAACATTCGCTTCACTGGCAGGGACTTTGGGATCAATGGGAAATTGCATTTTTATTTGGACTGGAAGGTGGTTTCAGTTGTGTGCTTTTGCTAGTTAACCCTACCTAGGATAAAACAGCGTACTGGTACGAGCTTCAATTTTCTGTCCTATTTTTAGCTCACATTTATATGCTAATTCAAAGTTATCCATCTAATAAAGTCAAATTAATTTTTTCAACTACTGGTGGATGACAATTGACGTTATTATTAAATTTTATAAAAATTAGATAATGTATTTTGAAAACTGGCGTAAGAGATTTTAAAATTTCTCTATGTGTAATTATTTTGAGAAACTATTGTTAAATGGCTGACTGATAACCCTCAGTGCCTGAAGACCAAAGTCTTCGAACAGTGCGTGTTGCCAGTGATGACCTACGGTTCTGAAACATGGTCGCTGACTATGGGCCTCATGCGGAAGCTCAGAGTCACTCAGCGTGCGATGGAGAGGGCTATGCTCGGAGTTTCTCTACGTGATCGAATCAGAAATGAAGAGATCCGTAGTAGAACCAGAGTCACCGACATAGTCCTGCGAATCGCGAACCTGAAGTGGCAATGGGCGGGGCACATAGTCCGAAGGACCGATGGACGTTGGGGGCCAAAGGTGCTGGAGTGGCGACCCCGCACCGGACGGCGCAGTGTAGGGAGACCCCCCACAAGGTGGACCGACGACATAAAGAGGGTCGCCGGTAGCCGCTGGAGCCAGGCGGCGCAAGATCGGGCCTTGTGGACGTCATTACGTGAGACCTATGTCCAGCAGTGGACGTCCATCGGTTGAAGCGACGACGACGACGATTGTTAAATGGCGTAGGAAACCACTATTTTTTAATAATATTTGTGTTCAAAACCAAATTATTCTTTATTTAAGTAGGATTCTCTTTTGAATAAATCTGTCTATTAACGTTTCAGAAGATTGATTCGGGCGAGGGTAGTTAATTTTTTTGTATAATAACGTCATCTTAAATATAGATTGATTCAACGTATAAATATGAATCTGGATTCAAATCCAAATCTTTCACGCCATTAATGACCTATGTAGTAATAAGTTTATGCTTGTTTTGTATATAAGTATATTAAAAACTGAAGATTATACCACAATATCACTGGTAAATTCTCTTTACAAAAACTGTTTAATTTATGTTAGCGATCATTATTTGTGGATTGCTATTAAATTGCTATATTTGTTTAATAAGCTGAGTTCTTCGTAATGATATCAGTGAAATGTACTCAAATTTATTTCACTCTGTTTAGTCGTCGTTTTCACGACGACTGTGATTGCTGGACTTATTATTTGTGAGTAAGGCGTTTGATATAAGAAAGGTAGCACAGGAGAACGAAGTAATATTCGCCTAGTGACAGTGTTTTAGTTTGTATCAACGTTAGTATTGTGTTTACTTAACCTGCAAATTGTAACTAAAACTTATAACATTTTCTGTACATATTGGAAAATAAATCAGCACAGTATATCTATAAACATCGTTTAACTTGCCATAACAAGATTATTCCCAATATATTACACGAGAAGCAGTTTTTTCATCGTCAATAAAAGACTTCCTATAAACAAAGATAAGCTCAGAATGTTGCATATAAAATTTATCACCAACTTAGCTCCTAAACAGGGCATCCATAAAGGCAAACGAGCGCTGCGGGCGCCGGCGGGCTATCTCGATGATACGCTATTAATACGCCTGATACGCCGTTAATGCGACGGTGGGTTATGGCCCCTCACACACGCTACGAAGACGTGACGGCCTGGGAATGTAAAATAAAATCAAATCTAATCCATTAATAACAAAAAATAGAAATTTTAACATAAAAAGAACCGCCTTCGAATCGAAAACTTACAAATATATGACACCGACTCCAAATATTAATATATTTGTAAGTCTGTTTTGAAGGCGGTTCTTTTTTTGTTAAAATTTCTATTTATTTTTTGATTTTTAGTGAATCTGAAGTAAACGTGTTGCAATGCAGCAACAAACACAAGCTCATTGCTGTTTGATTACAGACATTTACTGCCATAAACCGTACCCTTACTGTAAGCCGTTGAGGAGATCCATTGATCTTCATATTTAACTACGACTAGCACTTGACCATACCGAAGTTACGGTAGGCAATTCAAATATCTGGATAGCCTATAGAAGATTCTGTCGAGTATTGTTCATTTGCTCCTAAGAATTGAAGAGTTCCGTCACTTTGTAATGGATTCCATCATCAGAACCTAACCTTACTATGACAAAACATCCCTTGAAATATATCCTTTCCAATAAAAAAAGAATCTTCGAAATCGGTTGGCGAGATCTTGAGTTATTCGTACATTTGTCGCGCACATGCTTAATGCAAATTTAACACTTATCCGGTTTTCTCATGGATGTCATCATCAGAACTGAATTTAAAAAAATGAGACCCTATGACGAGCACCGCCTTTCATTTAAAAAAAAATCATCAAGATCGGTCCACCCAGTCGGGAGATATGAGGTAACACACATAAAAAAATACAGATGAATTCGTAACCTCCTTTTTTTGAAGTCGGTTAAAAATAGTAAAAAAAAGTAGTAATATAATTAAAACAACATGGAAGATAATCAATGGCGAATTCAATCTTAAGATAAACAATAAAAACATTTCATTGGATTCAGAGGTTGCTAATAAATTTGAAGAATTCTTCACTAACGCTCCTATCTGGACGACTAAATCTCTGAACCCATCACCATCTACTACTCACTCTTGGTCGAATATTTAAAAGACCAAAAACCGTGGGAGTGAATGAATTGCTCTATATGTATCTTGATATAAAATAAATTAAAAAATATATTTTGTAATGATGATGACATAAAATAGACGTACACCCGATTGAGTTTGTTGTGGGTTCTTTTCAGATCAGGGCGCGAAGGAACCCTCGTAACTTTAGATTGTAAGTCGTTCTTTAATGTTATCATCAGTCTAGAAACAACGATATATGATGATTCATAAGTGCTGTAATAGGCCTACTTGAATAAAGATACTTTGACTTGACTTGAATATAAATATGACAATGGAAAGGGAGTATGCACGGAGTTTCTCTACTTACTCAAATCAGTAATGAGAAGATCCGTAGAAGAACCAAAGTCACCAATATAGACCTATGTAGCGCAATGTGGTCGTTGGAGCCCGAATGTCCTGGAGCCACACGGCACAAGATTTTGTATTGTAGGCATCATTAGGTGAGACTTATGTCGAGCAGAGAAGGTTCATCGGTTTAAGCGAGCAAACGAAAACTTTATTTAGAGTTTATGATTTTTTTAGACAACTATACCTGGGTTCTTGTATGAATAACAACGGTTATTATGAACTTAAAGCTGCTGCGAAACTACTATGGTCAACTCAAGAAAATATAAAACAATCGCAATATAAGCAACTCAACTAAAGTCAAGTGTGTGGATAGAGACTTGGACCCTATGAACAAAACATATAAAACGCATGAATGCCATTGAGATATGGTGTTAGCGAAAAATTCTACGCATTCCATGGCAAGCGTATGGAATAAATGAATCGCTACTAGATGAACTGATTATCGTGTAACGATCAGGACTGTCATTTAAGTGCTTTAGAAGAACTCTTGATTTCTTTCGACACCTGGCCTGTAAACCCCGTTATATATAACTTACAAAAACTTATTATGATCAGTAATATTGAAGGGAAAAGACTCTCAAAGGGCAAAGGTATGCTTAGATGGTTTAGGCACGTAGAGTGCAAGAAGCCTGACAAAAAAAAATTATGAGTCAAGAGTGAATGCGTAAGTTGGAAGGGGAAGACCAAGGCGAACGTTCCTAAGCCAAATCCAGGACATTTTAAATAAGGGCCAGGTCAAGAAGGACTCTAAACTAAAGAACTTGTATGAAAGGTTTAATAAGAATTAAAGAAGAGAAGGAGATATGCAAGGATCGTGGCAAGTGGAAGGACGTTGTCTCTACCTACCCCTATTGGAATGAGGCGTGATGCTATGTATGTAAAAGACTCTTAAAGCAGAAAAGAAACAGGTGGCACATCGTTTCTAGAATGATTCGAATATCATGACAGATCATGACCTTCTGCACTTGGGAAAGGACGTACAGAGAGATAGATTAGAAAACGTCTTCACTACCCATAATTTTAAAGTACATCACATTATTCAATAGCTAGAGAGGACGAATATTTCAATTCTAGAAAGCTTCAAGAGCTTCCCATGACATATTTAGGAATAGTCTAGCTACTTGGAATTTAGATAAATCTTCCAATTTAGAGATTCTCCATCATGAAGCATGGAGGTCGAAAATTCAATCAGCGTAAATAGTAAAAACTATACAAAAGAAATCTTTAAAAGTGATATATCATCGGAAACAGTTTTCGTTTGTTATTTTTATGTTGACTACATAGTAAAGAGAATTAAAATCTCTTGAGGATATGATCTTATATGCAAGAGGATAAAACGCAGCGTTTTAAACTGTCGTGTTTCAGCACCTTACATGCTCCGACCCTTCCCCGTACAACGTATTAATATACCACTTACCACTTTATGTTATGTTATGGTCGGAGTTGGCTGCAGTAATTGTTTAGGGTTGTGTCGGGTTATGGCTTCAAGTTTAGGCGAATTTAATCCGCGTATTATGGATCGTATATAATAACCGTTGTTTGTATTGCCGTTTGATTTAGCACGGTATCAAATTTTAATGTTATATGTTGACTTAGTCTTAACTTTCTTACTCTATAATTTAAACCCATTACTTTATTTTCAGGTTCGCGATTCGTTGGGCTATGTAGGTGACTTTGGTTCTACTACGGATCTTTTCATTTCGAATTCGATCACGTAGAGAAACTCCGAGCATAGCCCTCTCCATCGCACGCTGAGTGACTCTGAGCTTCCGCATGAGGCCCATAGTCAGCCACCACGTCTCAGAACCGTAGGTAATCACTGGCAACACACACTGTTCGAAGACTTCAGGCACTGAGCATTATCGGACGAAAATATCTGGCGTAGTTTCCCGAACGCAGCCCAACCGAGTTGGTTTCTGCGGTTGACCTCCTTCTCGAAATTGGACTAACCTACCTGGACTATATGTCCCAGGTATGTGTACTCGTCTACAATTTCGAGAGCTGAGTTCTCAACGATGATTTGGTGTGGCGGTACATAGATGTTAGACATGATTTTCATCTTATCCATGTTCATTTTCAGGCCCACCTGTTGAGAAACTCTGCTGAAGTCATGTAGCATTGTATTGAGATCTACGAATCGCGAACCTGAAGTGGCAATGGGCGAGGCACATAGTCCGAAGGACCGATGGACGTTGGGGACCAAAAGTGCTGGAGTGGCGACCCCGCACCGGACGGCGCAATGTAGGCAGACCCCCCACAAGGTGGACCGATGATAAGGAGGGTTGCCGGTAGCCGCTGGAGTCAGGCGGCACAAGATCGGGACTTGTGGACGTCATTACGTGAGACCTATGTCCAGCAGTGGACGTCCATCGGTTGAGGCGACGACGACGACGACGACGACTTTATTTTGTTTCTCAGACTCTGACTTTCTTTTGGTCTATAAAGATAAATCAACACCGTTTCACTTGCAATCACGTGTGGCCATATTTTTAATGATGTCATGCAGTCAGGCTGATGGAATAACGAGCTAGCACTATTTAGAATTTTAACAACATTTAATTGTAGTTGTCTACTACAATTCAACGTCACCTGAATAATTGAATATTCCTGCTCGTCAAGATACTGACATGCATTCATGGCCTACTAGTATGATGTGTCACTTATTGGTATCCAAAATGGACTGTATCAACGATGAAGAAACCTTTGATATCGGGGAAAAAACTGTGCATAATTAAGAACTGTGGGATGTGAGTCACGCGACGAAATGCAATAACAAAGTTGTTGCTATATGTTTTTATTTTACTTGGAAGTAGTACTTCTTTTGGCAAGTAAATATAATTACGAGTTGCAGTCAATATCTGACGATAACTGGGCATTACGACTTCTGAAAAGATGAATATGACCATTATCTTGATGCAATAATAGTGGAAGTCACTGGACAGGGAATCGACAAAGACGAGGAGGCCTGGATCCAGCCCTGGCGGCTAGTTTCATGCACAGATTAGCCGTTTGCACAATTGTTATTTTACATAAATACACGTGAATTTTCTATGCCTTCACTCTCACATCGGGATGAGGCAATCCGAAGGCTTGAGTGGTCTTCAAAACAACCACCTAACGTCGAGCAAATTTCTTGACAGAAAATCCTAAATCTTTGCTGTATATTTAATCACCATATTCTACCCCTTTTATCTTTCAGCATTCTTTGAACCTATAGAACCTTTCTGCAATTTCTTTAATCCAAATATTGTCTGGAAGAAACCGACCCACAGTGATAAGACTGCCTTATTTTAAATCTATAATAAAAGTGATCTCTTTCTACACCAATTATGAATTTAATGGAACTAGGACTTGAATGCAGGATCTCATTTCCCAGTTGCTGAATAAGCTTACCACTAGACCAGGCTGATATTTTATAGCATTACAAGACCTCATGGCATTCGCTTTAAGTACCCCTATATGATATTGTAGCCGCTGCTTCGATAGAAGCAAAAAACTGAGAAAGATGGAGGTGGATCTGAAGCATACTTTCAAAGGCACAACGATGAAGAAAGCCAACCAGGAGATATGATGTTGTAAATTCTGCTTGTACCAGTGTTTTAAAGATCATCTGCTTTTTGAACAGATATCGAATTCCCTTAATGAAAAGTCGTCTTCAATGTATCAATTTAAAGAGGTTCCCAAACTTCTAATCGTAAGCTTTCATCAGAAATGATGAAATAAAAGCGTAATGCTAACAAAAAGCGACGGCCAATAACTCAACAATACGGCCCACTGCGCGGTGCTAAATTTTTATATTCCTAAAAGGGAAACGGTTATGTCCAGAGTGAATTTGGCGGAAATGAGACCCTGTTTGGGTATCAAGCGTCCCGAGCTGAAATATAAATTCAGACAGTTTGCATTTTTTATAGTCATTTTTAAAAACTCCCAAAGGGTGCGTCTACCTTTGCTGAAATATACTTTACAGATAAGAATTAATATTCGTGTCATTTATCAAAAACTAAATGCATAATAAAAGTAGAAAAAATGTAAAAAAAAGCTGGTGGGCTTTTGACCACATGACAGAAGTAAATCTTTTTTTTAATATCTAGGTATAGTCTTTTTACCAGCCAACATCCTAGAGTGGCAAACACTGGGCGCCCCTTACCTCGTGAACTTCTGCTTTCACTACCATCCGACGTGGGTGATGATGGCTCAGACGACGCGCCGGCAGTGGCTACACCCGGATTGACCTCAACGGACTAGACCTGGATGGGCCCGCTGGCGTCGCCGGCGGGAACCAGCCCGTTTGAAACTACGGGCAAAAATAAATTGCCGAGCATCCGCGCGATGCTCGAGGCTTAGCCATGGGACAAAAGCCTCGAGGCCCGTAATCCTGAATGCAAGTTGAGACGTACCCGAGAAAGATACAGTATCTTAGATATACGAAACGAAGTGTGTAGTTGCTGTTAGCCCTACTGGCTTTTACAGCGTAACCGAGAGGGATGGCGAGCGCAGAAGCTCTGCCGAGGAGTGGGCCCGTAGAAGGGCCCTGCTGCGTCGGGGGAAAACGTTGCTCTAAGGGCGCCTCCTGCGAGGCTCGGACCTAGGCTTAGAGCAACGTTTGCTGCTGCTGAAAAAGACAATCGGACAGGTGCTTAATCTTGACGCCCATGGGTCCGCGACTGGGAGCCGCGGCCGGGGTGCGTCAGATAGCGGGGACCTCGTCTTCGCCGGCGAAGACGCTGTGTGTGTGTGTTAGTGTACGGGGCGTTGTCAATAGTTATCTGGTCGTCTGGGTCGTCAAGGACGTGTTTGGGCCACCTCTGCCTAGGCGGGATGTTTAGCCTAATCCCATAAGAGGCGGCATTTCTAATGAGATAGTTCAACTTCCGTTCGCCTCATCCGATCCACGATGCAAGTTAAACTGCTGGTGCGAGAACTTGGTGCTGCTATATTGGCCTTGCCTGCTCGACCGAGCGTTTTTCACTATACCCCTACTCCGCAGTTGAATGTAAAGCGACATGCAATAAATGAACAACAAAATAAAAGGATGGAGAAAGTTTCAGCTTAAAACACATTTTCATTTGATAAAACGCCAATGACAGTGAAACAGCCGATGTAAGCCAGCCAGATGGACACAGTTATATTAGCCTTGGCTGCTCCCGCCGCTTTAGGCTGCTGTGCAACATCCGATAGATGGATGAAAAAATAATAGGCGATGGAAAACGCCTTTTAATTTAAAACTGGGAGCCGCAATATGGCCATGGTTTTCAGAGATTGGCTGTAAAACGACATGCGATAGATGTATGAAAAAATAAAACACCATGAAAAAAATCAGTTTACGACATTGTTTAATTTGATGAAGGTGAAACAATAAGTGCCGCCACATTGATCGTGGCTGCCGTTCACTTTATTCCCAATCCGCGGCCAGCTGTATGCAACATGCGATAGATGACCAAAAAATGAGAGGTGATATTAAAATAGTTTCACTTTAAAACTTCATTTAATTTGACAAAACAACGGTGCATGTAAAACAGCTGGTCCGATCATTAGGCGCCGCCATGTTGTCCTTGGATGCTGATTGCTTTATCATATTTCACTCATTCTGCAACTAGCTGTAATGTAACATGCGATAGATGGACTAAAAACAAGAGGTGATGTTAAAATACTTTCATTTCAAAACATCGTTTGATTTGATAAAATCATGTCGCAAGTGAAACAGCTGGTGCGAGCAATGATGGCCGCCATATTGTCCTTGGATGCCGATTGCTTTATCACTTTTCACTCATTCCGCAACTAGCTGTAATGTAACATGCGATAGATAGACGAAAAAATAAAGGCTGATGAGAAAAGTTTCACCATAAAACAACGGTTACTTTTTAAATGTTACTCATATGACGTCAATTAAACCTGAATAGTAAAGCGGGGGTAGGACAGCGGGCATTAATCACTCAACGCTGATGCTGTCACCGTGACAGTGACACGTCGGCACTTGTCGATGGTGACGCGGCTAATTCGCTCCCATTGCGTAGATAAATATTAATAGCCGTTATAAATGTGCCTTGTTTTCTGTCTGTCAACTATAATTGAGTCATCCTTGTTAAATTGTACTAATGAAGACCACATCCTGTCTATATCCTTACATACTATAATACAGAGTATACACCGGCATAAATCCTTACTAATTCACGCCAAAACTACTGAACACATGGTATAATTATTTTTTTTATTGCTGACAGATTAGCGCTTGATTGTGATCTCACCTGATACAGTCTAAGATGGAAGCGCGCTAAACTGTTAAGAGGCGATATACCCCTTACGGTTTCTACACAGCATCGTACCGGAACACAAATCTCTTCGTTTGGCGGTACGTTTTTCCTGGTGGTCGGCCACGGCCGAAGCCTCCCACCTGTCCAGACTCAGACAAATTAGAAAATACAATTTCCAAAATGCGAGGCCGTCGAAATAATAATTCTATTTAATCCTGATTTATACATCCATTTTCATTGAATATTTAATCAAAGACCAAAGCTATGTCCAATATCCATGATCCGCTCCATCCAGTTATCGTTGGGAACTCTGCACTCGAAATTCTTGGCGAGTATACACACCTGAGTCATATAGTCCAGCTAGGTAGGTCCAGTTTCGAGAAAGAGGTCAACTGCCGGATCCAACTCGGTTGGGCAGCGTTCGGAAAGCTACGTAAGATCTTTTCCTCCAATATCCTTTATTGCCAGAAGACCAAACTCTTTGAACAGTGCGTGTTGCAAGTGATCACCTACGGATCGAAAGTTCAGAGCCACACAGCGTGCGATCAAATCAGAAATGAGGAGATCCGTAGAAGATCCAAAGTCACCGACATAGTCCAAGCAACCGATAGACGTTGGCGTCCGAAGGTACTGGATTGGCGGATCCCCTACGAGTTGACCGATGATATAAGGAGGTCGGTAGCCACTGAAGCCAGGGAGCACAAGATCGAGCACAATGGGCATCATTAGGTGAGATCTAATGTCCTATGTCCAGCACTGGACGTCCATTGGTTGAAGTTAGTGAATACTTTCTTAATGCTCCACTAGTAGATTTAACATCAAAACTACACCTGTCGTACTCTCACAATCCTCATCATATGTCATCATTCGCGCATTTTAACTTAGTCAATACAAAAACTAATATCATGACGCAATGATATTGCACCACAATATCTTTATTATTTGGTTAATATCTTGCAAAATCAACTTTATTGTACTTGTATTGACGATTATGATAAATAAATAATGAAGGTAGCCGAAAACTTTAAATCAAAAAAGTATTTCATTAAATTCCTTCTTCAAATAAACATCGAATCTTAAAAACAGGTAGAAAGGTAGTTGTTGTAATAATATGTGGATGAAAGTATTGTCATTTTTAGAGAAGTTTGAAACTTAGTTGTAAGGTTTTTAACCGACTTCAAAAAAAGGAGGAGGTTATCAATTCGTATGTATTTTTTTTTTATGTTTGTTCCTCATATCTCCCGACTGGGTGGACCGATCTTGATGATTTTTTGTTTAAATGAAAGGCGGTGCTCGTCATAGGGTCCAATTTTTTTTAAATCCAGTTCTGATGATGACATCCATGAGAAACCGGATAAGTTTTAAATTTGCATTAAGCATGTGCGCGACAAATGGACGAATAACTCAAGATCACGCCAACCGACTTCGTGGATTCTTTTTTTATTGGAAAGGATATACTTTAGCAGTTGTTTTGTCATAGTTTGGTAAGGTTCTGATGATGGATTATATGACAAAGTGACGGAACTCTTCAATTCTTAGGAGCAAATGAACGATACTCGACAGAATCTTCTATAGGCTATCCAGATATTTGCGTTGCCTACCGTAACTTCGGTATGGTCAAGTGCTAGTCGTAGTTAAATATGAAGATCAATGGATATCCTCAACGGCTTACAGTAAGGGTGCGGTTTAAGGCAGAAAATATACGTGTCTGTAATCAAATAGCAATGAGCTTACGTTTGTTGCTGCATTGCATCACGTTTACTTCAGATTCACTAAAAATCAAAAAACCTGACACCAACTCCGAATATAAAAATACGCAATTATTTCTTAGTTTTTAGAACATATTAATATATTTGTAAGTTTGTTTTGAAGGCGGTTCTTTTTTGTTAAAATTTTTATTTATTGATTCAAAGTACGTAAAAGTTTTACCATTAGGGGTGTTAAATAACAATCCTTACTAATATGCGAATGTAACTTTGTCTGTCTATGGCTTTTACGCCAAAACTACTGAACTGATTTAAATGAAGACTTATGTCTATGTAAAGATGTACATCAAAACATTCTTTATTCTACTGAATTCTTTTAAATCATGAAAACTGTCTATTTTTCTATTTATTTAGGAACACAAACAGCACATACAATTATCGCTTATAAATTAATGTTATATTATATATTATGATTAATGGTAAACTAAGCGAAAGGTAAATTACACTGCTTAGGTAACTACAAAACATGCTCAAATTTTGGGCAACATTTTACAAAATTTTAGATTTCAAGGTCAGTAGATTGTCAGAGAATATGTCAATGCTATAATTAGTTGCACAAATTAGGTGGTATCTACTACATGGTTATTGTTTGGGGAATTTTCGTGATATTTGTTCGGAAGAGCGGAATTTGAACGATTTTAGAAATCGGTTTTCTGGGAGGTCTCATAGGTACGCTTATGTTAATATTATTCAGAATTGACTCGCATTTAACTACACCATTTATAACTTAATGTAGAAACAACAAGTCATGCAGCTTTCGTCTCTTTGCCAATGAATCCGTTTTGAAGTGCTTCAGTCGTGAGTCATATGGAGCTTTGTAAAAATGCCTAGTAAAGCCTCGTTGAATTTTTTCAATCCTTTGAGAATGCACAGTATAACATTTTACATATAAATTAATTGAACATATATATCTGATACACGATTCAAATCGAAAATGTTAAGTCAATGCATCATTAGACCATTTTTGGACACCGACTTTACAGCAGCTTTATTTAAAAGCTCCAAAAGGGTACATACAATATATCTATTACTGCAATCGCAAAAATATCTTTATAAATCAGAAAAGCAGCGGGTTGTTTACCTTCATATTGATTAATATACTGCTTGAAGCCGCATACGGAGTGAATGAGTGAAAAAACGCAATATTACGACCAAATTAATGTAACATATCACGGAGAATGCACTTCACAACTTTGGTAATAACAACCGTAACCACAGGGTTCAGTTGTACAGTTTACTACTGCTTTATTTGTGTAAAGTTCCAGGGTTCACTTTCCAAAGTCAAAATTAAGGAGCGTAAAATGCTAACAGTAGAAATTAACATAAGGTTATATTTATTGTTTAAGCAGGAGCTAATTTAAGCAGTTGATTGCTATGTCGCTTTTTATTGACTCCTCAAAAGGAAATCAACTAAATCCATAAAGTATATTTGTTGGACTAATAGCTATTATTGTCAGAAGTTCTATAGACGACGCTATAGCAACAGTTATGTTTTATTTATCATAGATTTCGTCAGCAGCTATTTCCTTTGCTTCTAGGAATTCTATTTCCTTTGACAGTCAGGAAATTTCAGCAGCTTTTGGAATATTTATCCACTTTGGAATAGTTTTTGACTAGGATTTATTACTGCGACCATCATCTCTTTGGCCAAAACCTTTCCAATCGAGATGAGTTGTAGGATTGCATATAACTCGTATCTAAGCATGTGCCTAAGATATGCGACTATTCTCATCTTGATCATATGCATAAGGTTTGGTGATTATTTAATTATCAGCAGAATTTCCATATCTGAGACCTTTAATTCTTACTGATGGCAAACATGCATTGATAAGTCCAGATCTAGTCAGAAGCTAGTCTCTATTTCAACATTTCAAAACTCACAAATTATTATAAGGCTTTCTATTGATTCTCCGAAAGGAAATCAATCAATTGGTGTTATCCATTAAGTATATTTGTTGGATTAATAGCTATTATTGTCAGAAGTTCTATAAACGACGCTATTGCATCAGTTATGTTTCATTTATTACAGGTTTTGTAAGCACTTATATCCTCTACTTCTAGTGAGTCTTCTTCTACCGAAGATTAACAGTGACCATCGGGTATTTCTCTCTAATTTTTGCAAAGGGTAAAAGTTCAGCGGTTTTTGTAATGTCCCTAGGTATTATTTATGATAACTTCCATCCACTTTAGAATAGTTCTTAAACAGGATGTTTTTTGTGACCGACAGCTCTTTTACCAAATCTTTTTCAATCCAGGTGAGTTAGTGCGCCTCTTAGTTAGCTACAGAACTTCTATGTTTAAGATCTTTTTAACTTATCCACTTATCCATAAAGTATATATGTAAGTCTTAAAGCTATTGATGTAAAAAGTTCATTAAATGACATAGAAAGAAAAGAAAGAAAAAGAACTTTATTCTGTATTATATGTAAGAGGAAAACAATCTAAGAAATAAATGACTAACACAATTATGAAAAGAAATCTTTAAAATAAAATTATAATAAAAAATAACTTAAAAACCAGGGACAACGCAGAAAATGTCTGCAGCTCAGCATAAAAGCCGTGCATCCGGCTGCAGCCTGACGCACGACGCTTAGCTGACATAGCTTCTATTTCTTCTGCTTCTAATGAGTCTCCGTCTACCGAAAGTTGACAGTTAGTTTTAACTCTCATTTTCGTGAGGGCGAAAAGTTCAGCGGCCTATGTAATATTTATCCACTCTGGGATAGTTTTTAAACGGGATTTCTTTCTGGGGCCATCATGTCTTTCAGCAAAGCTTTTCCCGTCGTGATGAGTTGTAAGAATTCTTATTTTTTGTATCTAAGCCTGTGCCTTAAATAAGCTACTTCTCTCATGTTGTCCGTATACAAAAGTTAAAGTTTTAATTTAAATCTCTGCAGAAATGAGTCAATAATTCCGTTGCTCAAATTCATTACTTTCCTTGTAACTTACTATTTATCATCCATGTCAATTCTAAAAAGACATAGTCGCGAGCAAGGCTAGTCTTTATTAAAACATTTCAAAACTCACTAATTACTATGAGGCTTTTTAGTGACTCCCCAACAGGAAATGGAAGCCTTAACCAGCCCTCGTAACAACAGGGTTGTTCCCACAAAGCCTGATTGTTTTTCAAGCCAAAGCCATCAACCAAAAGCGCTTGTCCATTATGTAAATCGGGGTGTACATAATAAATTATTTATGACACGACTCAGGGATTGTAAGGGGAGTGACTTCGCAGTCTACACAAAGCATGAAAAATGATCGCTCGCTTACATTAACAGTCGGGTTGCCATCACTTGGACGTATGAATGAGCCTTTGGTATACTTTAGCACGACTACAAATGACTACCTGAAACGCGTTCTTAACACATTTAACTCAATTTTGAATAAAGGAACGTATATATTTACTCTTTCGTCTATAGAATTATCAGCTAGGTTTTATCAACTACTTCACTCGAGTAACAGGTTGTCATAAACACTGAAAACGTTTGAGACTTGGTAATAGAGAAGAATAGAAGAAAAAGATTTAATTTAAATTTTGCCAAGTTCAAAGATGGTTTTTACGGCGAGAAAAGATCGAATAATTGCATGGAAACCCCCCTAAAAACAACTCTGTTTCCCTTACAAACGTTTCTAACTAAAATATTTAAGAGTTAATTTGACCATTATTGCAATTTAATAAAGTTCATAATAAATTACAAGTACTCACTGTTGTCTAAGCAATGTAGGTGTTTTCCTTACGTCAAAGAGTCAATTTGCACTTTATTACCGCTGCGCAAAGCTCAAAATCAATTGAAAAATCATAAAATTTAAGAGCTAGTATTAGCTAGTATTTATCATTAGTTTTTTTTGCGCTGGGAAATGCCTTTACGCACCCCGATGAAAGATTTTCTAATCGGGAGTGTGGGACTCACAGATTACAGAATACCCACTAAAACCCAGCGGATCCCTCCTTATCCATGAGTGAGATTTATCATTAGTATTGCTGTAATATTATTTCGAAATTCTGTCACATTCCAAATCTTTTTGACAGAACTAAGTCCGTCGGGTCTGCTAGTTAATTATAATATGAGGAGAAAAGAGTTACTATTGAGTTACTTGCCGGATTCTTCTCAGTAGTACCTACCGATGGTAGATTAATTGACGAGGAAGTTTATTGAGTCACTGGAATTGCCTCATTGGTCTAGTGGTTAGCATGTTCGACTTCAGACCTGGGGTCCTCGGTCGGGCAAATTCAAAAATCACTATTGTGTTTCATATTAAAATTTTCTCAATATTCGAAGTTGGGAAGTTGGCGGTGTGATCCATCCCCTTGCCTCGGAGTTCACGTTAAACCATGAGCATGAGAGTGAAGGAATAGAAAGTGCACTTGTGTACTATGCCTGCCAATCCGCGGTGGAGCAGCGTGGTGGATCTATGCTCTAAAAACCGTCCCTCCTAGGAGTGAGGAGGCCTATGCCCAGCAGTGGGACGTTAATAGTCTGCTATTTTCTTACTGGAATTGAAGACTTGACTTTTATTATGAAATCCTATGTAATTTAAAAATGAGCATATTATTAATTTACTCATTATTTCTCATCCCTGATACAAGCGTGACTTGGGGAGTGAACTGGAGAATGCGTGACGAGAGCGTTACGAAAAGTATGATCAGATGTAATTATGTTTTACTACAGTCGTGTGGTCTAAAACACCCTCCTATTATCTACACTAATATTATAAAGAGGAAAGATTTGTATATTTGTATGTAACGAATAAACTCAAAAGTACATAACCAATTTTAATAATTCTTTTTTCATTAGAAAGCTACATTATCACTGAGTAACATAGGCTATATTTAGTACTAGACTACTATATAAATCTTTAGAAATTCCTAGTAAAACCAACCAAAGGTGTAAAAAATTAGCCATAAAATGTCTTTCATCGCATACGCTGTGAAGAATATTAATGATAGGACAAAAAAATGTTCGAAAATATTGTAGAAAATATCAATATCTACAAAAAACTTCCCGAGACCATTAGTCTAACTATTGTAGTGACGTCACTATAACTACTTTTTTACATTTAACAAATTGATAGAAATGCCGATCAAAATCAGACCGTGTTATCCATACCATTTATAAATTTTTATCCAAATAAATAATTTAATATTCAAGACTGTCTCAATACCTGATGATTACTTTTTGAATTATTGAAATCGGATATTCCATTCAAAAGATATCATGAAATTAAAATAAAAATACATGCCGGCGGCGGCCGCCACGCAGCGCATCGAGTAACTAACTCGACGAGAGAGGGGCAGTGCGGGAGAAGGGGGTGCACCATTATGAACTAGGTTACTAGTTCGAATTTTTACACATTTTTATGCTTCACTTAAAAAGTTCTTTTCGGAGCTACTTAGTTTTAGTATTAGGAATCACTCTTTTTCATAATATTTGTCAATTCATGGTCGTTTTAATTATCATGCTTATAACTTAAATATCTGTACCTATTTATGTCTACCCGTGCGATGCCGGGACGGGCCGCTAGTTATAGATAAAGAAAGATCCATATCCAATCAATAAACAAAAAATTGTTATTGTGTCATGACAATTCTATTAAAATTGCATTTATAGATAACTTTATCGCAAAAACGTTCAAGTCTATAGCAGGTGCAACGTACGTGTCCATTTCTGTAGTTGACATACTGAAATTTTTTTATTGCAAATAAATACATTGTCTTTGCAAAAAGACAAATAATATATACGTTTAACAAAAAAAAAACAACTCAGTCATTTGTTACATTGTTGTAATTTATTGCTTCCTCAAATGACAGCACGGTCAGGATATCGGCACTTAGTTACCTTTCTGCACAACACTGTATATTCAAGTTTACACGGATTTAAATCTTATTTATAAGACTATAAAATATATTTTGGGATGTATTACATATATTTAGCGAATTATTGGTCAGCTGTCTGTATGCTAAAGGCCATTTATGTGCACGGAAGTTGTTGGAAGTAATCTAAAGTGGTTGCGTTTAGTGGATACACGTGCTTTTGAAGGTTTCCAAGTGTTGGCGCCTTGGTATCATAAATTTTGTAACGTGGTTTACATTTTAGGCAGTATTTGATCTCCCGTAAAAATTTTAATAATACAAAACCTGAATTAATAAAAACCATCAAGCCAAGTCAAATCACGTACCTAGGACATATTTTACGAAGTATTAGGGAGTGGCATATAAATAGCTGGTAATAGAAAAGAATAGAAGAAAAAGATTTAATTTATATTTCCTATATCACTGGCCCCACATTTTATATAACGACATCCTCTGCAGAGTCAATTAAGATCATAAAAATCTTTATTCAAGTAGACTTATACAGTACTCTTGATAGTTACAGTGTATTTTACATATTAATCAAGAAGGATTTTACAGCACTTTGACAACTTAGATCTATTTTCATATTATTCAAGTAGGATTTTTACAGCACTATTGACAAATACAGTATATTTTTCATATTATTCAAATAAGCTTATACAGTACTTTTAACAAATTACCTCTATTTAGCATATTCAAGTAGGTTGTTACAGCACTTTTTACAAACGCAGATTATTTCTCATGTTATTCAAGTAGGTTAATACAACACTTTCGTCAAATACAGTTTATATCTCATGTTATGCAAGTTGGTTTATATTTCACATTATTCAAATAAGCTTATACAGTACTTTTAACAAATACACTCTATTTATCATATTCAAATAAGCTTGTACAGAACTTTTGACAAATGCAGTCTATTTCTCATATTATTCAAGGATGCTTATACAACAATTTTGACAAATACAGTTTATTTCTCATGTTATGCAAGCATGTTTATACAGCACTTTGACAAATACAGTATATTTTTCATATTATTTAAATAAGCTTAGACAGAATTTTTGACGATTAAACTCTGTTTATCATATTCAAATAAGCTTATACAGAACTTTTGACAAATACAGCCTATTTCTCATATTATTCAAGAAGGATTATACAATACTTTGTCAAATACAGTCTATTTTTCATATTATTCAAGAAGAATTTTACAGCACTTTTGACAAATATAGTATATTTTTCATATTATTCAAAAAAGCTTACACAGAACTTTTTAAAAATACAGTATATTTTTTATATAATTCAAATAAGCTTACACAGTACTTTTAACAAATACATTCTATTTATCATATTCATGTAGGTTGTTACAGCACTTTTTACAAACGCAGTTTATTTCTCATGTTATTCAAGTAGGTTTATACAGCAATTTTGACAAATACACTCTAGTTATCATATTCAAATAGATTTTTACAGCACTTTTTACAAACACAGTTTATTTCTCATGTTATTCAAGTAGGTTTATACAGCAATTTTGACAAATAAACTCTATTTCTCATAATTTTCTATCAAGCTACCATCCCCCAGTGGCACCTGCGTAATTTCTGGTCCTATGGAGAAATATGGGGAAATCTTAGTTGAAACTTAGTTATTTTATGTCTATATTGCGGATGGACGATTAAATTAAGGAAAGACCTAAAATATAAAGTGTATAAAGCTAGAATAAAGAGTTTAATATCTTTTTTTTGCACCAGCTCCTACACTCCCATTAATATCTACGTAATCCTTTGTGTTATATGATGCTTTAATGAACAACACGATACAAAAAATATACAATTTTCAGTGACAGATACTTTTAGGGTGCAATTGGGCGGTCTTATCGCTTATTAGCAATTCCAGATAACCCTGGCGTCCGGGAGTTCGTCATAAAAAGGACACAGAAGGTAAATGGTGTATATATATTAACAGACATACAATTTTAACACATAAATTACAAAGAATTGTTTCTCGGATATACAAATTTCTTTTCGTCATCGCCCAAAGTAATTAAAACATCAAAAACAGGTATTAGAGTAATCTGTTATACATTCATGCAGCCCTTTTAACAAAAATCCACGTTCCTGACCACTATAGTCCATTTTGGCAATTAAAAACTTTACATTAATGCCTCGATGTGAAAGGAATCAATAATTTTTAATATCTAAAGCTCTTAATGATCCTGACACAATAAAACTTGTAACGTTTCCAAGAAACACTAAAATAAATACAAGTTGAAATACATTACACGAAAAAAGGCAAATGTTTCAAGGAAAGGCTAATTGACAGCGCTGCCGTTGACAGACAGACAGACAGACTGATGCGAGGCTGTCGTTAGCGTATTTACTTAAAGAATTTACAATTGATTTGTGTTCAAAGCCTGTTGCAGTTGAAATTTATGGTCAGTTATCGTATTTTGTAGAACACAGTTTCAGTTAGTAACCATATCAACGGTTATAGTGAGCTAACCTTAATAGATAGAATTATACTACCTTCCACTTTTTTTTAGAACTTTTAAAGGGAAACAAATCTGTTATACATAATTTTTGCGAAACTTTAACCGTTTACGCAGTACAGGATGCGGAAGCTCGCAAAAGGATAAATCCCAGATTTTAAAACATTCCCCAATGGTACACCGCTATTATTAGTCTTAGCCTGGTGTTATATATCCTATAGCCTACCTAGATAAATGGGCTGTCTAACACTGAAAAGATAATTCAAATCGGACCATTAGTTCCTGAGATAAGCCCATACAAGCAAACAAACTCTATAACATTATATATTAATACAGATATAGACATATACATATCGCTGCTTAGAATAATAGTGATAAAATCAATAAAACTATTATTATACGAGTTATCTACGTATAAACGGTCTACTGTTTTTGTTGTTTTGATAATTACATGACCCTATTTATCAAGCTAAGACGTCATCTTTTAAATCATATTAGAAATGTGATGCTTAAAAACATAGCATAGTACAAACGGTTTTATTAATCTTTGAAATAATGCCTCGCAATTTTTACTTGACTCTTTATACGTTGGAGCCATTGATATAACAAATGATTAAAGGAAGTTTTCACGTACCAAAGCGTCATTGTCATCGAATTTTAATATAAGTTTTTAACAAAAGACAATATCGATTATTCTACATCCTGCTATTGCTTAACCCAGATTTTTTTTAATTTTTGGATTGCGTGACTATTAAAGCAGTAATTTGTAGAAATATATTTGATACTACCTAACTCACGCAACTTTGATTGCGTCACATACAAGAATGGGCTAAAGAGACAGTGTACATTTGAATACGATAATAGTGAGTCAGCCTTAAAAGATAAACATAAACTGTCTTAGGTTCATTTTTAGGGTTTTTAAAAAAGAACAATTGTGTCAAACAAGATTTTTGCAAAACTAACATTTAAACAGTACACGCGTAATAGAAGCGAAAGGTCTCAAAAGATAAAAAAAAGGAACTAATTTTGAACATTATTCACAATTGCACCGCTTCTATTAATTATATCCTGATGATTTATATTCTATAGGCTTCCTCGATAAATGAGCTATCTAACAATGAAAAAATATTTCAGATCAGACCAGTAGTTCTTGAGATTATCGACTTCAAACAAGCATACAAATACTACAGCTTTATAAAAGTATATTCCTAGATATCTTTACAAATATATAAAATATCTGTTAATACCAACTTTTTACGAAATACATACTATTATATATACATGATATTCATAGCAACAAAACTGTAAGTATATCCATCTGTTTCTGCTAACACCCAAAACAGTACAATCGTAAATCAGACATATTGACGACTTTGATATCATGTACTCGACGATTAGAGGTCCTGGATTTGATTCAAGGCAGGGAAAATGTAGAATGTGTTTTTTAATTTATGTGTGTCTGGCCTGGAGGCTTCGGTCGTGGCTAGTTATCTAACAGCAAAGATATTCCACCTAGCAAAGAGATTTGTTTTCCGATAATGCCATGTAGGAACTATAAGAAGTAAATTGCTTTTTACAAGATTAACGCGCTTTAAACTGTGACTGTGTCATCACTTACCATCAGGTGTGAGCACAGCGCTTACCTGTCAGCAATAAAAAGAGGCTTCGGCTTTTGTTAACCATCCTACCAGAAAATACGTCTCGCCAAGCAAAAAAATTGGATTACAAACTACTAAATTGTTAACTACTTTTTTAAATTGTTTTATCACTTACCATCAAGTGGCATTTATCACCAATTAAAAGACCAAAGTATCCTTTATACACTTTTATTAATTTCCAGATTATTAAGCGTCAAAAATAAATGCCATTTATAAAAATCAGATCAGCTGTAATTGACAGCCTTCGGTCAAGGGGAATATATGCCAACATTCTCCACGGAACGTCAGTCTGTCTGTCAACAATATTTTCCGTAACATTTAAGTTGAGAGTTATCTCGAATTCGGTAACTGTAAAATGCCAATCATTATTTATCCTTAATAAATAATAAAAACAATTAACATTTCGTTTAAAGATATCTGTAAACGAATTGTTTACAGTTATCGCTCTGGATATAATCTCTGATATCTCCTAAGATATCCATTTTAATTGAGTGCTATTAAGGGCGGTTTTAATCTACATAAAACGCACAATATATTTTATAAATATAATTGGATAAAGAATTATATTGTACTGTATAAAATAGCTTAGTATGTAACACATATTTTTTGTAATATGTAAAAGATAAAAATGGTTGCTGAGGGTTATCCTTTACAGATAAATATATACCATCCTAGACTTTTTAATCGGTCTTTTGAAGATATATAATTCCGTAGTACATTAAATTGATCTATCTCTTAAAGTTTAGACAGTGTTTCCGATTGAAGCGTACAAAAATATTTTTAATACATAATAATAGAAATGTGTGATTTTTTCAGCTTCTTTGTACTATAATATGTATGTATTATACCTATAAACCTTCCTCTTGAATCACTCTATCTATTGCTAAAAACATTATTAAAATCCATCGGGAATTTTAAAAGATTTAACCGAACAAACAGCAAAAGAGACTTTATTTAATGCTATGTAAAGATTTGAAACGATTGCTTGGCAGTTAAGGAGTTTTTTGAACGTAATAATCTCTGAAAATTCGATTTCGATTTGTATAATTCTTTCAGTGTTAGATAGCCCACTTATCAAAGAAGGCTAATGCTATATATCATCACACTAAGATCAACAGGAGCAGTGCACCAAGGAAGAATGTTTCAAAATCGGGGATTTTCTTTTTGAGAGCTTCCGCTGCGTAAACGGTCAAAGTTTCTCAAAAATCATGTATGACAGAATTGTTCCTCTTTAAATTTTCCAAAAAAATGTCTGAAACCGTATATATCTATCTTTAAAGGTTGGGTCACAATAACCTATTTTGTTCCTTCTCCGTCTCCGTTATGAGATGCAGACGGAGATGCACGGATCGGCTAGTATATATATGTTGGATTTTAAAAGGGGTTCCTGGGTCTGGACATCAGTAGGAAACAGATAACAAGATAAGGAATATATTAATTAAATATTTAAACTGAGATATTACTAGAATATGACAGTCATTAATAACACAATACAATGAATCAACGATAATGAGTTTGCCTTTCCCTGCCCTGATGCAGTCAATAAGAACTGCGTGTCGAACCCGCATTCTTGGCTACTTTTATAGCACCCCTAGTGCGGTTCGGAAACCGACACGATCCAAAGCACGTGTCGATAACGAGTTATTGTTGCCTCTTTATATTTGACCATCCAATTACCTTAGTAACAAGTACAAATGTCACTTCTGTCATATAAAGGTAAGGTAAGTAGCAGCCCATTAACGTCCCACTGCTGGGCACAGGCCTCCTCACTCATATGAGAGAGGGTTTTTTAGAGCATAGACCCACTAAGCTGCTCCACTGCAGATTGGCAGGCATAGTACACGAGTGCACTCTCATAATCCGACGTGACGGCAATCCGACACGGAGAGTGATCAGGCGCAGGACCGACGGCTTAACATGCTCTCCAAGGCACGGGGGTGGATCACACCGCCAAATGAAAACTTGTATTGTAACACACAAAAGCTTTATAAAAAGAGTAACTGTTGAGTTTCTTCCCTCGTTACAGGGTTATAGCGATCAGTGCTATATGGGGGTACCGTACAGTGTCATGGAAGGCAGCAACACTCCTGGTAGGTGATCCCCCACGGAAGCTCAGGGCGGGGGTTCTCACGGCTGCTTACCAGTGTAGAACAGCCGTGAAAACCAGTAGGGAATCACCAGACACTGACGAGATAAGGAGGGTCAGGGTTCTAGCTAACAGAGCCTTGACCCAAAAATGGAGGGAGGATCTCGGGTCCCCAGCAGAGGGCGAGGCCATAGTAGGGGCGATCTGCCCTCATCTTGACAAATGGCTGGGCAGAGAGCACGGATCGCTCTCCTACAGGTTGGTACAGGTGCTTTCCAGCCATGGTTGCTTCGGCAAATACCTGTACCAAATTGTTGGCTGTGAGTCATCGGCCAGATGTCACGAGTGTGGTGCCTCGTCAGACACAGCCCACCACACTGTGGCAGAATGTCCCGCCTGGGGACCTCAGCGTCTCATTATTACGTCGCTGATCGGCACAGACCTCTCACTAGCAGATATTATAGGAGCAATTTAAGGAGGCACGGCAAAGGAAGAGGATGAGTGCCGCCGAACCACAGCAGGAAACAGGAGACGGAGACGGAGTATCTGTGAGCTGCAACCGAGGGGCCAGAAAGGAATACCTCAACGAACCTCTGGCTCCCCACTCATGGTTGATGGCGGTCCCGCTGGGTTTAAGTGGGTATTGCGAGTTTGTATTGTTTCTTGCTGGTTTCTTTACAGTAGAATCAATTTTCCGAAACGGTTAGAGTTTTGTTACCAACAGACAGACCACTGACGATTGAAAAGTGTTTTTTGAGCCTTGAATAAAGGATATTTTAATTTGATGTTATATTTTGAATTCACAAAACTAATATATTACAAAAGCCCTAAGCCCCTCCGTTGGATTCAAACTTCCTTTGTGATTAACCTTATAATAATAAACTACGCCGGATATCCTTTCCACCGTGTAATATTTACGGATAAATACCACCTAAGTGTATGAGAAATAAGGTTGAAATTACACTTTGGTAACAGTTTAGTGAATTTTGTTGATATGACGTGTTAGTTTAGGCCATAAAGACGTAATTTGTGCAGCAGTTAGCGGTAGGCTAAAGGGGGCCAATGTTTCAGCGAGTGTTGTTTGTACAGGGTGTTTGCAGTCTTGTTAGTAGAGGATTGCCTTCTACCTATTTGTGGGATCGCTCTGTGATATATGTCTAGAGATTACTACGCTTTGTTTCTCTTTGATTTCACATAAAATCTTCCATAGAGCTTTGTACAAAGGGATCTATAATTGAACGTTGTGGTAAGAAAGATGTAGTGACTAAAATTGAGAAAGGTATGCTTAGATGGTTTGGGCACGTACGTAGATGGAGAATGACAGAAAGGATTTATGAGTCAAGAGTGAATGGGAAAATTAAAAGGGGAAGACCAAGCCGAACGTTCCTGGATCCAAATCAAGGAACATTTTAAATAAGGGCCAGGTCAAGAGTACTATAAACCGACGAACTTGTATGAAAGGTTTAATGAGAATGTAAGAAGCGAAGGAGATATGCAAGGTTCGTGGCAAGTGGAAGGACGTGGTCTCTGTCTACCCCTATGGGAACGAGGCGTGATAATATCTATAATTGAATACAATAATACGATTTAAGAGATATATATCTGTTGTAATAAAACCAGGACACCTCTAAAAACGAAATCCTCTTCAACCGGGCAGGAGACCTTTGGAATATTCGGTTCTGGCAATTAATGAATCCAACTTAAGGATTTAGTTCAAGAAGAGCAGTCAGGCTAAATTAGATAGGCAGGTGGGAATAAAATCTCTCGTAGTCTGCTTGCTAACTCCTTCTTCTGCAGGAAGACAGTCTTGCAAAGGGAGACAACTGCCCTCCAAAATGACAGTGAAGTGAAAGATTTCGTTTCAGCTTTATATAGATCCTTAATAGGCTTCAAAGTGATCAAAACAGATGTTTATTTTCGATGCGAAATGCCAGTTGAACTGTAAACCTATATCAGATCTCTCTGGCTATGCCAGGATATGCACTATATACTAGCGAAATCCTCTTCATCCGAATGAAGTCAGAAGATCGTTGCCACAATCAGTTCTGGCAATGAATGAATCCAATTTAAAGGTTTAGTTTATAGAAAGCAGATAGGCCAATTGCCAACACTCCTCCGGCGCGATGGAGTAGCATCCTCGATAACCTCTTTTACCCTCTCTAGGGCCTCCTTCTGCAGGATGACATCCTCGCAAAATCAGACAACTGCCCTCCAAACTGACACACCACCGAGCGTAGCACCTATTATGCTTAGGAGTAAAAGGTGGCTTCCAATTGGCGCTGGTTAGCGCATTCAAACTAATTGCAGCACGAAATTTAGCAAAGTGACTTCTATTGCTAAGTAGATGGTCACTTAGTACGGATATACATGTATTCACAAGGGGTCGGGAACTACGGCTCTTGAATTTTAGTAAAGAAATATTTAGAGTAAAGCGTTTTCCTTTATTATAAGAATACCAACTTACATTATATGGCAACTATTATTCTTTAAACCATATCTCTCTAAAACAACTACACCACGAAACAGCTGGAAAGACTATATTGTCACAATTGTTCCGCTCGATAAAATTACTACGTATTGCATAACATGTCGTAATAATACTCAATAACTCCCAACATTTCTGAGCTATTAGTGCTATCACCGAACTGTCTATAGTCTAACACGGTGCTTGTCAGTGAGAGGATTATCCCGAGAGAAACTTAGGATTTCAAACTCTATTTACAATGAATAAGGAGCTGCTGTCCAGCAGTAGGACTTTAATAAACTATTAGCCTTTTTTCACACTGGGAAATGCTAGTAGGCACCCCATTCAGACAAAATCTAACCGGGAATGTGGGACTCGCTGGCAGTAAGCCAGATTACACCACTAAAGCCCAGCGATACCCTCCCCATCCCTTAGTGGAGCACCAGAGGATCGGTTGACGCAATCTACCCTGGTATTCCGAGATACCTCTGCTGGAAATTTAGAAACGGGGTACCTCCTACCTCTCAACCTCCTACGCCGGAGAAGAGGAACGTCTATAGAGTCCTCCCTCTGCCTCTCATGTGCCTCCTTCAGCAAAATAACTAATACGCAGAAGGAGGCCTCTGCCCTCCACTCCCTTTCGCTAGCGAGCATTGTGCCTATATAAACTATTAACCTTTTTTTATCCCTGGGCATCTACATATGCGCTACCCATAATATGGGAATAGTGCAGCGCATACCTGCGCCTATTGTCACCCAGACTCCTTCGACGGAGAGGAAGGGCATTAGCAGCAACCTACCTTTGCCTCCCATTAGCCTCCTTTAGCGAGATGACGGTCTCGTAAAAGAAGGTAACCACCCTCCATCCAAACTAGCTAGTGAGCATCACATCAATTATGCTCTCCAAAGAGAGGTCTCCTCGGACCAGCGACGATAACATATGCCGCTGGGGCGCCCACGCCGGACACTCTGTCAACGTTTGGTGCACCGTATCTACATTGGCACCACACTCATGACAGACGGGCGTTTCCTCACGACCTAAGCTATCAGCCTACAATTAGCCAATATTTCGAAAAGTGTTATAGTAGACTGTTGCGGACGGGAGCAGCGAGCTTAGCGAGTCGCCGGCGGTGACTAATTCTGATTGGTCAAACCGCCGGCGACCCCCCTCCCGCACCTACCTCAGCACCCGCGATTGCCTTTTCTCCCGCTCGCCATACCGCATGTGGTTATCGGGTGGGAGATTAGTATAAAAGGGCACTCCCATGATTCGATCGGAGACATTTCGCCTTAGACTCCCGAGCGGAGTAGATCCCAGTACTAAGCGCAACTTGTGACCATCGAACCAGAACTCTGCGAACCACGAACAACTGAACATCCGAACCCGCAAGAACTGAACGACCCAAGCACGAACACGGACGACCGAACCCTGAAGACCCGAAACCTCAAGCAACAAAGAACTGAATATCCGAAACTGCAAGACCTGAAGACCGAAGCGCTCAAGAACTGAACACCGAACCTGCAAGATCAAAGCACCTGAACCAATACAGTCCACTGAACTCGGAGGGATTCTTCTGAACCTGAATCCCTCCCCAACAGTAGACGATAGCTTTCTACATATCATATTTAGATGATAAAACAAAGTAGCAGTGCATGAAATCCTCTCTTTTATGAGTGAGGATCTCTTGTCCAGCTGTGGATAATTAGTAGGCTTGCTGGCTCCAACTCTTATACAATATTATGAAAGAAATATTGTTATGTCAAGGTTTTTTTAACAGAGATTTTGGAATGTGACTGTTGTCTGTTACAAAAAACATTTATAGGCACACAAGCCGGTGTTGAATTGTCGGTTAATTTAGCAGCGAGTCGGCTAAACAGCCACAAGAGTGGCGGAAATGATCCGTATAAATCAAGGCTAACTCTACCCTCGGGAGCGAGGGACCGTCAGCATAAACATTTTAACACCAGTTAAATAAATTTTAATTTTTACTCCATTAACAGAATATTGGATATATTTACATCGAGTGTTAGTGGATATAACATTAATTAAGGAATTGACGATATAAAAAGTTGTAAAAAATATAAAATTTTAAAGAAATCCAAAAATTCTTTATTAAATAAGGTTTTTAAGGCACTTTTCAATCGTCAAATACATGTTTTTCATTATATTATTCTCAATGTACGACTGGTGATAATATTAAACAATGACTTATAATCTAAAGTTACATAGGTCCCTATTCTAAAAAGAGCCCACAAAAAGCTCAGGTAAATGACATTAGAATTAAATACATATCCCCTAGATATCCCGTGTCAACTACTAGTGGACATGATACGATAGTTTGGTCTCAACTCGAGCAATCAGCAATATAAACATCTCTTTTTTTAAGTTATGTGTATTGTCTATTACGCTGATTGGTTACTGGCGTATACAAATATGCGTAGAGTTATTAACAGATAATAGAAAATACAAAAACAGTTACAAAGCGACCGTTACTAACGGTACGTGTGTCGCGTCGACAGTTTAGCGCAACATGGCGTTACACCAGAGTCTTAATTTAATAAACAGAAGATAATAAAATATAGTTTAACTATTAGCATACATAAAAATCATAAAATTTGCTAATCTCTCAGAAACCTTTAAGTTCCAAGAGCCCCACGGGCAATTGATACAAAAACGTACGTGCGGCGTGTGGCAGTTGACGGATATTTCCGTTAAAAAGCTCTGGCAAATTACGGTGGCCAATACAAACGCGGCATAAAATCTAAGGGTGAGGTTTTTGTATAAATTGACTAAATATGTCGAGGGTAATACACGAGATAATCTGTTATATTCATCACATATGCGAACCTTAAGGGATTGTTTACCAAGATGCTAGAAGTGATAGGTAAAAGACCTTCTAGCTGTCAATTCAGTAACGGGGATGTCTGCGTGGGGCTGAAAGAGTCATCTGTTCGAGTAAGTTACTGCTGTAAACCTTATTATATACATAATTTGAAGAAATATAAACCCATCCAAGTGTCAAACTATAATAGTAAGAGGTTCCCATCAAATAAGGCTCGTGCACCGTCAAATTTACACTCTTCAATTGTTTGAAAAATATTTATTTTCTGTCCGTACAATGCTCTTTAAAATGTAAACCCGCGGTATTCATTAGTTGGATAATTAATTATTTTTCGTTAATTCCTGCTGGATCTGCCGTTTGCTGTTACAAAATCCCTGGACTGTTTTGAGTTAGAAACGTTTATAACAGCTTTCAAAACCAAAATATTTTTTTTAATTCTCTTCTTTTAAATCGTCAATGGGTTGTCAAATTGAAAAATTAATTCAAAAATTCTTGTTATTAAAATACACCAACTCATATTAATTAACAAGTTTTATTCTCTGTACTATTACTTTAAGAAAACTGACTAACATCACTAAACTAATATTTATAACCCATAGAAACTAAAATTAATAAACTAACACTTATCTACTAATACTTTAACTTATAAATATTATAACTGCTTCGTAAAAAAATTAAAAACAACAATGTTATGCTGTGAGACCATATAGGGTCTCAATAAGGTCTATACTTTATATATTATTACTTAAGAATATATACATATTGTGATCTGTTTTGGCTGCCTTAATAAATAAATAAATATTTAAATATACACAACATTGCTATTTGAATTTTTATAATATAGCATTACTTCCCTTAAAACAACTACTTCACGAGACACAGCTCGAAAGACTAACTCATACAATTGATGCGTTTGTAAAAAATCCCTCGTATTTCATAATATTTCACAATATTACGCCCTGATTTTTGGTATTTCTAAGTGTTGCCACTTTATTATTCAATAATCCCCAAAATTTCAGAGCTTACTCTGTTTTCACCCAACTATCTATAGTCTTACACTTTTTATTCGCTGGAGAATGCTTTTGTGCACGTCAGATGAAGTTAACATCAATCCAGCAGTGTGGGGCTCGCTGACTGCACCAGTCTTCCCACTAAAACCCAGCGGAACCCACTTCATCCGTATGCTGGAGGCCAGATGTTCGCTGACGAATTCGAGGAATGGGTAGCAAACGGGCAAAACTGCGCCTTCTGCTCCTCTGGCGGCCGGTGGGTGCACTCAGACAGGACAGACTCACAAAAGGAGGACACAGCTCTCCAACGTGACTCCCCACCAAGCATAACACCGACAAAGAGAGATCACTTCTAACCAGGGATACCATGAGATGACGCTGTGGTCCCCAAGCCGGGCATTCTGCTAGAGTCTACACTTTGTAGTGACTACTTCGACAACTATTTGTAATAAAATAAACTGCACACCATAAGGAAGTGTTCACTTCAATAAGAATTAGCTAATTTAGTTACTGTGGTGGGGAATCCTAACCCCCTTATCGCAAATCAGTTTAGGGCCATAAAAATTTAACGAGCCCCTTATAATTAAGTAGTTTAATTGCAAATTGTTTTCCGTACAATGAAATATTCGTGACTGGGGCAAATAATTGAAATAATTTGTGTTAATGACTCTATTTCTGCGAACTGGACGTTTCCTAATCGAGAACGCACACGTACAAATATATAATGTTTCACTTAAAGCACATTACTAGGTATTTATACACATTACAGGGTTATTTTTGAACAAAAATGTTTGCATAAAAAAAGAATTAACGACGTAACACAGCGACACTAACTACAAACAGGTATATATTTATTATAGTAATCGCTACATAAATTTCATTAATATTTCGTTTCTACGCTACAAACTTTTACTAGTAAAGGAATAAAGCTTACGTAATAGTAAATGTAATGCTTAATTCGTTTTCTTTTACATTTTCATTAATTCGTAATATAGATTAATAATAAACACAAAAAAAAATTAATTCTGCATGTAGTGTACTAACACACACGTGTGCGTGCGTGCGCGCATGCGAGTACGTGTGCGTGCAAAATTATAATAAATTATTAGAAAAGTAAATAAATAGGATTTTCATAATAAAAGGTCGATATCCAAACTAAAATACTCTTTCCTTCCAGTAAACTCTTTTTGTCAATGACTCTACCACCGGTTCACAACCTACAGACTAGATGGAGAAGAATCCGGCAAGAAACTCCACAGTCTTTTTTGCCTATGTTATATTTAATATAATTTACAGTAAAATACATCATCAACATCCACTATCATTAAATATAAAAACAAATATCACACAATTATCATTATTACATAATAAAAAGATATCAATTTTAATTTAAAGAAATACACTTGGCTTTGTATCGCAGAGCAGCCCTTTTTATGACACAACTAACATAAAAAAACAATAATTCGTAGCTAACGTTGATTAAAAACTGCCCTCTCGACTAACTTTATACATTTGTCCTTAATGAGGCCATTAGCATAGACCACCAATGGCAAATATATTTCCTGTTTATCTTATTAATAATTAAGAAACTACCATTCCCCGTTAGTATTTAATAGTTACAATTAATATAATTTAGGTAATTCTAATCGTTTATAAAACATTACAACATAATATCCCAAATTGGCATCATTTACAATGTTTACAAATTCACCAATGGGAACGATATTGTCAAGGTCATTCTTTCTAACAATACGATTTAGTCAAATGACAAACCGTACCCTTTATTTAAAATATTATTTTAATTAAATTATTTTATTTATACTAACACGTGCGTGTAAGCATGCGTGCGAGTGTACGTAAGTTTGATTGAGTTAACATTAATGGTCCGAGTGCTCGCTTTACTGGCAGAACTCCTGGGTTCGATCCCCAATAGGGCGAATTTAGGGCATTTCGTTTGTCTGAGTCTGGGTTGGTGGAAGGCTTCAACCGTGGCTAGTTACCATCCTACTAGCAAAGACATACCGCCAAGCAAAGAGATTTGTGTACAATGCTGTGTATTTTTATTTATTTTTATAAGGTTTCCAACATAACTTATAACTAGGTACATGGTAAAAAAAAATATATGTCGGAGTGCAATAGTTTGTGGAACGCTGGTGCCATATGACTATCGGCGTGAGGCAGAGTCAATAGTGATAATCCGGCGCGCGTCACTCCAGTTCTCGGGTGACGGTCCGCCAGAGCGGTCGACTATTGAAACTGTTGCATGCCTAGTTATTGTACATTATAATCTGAGTTAATTACTAAAGTGTTTGATTGTACCAACATTACCCATCAACGCCCACAGTACGGAAATTGAATTATGGATGCCATTAATGACGATATCGGCGGAGAGCCCTACGCCCCTATGCTTAATCCTCCTTCTTTCTTATTCCCCGACAAATATTATTAAGTATAAAACAAAATAATGCACACGCATATAACTACTATTACATTAATTATTATTAATTTAAAAAGAAAAGTGTACAAACCATTATAAGTAAAATGCCCCTTAACAGTAATCTGTTAAGGGGCGCATCTGTAAGCGAAATAATTGCGCTTCCTTCTTAGATTGTATCATCATTTAGCATCAGGTATGATCATAATCAAGCGGAAAGCTATCAACAATAAAAAAAGGTTATAGTTTAACATAGATTAATCGATATTATATATGTCGGAGAATAGAAGAGAAAGGAGAAGCATAAAGCACAAGGGCGTAGGGTTCTCTGCCGACATCGTTATTAATTGGATCCATTATTTAATTTTTTATTATGTGGGCGTTCGTGGGTAATTTTGGTGCAATCAAACACATTATTAATTAACTTGGATTATAATGTTCAATCACTTAATTTTCCCGGTATCAATTCACACAAAGTCATTAACACTAATAGCTAGGAACGCGACAGTTCCAACAGTAGACTACTCTGGTCGAGCGCTACTCGACAACTGCCGAGAGCCTCCCGCCGAACTGCCACCATTGACTCTGTCCACGCCAATAGATGGCGCCTGCGTTCCACAGATATCTGCCTTCCGACATATATAATATATTTAGCGATAAGACCGTCTGTTGCAGTTTTATTTCTCTTATATTTAAGTTTAGTGTAGACGTGCAATAAAGTCTATAAATAAATAAATAAATTAATCTTGATAACAACAAATTGAGAATTTTACATGTATGTGTGCTTGCGTGCGTGCGTGCGTGCCTCTGTGCTTGTGAGCGTGCGTGTACACGTACACGCGTGCGTGCGAGTGTATGAGCGTGCGTACGTGTGTGTGTGTGTGTGCTTCCATAATATTCGAATATCACAACGGGCACTTATATTATTGTTGTAAATTCAGAGATGTAGATGATGTTACTTCGTAATACCGAGGGTCTATAAAAAACAATTTCACTGTTATATATTCCTTTAAATATATTTCACACGTCGTAATTTAACACCAACAGGAAGTTGCAATAGGTATACCGAACGACACCGTCATATTTAGTTAAAGACACGGCTCGGTAATAAAGACAAATACACCAATTTTTCAAAGAGCAACATCAAAAGATGTACGGTTCAACACATTTCTCAATTTGAAGAGGCGCATCGATCCTAGGACAACCATCATTGGCAGTCTCACGGGACACTTTCTATAGGGATGGCGACAAAATAACAATATTTGTTTAAATAATTTCAAAAGTAAGCTTTATTAAAGTAAACTTGTTAGTATAAAGCTCATTTTGTTATTTGAAAGTTAACGAAACGAAAAAGCGACAGCGAAAAGAGATAGTCGCATAAATTCATAAGGTTGAACGTGGGAGAGAATGAGATAGGAAGCATTGTGTAGTGTTTGTTATTGTACATTATATAGTGTCCTCTAAGTACATTGAGGGCCAGTTAAGTTTTGTTAATTTTATCTATATATAAATATATGTGTTCCTATTCCTCTATGTGACAATATGTGAACGGCTGGATCAATTTACATAACTCTTCCGTTCTGTTCTATTTCATATAGTCAGTAGTACGTTTTTATTAAAGAAAAATTAAGAAATTTACGTAGAACATAAGAAATTTTAAGAAAATTTAACCACCATTTTTGTAATGTCACCGTATGCTGTTAGACATATTTTACAGAATACGCAAACAAATAAATAACATATCATTAAATGTATTTTTTTTTCACGCTGGGAAATGCCTTTACGCACCCCGTTCAGACAAAATCTGAACGGGAGTGTGGGACTCGCTGGCAGTAATCCAGAATACACCACTAAAACCCAGCGATACCCGCCCCATCCTTTAGTGGAGCACCAGAGGATCGGTTGACGCAATCTACCCTGGTACTCCGGGATACTACTCCTGCTGGGAATTTAGGAAGGGGGTAGGAGCAGCGCAAATCTACGCCTCCTACCTCCCAACCTCCTGCGCCGGAGAAGAGGAGCGTCTATAGAATCCTCCCTCTGCCTCTCATGTGCCTCCTTCAGCGAAATAACAGATTCGCAGAAGGAGGCCACTGCCTTCCACTCCCTTTCGCTAATGAGCATTGCGCCAACTAGACCCTCCAACGAAAGGTCTCCTCCG
Source organism: Elymnias hypermnestra (assembly GCA_015832385.1). Lineage (NCBI taxonomy): Eukaryota > Metazoa > Arthropoda > Insecta > Lepidoptera > Nymphalidae > Elymnias > Elymnias hypermnestra. The sequence goes on from JACTOM010000894.1 coordinate 2,860,918, forward strand.
ACCAACGACGTCAAAAGATGCCGCTGGGGTCCCCATGCCGGGCACTCTATTAGAGTGTGTTGCACCGAATCAATAGGTGCATCACACTCATGGCAGGCGGGCGTTTCCTCTCGGCGAACAATCTGATGCAGGTACTTGCCGAAACAACCATGCCCAGTCAGCACCTGCACCAGCCTGTAAGAAAGAGATCCGTGGCCCCTAGACAACCACTTCTCCAGGTGTGGACGGATCGCCCCCACTGTAATTACACCCGCCGTGGGAGATTGCAGGTCTTCACGCCACCTCTGGATCAGTGCTCTCTCTGCTAAGGACCCAATCCTCCTATCATCTTCGGCATCCCTTGGTGCCCGTTCGGTACTTGCAGCCGCCCTGCACCGATAGGTAGCTGCTAGAGTCTCCGCCCGGAGTTCCCAGGGGGGGTCGCCTGCAAGAAGAGTTGCCGCCGTCCACGAAACTGTACGGTATCCCCGTATTACTCTGACCGCTATTATTCTTTGAGCCCTACGTAGAACGGATTTGTTTACAGCGGTCAGAGAATCCACCCACACTGGTGCACCGTACAGCGCCATGCTCGCCACTACACCGGCGTAAAGTCTCCTGCAGGGCGACCCTGGTCCCCCTATATTGGGCAACAACCGACCAAGCGCCGCAGCGGTATTGATAAGCCGAGGGGTGAGCCAACTAAATATATGTAAATGAATTTCAACTTTTTGTCATAAATTTTCTCGATAAATATATCTATGTTTATGTATGTGACAATATATATAATATAGTCTTTAGTTTAATTATTATAATATTTAATTAGTATATATTATTATTAATTTTGTAACATTTTTATTAAGTCCTGTAACTTTAGATAGTATATAAGTGGTGGCACCTGGGCAAGGGATCCAGCTGAAAATCAGCGCTACATGGTCTCCAGACTGTGTAGCAAATGCTGAGCTGGGTCCATTTTCTAGGTCATGCCACACATCGCAGGGTATTTTAAAATGTACTAAAATATATTGTGATGTGTGGCATAATGTATAAATAAAGATATTTTCTTTTTTTTCTATATATCTTTATATTTTTGTAACTGCAGTCTGCCTTTGTGTTTTCTTTTTGCTTTATACCAATTATTTGCATCCTTTAAATTACAACTTTACTCACATTGTGTCGATGAAATTATTTTTTTCCATATATCTATTAATTATTTCTATTAGAAACCAAATAAGTATAACATAATATAAATTAATCGCTCCAGTAACTTTTGGCTTGATAAAAATATAAACAGTATAGCTATATCGATGGGTATCGTTGGAATCCTTGAGCAATCACCAGTCGCAGGCTGTTATAAGGGTTGCTACAATTTTCTTTAGGTGAAGAAGAAGATACAATAAGGCACCTGCTGTGCGAATGCAATGGCTTAGCTGGGATGCGAATGAGTCTGCTGGGAGTGGCCTATCCGCCACCAGATGACTTTAACGGCTCCAACCTAAAGCCTACTCTCAAACATTTGGAATGGGTCTTTGAGTACATTTAAGGATGGGCGCGTACAAAAGATCCACAAGGATTGAAGTGCATCCTCTGCCTCAGTGGGCCCCATCGCAAAATAGTAATAATAATAATTCGTTATATTCTTTGATACAGGTTTATTAAATTAGAATTTTATTAACTTTTAAAATGTAAAAAGTAGTTATAGTGGTATCAGTACAGTAGTACATGGACATATGGCATATTTTTCCGCTGGGAAATGCATTTAGGCACGAACCCCGACCTACAGGTCAGGAGTGTGGGACTCGGCGAGAGAGGAGACCTCGCAATACCTACTAAAACCCAGCGGAACCCTCTTCATTCATAAGTGAGGCACCAGGTGTTCAACTTTCGCATTCGTCCCTGGTACCTCTGATGAGTCCAACTGAGAATTCAAGGAGGTGGAAAGAGGCGAGCACGCGCCGCCTAGTACCCTACCTCCTTCGGCGGTGAGCGGGAGCATCCGCTGCATTCTCCCTGGACATATGACATACTAGACTTTTTGTAGATATTAATACGTTCTATAATATTCTAGAACATATTTTTCATCAATAGCGACAATTTTTTTGTTACATTAGAGTATTTTTATTTGGTATCCCTACTTTTTTTTTTGAGTAAGTAAATGCCAAAGCCAATGAAAATTCAGCTATCTAATGGTGAAATTTTACAACACATACCAAAACACAATGTTTCATCTTTGTGATATCGGTTTAGACTTCACCAATTAGAATTAATTATTCATATTTAAGCTGCCTCATTGGTCTAGTGGTTAGCATGCTCGACTACAGACATCAGGTCCTGGGTTCGGATATTGAGTTTTCTATTAAGATTTTCTCAATATTTGCACAAAGTTGGGAAGTTGGCGGTGTGATCCACCCCCGTGCCTGGGCGAGCACGTTAAGCCGTCGGTCCTGCGCCTGATCTCTCTTCGATCGTGTCGGATTCCCGTCACATCGGTCTATGAGAGTAAAGGAACCACTTATCAGAATTTCGTGCAAAGCTCAAGTGGTTGCCTATTCGTTTTCGCCGCAACTTGCATTTTGTGTCTCTTCTGTACTGTGTTCTATTCAATCCTCGTGCTCCTGCATATTTATGTCAGAAGTTCGAGTTTCACGATTATGACGGAAGGTGTTTACGGCCCTCTCGTGAACCAAAGCTCAACGTCATACCCCATAAAACGATAAATATCGATAAATTTTACGATGACTCTTTCGCAGTTCGAGTATAACTTTATGGAACGAATTTCCTCTGACAATGAGAGAAGCTAAATTATTGGATATATTCAAGAAGCTGGTTAAGATATACTACCTCTCTTTATGTTCTTAATGACGATGATATCTATTTGTTCTACGTCTTATTTATTTAATATTATTAGATTATTATGTTTAGTATGTATCTATTTAAAATATGTATTCAAATATTTGTATGGATTTAAAGATATATGTATTAGTATGTAGGAATATTTGTATGTATGTCTATATTAGGGAACACCACCTACCCTATTTACCTCATATAATCTCCCTAACCCTAAGGTTGCCTGGAAGAAATCGCTAATGAGCGATAAGGTCGCCTAATTTGTACTATTTATTAAGTTTGTTTCTGTGTTACTTGTCTCATGTTTGTGATGTACAATAAAGAGTTTTCTATCTATCTATCTAAAGGAATAGAGAGTGCACTTGTGTACTATGCCTGCCAATCCGCAGTGGAGCATCTTGGTGGGTCTATGCTCTTAAAAATCCTAGCTTCTCAGAGTGAGGAAGCCTGTCTCCAGCAGTGGAACGTTAATGGGCTGATACTTACGTACTTACGTTTTATTCATATTTAAGATATAACAAAATCTGTTGCATTACTTAGTTGTAAAATAAATATCATATATGTACTATGGAACTTGTTTTAAAATGACTTGGTGACCCTACAGGAACTGATCATCTGTCTCAGTCTCGCGGGACAGTCTCCGGGACACGCGGGATAATTGTTACCTTATTCCGGAGCGGCCATTAATCTTGTCAGGACAACACTAATGGAGCGGTGATTTGTTACAATTCTAATTATAAGATGTGTGGTTATTCTTTGTATGCAGCGAAATTGAAAGTATTTTTTTAATTATGTACATTTGTCTGGACTGGTGGAAGGCTTCGGCAGTGGCTAGTTACCGCTATACTCCGGTATGAAACCATAAAAGATAAATTAACTCTTACTATGTTAGTGCATGATATTATAAATAAAGGATACGGTTTGTCATTTGACTAAATCGTATTCTTAGAAACAATGGCCTCCCATTGGTGGATTTTGAAATATTGTAAGGTAAAAAGGTAAGTAGCAGCCTATTAACGTCCCACTGCTGGGCACAGGCCTCCTCACTCATATGAGAGAGGGTTTTTAGAGCATAGACCCACCACGCTGCTCCACTGCGGATTGGCAGGCATAGTACACAAGTGTACTCTCTATTCCTTCACTCTCATAGCCCGATGTGACGGTAATTCGACACAACCGGAGAGAGATCAGGCGCAGGACCGACGGCTTAACGTGCTCTCCGAGGCACGGGGGTGGATCACACCGCCGACTTCCCAACTTCGGGCTAATATTGAGAAAATCTTAATAGAAAACTCAATATCCATTTTTGAATTGGCCCGACCCGGGACTCGAACCCAGGACCTCATGTCTGTAGTCGAACATGCTAACCACTAGACCAATGAGGCAGTTAAATATTGTAATTGATTCCAATTTGCTATACAATCATTGTAATGACCATTGAATATTGAAATTATATTAATTGTAATTATTAAAAACTGACATGTGTTAGCAATCATTATTATTATATTTGTGGATTACTATTATATATTATAATTATATCAGTGAAATGTTGACATGCACTACATCCGGTTTAATGCTATTCCGGAAATTCTCAAATTTAATCAACACTTTTGTTTAGTCGTCGTTTTTACGACGACTGTGATTGGTGGACTTATTATTTTGGAATGGGGCGTTTATTTTTGAGTGGGGCATTTGGTCTTAGTGACAGTTCTTAGTTGGTATCAACGTTAGTATTGTGTTAAAAGTCATTTAAAGTGTGCAATATAATGAGAATAGTTTTACTTAACCTACAAATAGGTGAGCGACTTAATAAATAAGATAATTAACGAATGTATTTCGCGGCAGACACTCTCATTGGCCTAGTGGTTAGCATGTTCGACTACAGACATAATGTCCTGGCTTGGAGTCCCGGATCGGGCCAATTCAAAAATCAATATTGAGTTTTCTATTAAGGTTTTCTCAATATTTGCCTGAAGTTGGGAAGTTGGCGGTGTGATCCACCCCCGTGCCTCGGAGAGCACGTTAAGCCGCCGGTCCTGCTCCTAATCTCTCTCCGGTCGTGTCGGATTCCCGTCATATCAACCTATGAAAGTGAAAGAATAGAGAGTGCACTTGTGTACTATGCCCAATGCGCAGTGGAGCAGCGTTGGTGGGTCTATGCTCTAAAAACCCTATCTCATGCGAGTGAGGAGGCCTGTGCCCACCAGTGGGACGTTAATGGGCTGCTACTTACCTTACCTTACTCTCATTGGTGTTTAGACAAAATTGTCTCATTTTTTGAAGTTATAAACGATTATGTGTGGCAAAAATTAGTTTAGTTCTCAATTTTAATCAACTAAGTGTATTTCTCTAATTTAAAACCTTTGTCTTATTAATGTGTCATAATGATAATTGTGTTGTTTGGTTTATATATAATGTTAATTCTAGGTACAATTATGATGCAATTGTAACTGTTTAAGGGTAACTGTATACGTTTCTATAATAAATTCCCACAAGACGTTCTAGAAATGTCACTCAATAAATTCAAAGCCTTTGTTAAAAGAAAGTTGATAGAAAAATCGTATTATAAGTTGCAAGATTACTTAGACGATAGAAACGCGTGGGGGTGAACGAACTGCTCTAATTTCAATTTGAAATATATTAAACTAATATGATATTGTAGTGATGATGGTAATAAAAAAAACCAAAATAGCCGACTGAATTTATTGTGGGCTCTTTTCAGATCAGGGCGCGAAGGAACCCTCGTAACTTGAGATTTTAAGTCGTTTTTTAATACCATCATCAGATGTACATTAGAGAGTGTGAAAAAGAAAATAAAATGTCACATTTAGCCACAGCAAAGCGTATATATTTTGAATATTCTTTGTCTTTGTATGACAGGTTTTATCAGAATTCATTAAAATCATTAGAATAATGCAAATAGGAGATTATTATATTAAGTATCCAACGTTGGATTTATTACAATCGTCAGCCATTTTCGAGGACGTTTATTATGAAAAGTAAACAATTCCAACAAATTTATAGAACAATTAAACATCAAAGGATATAAATCTAGAATACGGCGCAAATGGTAGATGAAACAGCTTCGGGATACAACTTTATGATGTGATTTTTCATATAAAAAATCAGACGTGAATGCTATTTCGAAATTAATTTAATTTCCAACTAAATTATGTGTAGAGTAGCGAATCTTTAACGAAATCACTCAGGGCTGCCTCTGGCTTGTATTTTATTTAACATACATAGCATCATGCCTCATTCCCATAGGGGTAGGCAGAGACAACATCCTTCCACTTGCCACGATCCTTGCATATCTCCTTCGCTTCTTTCATTTTCATTAAACCTTTCTTACAAGTTCGTCGGTAAAGAGTACTCTTGACTTGGCCCGTAACTAATAAAGCCTTTTTGTCAGTCTCCTTTAATTCATTCTCTCTACATGCCCAAACTATCTAAGCATACCTTTCTCAATTTTAGTCACTACGTCTTCTTTTATACCACAACGTTCTCCTATCACACTTTTTCTTACTTATCACTCAGTTTTAATCCACACATACTTCTCAATGCTCTCATCTCTACCGCATTTATTTTACTTTTGTGATTCTTCTACCATACCCAACTTTCACTACCATACATAAGTGTTGGCACCAACACTCCAGCATGCACAGCCAATCTAGCCCTTTGAGACACCATCTGGCTATTCATAAAGGCGTGCAGAGCACCATTTACCATATTTCCTGCAACTACTCTCCTTTCAATATCACTTTCATATGTTCCATCTTTTGTAAATTTAGATCCCAAGTATACAAATTCTTTCAACTCTTCCACTTGTTCCCCATCTATCAAAATCTTGGCATTCATCATTTTATTTAATTAATGATTAAATTTTTCAGCACCACATAAAAAGGGTTAGAGACAAAACAAATTCGTTTACGATAAGAGTTTTAACAAATCACAAAATCCCTGTACCCTATTATTTTACTTAATAATAAATATCCGAATTTATAATGTACTTATTGCACTTCTTGATGATGCAAAAAAAAACACGGTTTTAGATATAATAAAACTAAATAAATAAGAAATTTAACAAAAACAGAACCGCCTTCAAAGCAAAATATTACAAATATTAATATGCTCTAGAAAGTGAAAAATAATTGCGTATTCTTTTTTACCAAGGTCATTGCCATTTGATTGCAGACAGTTATATATTTTGCCATGAATCGCACCCTTACTGTAAGCCGTTGAGGAGTTCCATTGATCTTCATATTTAACTACGACTAGCACTTGACCATACCGAAGTTACGGTAGGTGACTCAAATATCCGGATAGCCTGTAAAAGATTCTGCCGAGTATTGTTAAATTGTTACTAATAATTGAAGAGTTCCGTCACTTTGTCATGAATTCCATCAGCAGAACCTAACCAAACTGTCATAAAACAACTCTTGGAGTATATACTTTCCAATAAAAAAGAATCATCGAAATTGGTTGGCGTGATCTTGAGTTATTCATCCACTTAATGCAAATTCATGGATGCTATCATCAGAACTGGATTTAACCACCTTTCATTTAAAAAAAAATCATCAAGATCCGTCCACCCAGTCGGGAGATATGAGGTAGCAAACAATAAAAATAGACGAATTGATAACCTCCTCCGTTTTTTGAATACAATGAAATTACTGACGACTATATTTAATGTCACTGTACTAAAAGCGTGGGGTGCTTGGTGTCACATTTACAAACTAACTCAGCATTTCAGTACAAACAGTAGATATAAAACTAATTATTTTTTTACCTTTTAGAGCATTGCATTGAAGTCAGTTCTATTTCTGTTAAAATTTTTATTTATATTGAAATAAAATTTATTCTTTCTCTGTTATATGGCATAGACAAAGTCACGTAGATCAGCTATTGTTAAATTTAGCTTACAAAAGCATAACAAAAGTATAAAGAATTAACGTCAAAATATGCCATATCTACAATATTTATGTTTAGGCTTTGACAAAAGTCCGTGATAAAACTTCCAATAATCTTTTTATGGTAATGAAATTTGTTTCACTTATAATTATAATTATATTTCATTTATTTAGCAACGAAGGCTCAATTACATACATTAAAAATAACGTTATTAAATTTTAAAAAATCAATAGGACCAAAACAGATCTGTCCTGTGATTCCGATGATCCATCCAGTTTTTCTTCGATTGTCTTAGATAGTGTATCCCTTCGAGTCTGCTCCGATTTCCGTTACCTCGGCTCTATCTTCCAAAACGACAGCGGCATTGACCAGGATGTTATTACCAGGATAAATGCAGGTTGGATGAAGTGGGAGCAGGTCTCGGGAACAATTTGCGATGCCACAATGCCCCTTAAACTAAAGGGGAACATTTATAAGATCGTAAGACCTGTCATCCTGTATGGATCAGAGTGCTGGGCCACCAAAGGGGAGAATGAAAGGAAATTGCATGCAGCGGAGATGCGAATGTTGAGATGGATGTGTGGAGTGATAAAATTAGGTAAAATTAGGAATGAGTATATTAGAGTGACTTGTCGTGAAAAGGGAAGATAGGGCCAGGAAAGGGCGACCAAAAAAGTGTGGATGAACTGTGTGAAAGAGGATATGTGTGTAAGGGGTGTGAATATAGAAATGACAGCGGATAGAGTGAAATAGCGAAAGGAAACATGCTGTGCCAACCCCACCCACAATAAGGACAAGAAAATGACTATTAAATGTAAAAGAATGTCATTAAGAATAATATTTTTCGTTTTTCACAAAAAATATTACCTTACCACTAAAACAGTTCTCCGAGATACAATTTTTTTATAATTACACTAAAAAATGAGACAGTGAAAAAGTGAGTGCAGACAAAGTAAAACATACTATCTAATCCACTTCAAAAAGCTTAAACTACTAATCTTTATACAGTGGACTGTCCTTGATATTGAATTTGAATTAAATGAGAGAGTTTTATCTGAATGTCTTGTTTTAGAAAGCGATTTATAAAACAAATTAGTCCTACGGAGAGAATTAATTTGCGGACAGGTGAAATTAATTTTCAAAAGAAGGGGAGTCAATTTTAAAGCTCAAAAGTTTATATAAATATATCTAAAAAGGTCCTTAAAAACTAACCACTTGAATTACTTATGTAACACAGGCGAAGTTATTCAAATGAACTAATATTAATATAGATTATTAAGATTGGAAGAGTCGCCAACCCTAAACGAGTGCCAAGGTCACCACGCCAATATACGAAATTCATTTGAATTTGTAATCTGCCAACATAATAAATAAATGTCAAAGAATAGTTCCCCTAAAATAAGCCAGTACCGCTCGGGAATCACTCGCTATATCGAATTAATCCCCCATTTCGTAAATTATGTGACAATAACATATTGTCTGTACGAGACTGTGCGAGATTAACCTAGCTGTGGAATCTCTATTTATATTAACACACATACGAGATTCTCGAAGCTTGTGTACAGAAAATTGATCTTTCAATGCAACGCGTTAAAGACAGTATGTGCTTGCGTTAATCTTTGACAATGTGACGCCTAGGGTTGTCAATATTTTTAAATAATAATTATAAATTATTTTTTAAGTCTTTATTGCATTCTACATTGAACAAAACATTGCTTATAATCTAATCTAAGTAAAACAAATCATACACACAAAAAAGGAAAAAAATTAAATTAATTAACAATAAATAAGATTAAGAATTTGTCTTAGACATGATTTTTTTGTATAAGGCCTATGATCGAGTGGTGAGGAATGAGCTGTGGTCAACGTTATCTACGTATGGGGTGAGCGGTTGTCTGATCCAAGCATTGAAGTCTCTCTATGAGGGTTCTAGTGCCTGTGTCAGAATAAACGGAGCGTACACGGAGTGGTTTCCTGTCGAAAGAGGTGTTCGACAGGGATGTGTTGCGTCACCATGGCTGTTCAACCTTTTCATGGATAAATGTTTGACAGATTTAAAAGAATGTATGTATGGGTTAAGAATGAATGAATTACTCATCAAATGTTTACTCTACGCTGATGATCAAGTAATACTTGCGTCATCCGCTAACGAGCTTCAGGAGATGCTAAATATTATGAATGAAGNACACACACACACACACACACATACACGCAGCTGTGACTGTTAATAATACTGTAAACATAAGAAGAATCTGTAATTGGCATAAGATTTGTTAATCTGTCTTTTTACATGTTTTATTAGTTAAGATGCTATAGATTTTGTGATAATAAATAAATAAATAAATAAAATTTTTAACAAAAAAAGAACCGCCTTCAAAACATAAAAAATATTGCGTATTCTTTTTTAGAGTTCTTCGTATTCTTATATTCGGAGTCGGCGTCAGCGAAGGTACCTACATATACAAGCTTTAGGTGGAAGTGGCACTGGAGCTACGAGGTGGACACGCGGGACACACCAATTATTGTTGCGGCTTACCTTTCTAAATTAAAGACAGCCAAAGGTTATCCTTCTAAAATCTAATGAAAGTCTCATCAAAATAGATCCAAGTGTTTTAGAAATTCACAGGAACAAACTTATAGATAGAAAAATATAAATATTAGTAATACGTTAAATGTAGAGATGGTTACAAGTTGTAAATTAAATCCAATCTTAAAACAACAAGTCAAAGTACATTTTAAAATAACAAGGATATATTACTGTTACTGTTATAAAGTATCAGTTACATTTATCGTTATTTTGACGTCGCTATTATTTGAAATCAGTTTCCATTCAACTTACAATAATTTGTATTAAATGGTAAACACATCAATGTAAGGTAAGTAAAGTAGAAGACTATTAATTCCACTGCTGGGCATATACTTCACTCATAGTAGAGAGGATATTAGAGCATATACCCACCAGGCTTTTCTACCATTAACATCCCACAGCTGGTCACGGGTCTGTGCACTCAAAAGAGAGAGGATTTCAGAGCATAGATAGATCCAACACACTGCTACACTGAGTGTTACACCCGGGATGTGCATGTTTCCTGACTGTGTATTCCTTTATGGGAATGCACAATGATGGGTTGAAAAGAACAACCAAGCACGTGAGTTTCATTGTTATAAAAACAAATTAACAGTGCCTACTGTGAATTTGTAGTATATGTTTCACATGTGTAGAGATTCATAATACATATTATTTTATTCATAAGTGTAATTCTCATGAATCACGGTTTATACATTAACACTTCGTTAACGCTTTACTAATACACTTAATATCAAAACTACAACTGTCGTACTCTACAAACAAGCTTCGCCAATCGGCTAACGCAACGTCATCAATACAATAACTAATATCATGACGCCAACATATTTTATGAAGACACTTAATGAAATATTTCGCCACAGTAAATTTATTATTTAGTTAAGATCTTGCTAAATCAACATAATTGTTATTGTATCAATGGTTATGATAAATAAGTTATAATGGGCAATTTAAATACTTTCCAATCGCAGAGCGTAGCAGAAAACGACAAGTCAATAATTATCAGGTATTTCATTCAATTCGTTCTTTAATCGAATCACAACACTTATATCAGAGGCGAATCTCTGTCTGTCGACAACCCTACTATTAATAGTATCTATAAACTAACATTTTTATAGCCAGTCGACAATATTTCAGGCTTAAAGCGCCTCTCATTGAAAGCCCGACTAGTATTTCATCGTGTTTGTTCAAACGTGCCCGTCTAACCACTGATACATTGAGATATATGCGTGGCAATTAAGACGCTGAAAAAAACCAGAAGTAGTGGCGTACAAATGTCGCGAACTATCATCGCATGGGAGCCGAGGATCAAAAATAACGCTTTTATATTCATGGACATATATAGAGCTGTTCAGCGTTAAGAAACAAACTTGTAGCCCCATATTTTTGAGTAAAGAACGTTCAGAAATCATGTGTCGGTTTAAGCATACGCATTTTTATTATATATTATATGATTGACTGACTATACTCTTTTATCGATGATCTCAGTAGCAGAGTTTCTCAACAGAAACTGAAAATGGACATGGACAATACGAAAATTATATCTAATATCCATGTACCGTCACACCCAGCCATCGTTGAGAACTGAGCTCTCGAAATCGTTGACGAGTACACCTACCTGGGACATATATTCCAGCTAGGTAGGTCCAATTTCGAGAAGGAGGCTAACCGCCGAAGCCAACTCGGTTGGGCAGCGTTCGGGAAACTACGCCAGATATTTCGTCCAATATCCCTCAGTGCCTGAAGACCAAAGTCTTCGAACAGTGCGTGTTGCCAGTGATGACCTACGGTTCTGAGACGTGGTCGCTGACTATGGGCCTCATGCGGAAGCTCAGAGTCACTCAGTGTACGATGGAGAAGGCTATGCTCGGGGTTTCTCTATGTGATCGAATCAGAAATGAGGAGATACGTAGTAGAACTTAAGTGACCGACATAGTGCGATGAATCGCGAACTTGAAGTGGCAATGGTTGGGGCCCGAAGGTGCCGTAGTGGCTACCCCGCACCGGACGGCGCAGTGTAGGCAGAGCCCCCACAAGGTGGATCAATGATATAAAGAGGGTCACTGGTAGCCGTTGGAGCCAGGCGGCGCAATCTCGGACCTTGTGGACGTCTATACGTCATGCCTATGTCTAGCAGTGGATGTCCATCGGTTTAAGCTACGAGGACGGCGAATGTCAAAAAAACATAAAGATTTACCTCTGAGTTGCTTGCCAGTTTCTTCTCAGCGATATCAACTTTCTAAACCGGTGTTCGATTTGTCACCAACGGGCAGACTGACGATTCAAAAGTGCTTTTGAGCCTAGTACAATAAATAATATTTTGATTGTAAGTTGAAATTGCGTAGTTCTCGATCCCGTAGTATTATGGTGAAATTCGTTGTGTCACTTTAAATACGATACGTGAGACAGATGCTTGTCGTGGCGATGCGTCACCATATTGTCTCTCTTTCCACTAGGTTTGACGATCTACTATGTCTGTCGCCGCACCTTCCAACAATGTTTTGTTTCCTAGGCAACAACATAACCTGTATATTATTTTAAAAAAATATAGTTATCACATGGACATTTATGTTAAATACTACCTTTTACTCTACTTAATAATGTACACTAAATATAACTTCTTCTTAAACATATGAGCCATTGATTTGGGAGTTTTTGTACCTTATATTTCTGTCTACATTTCAATACGAGTATTTATTATGTATATCAATTTCTTTGCGACGCTATTTGCGACATTTTATTCTTCTATTATCATTAAAATCAGCATATTTATGTTATGATTGATCTAACGAACACATTTTTATCTAATATATAAAATTATTGTGTCACAGTGTTATCGAACTTCTACAAAACGGCTTGAGTATCTATCTATATATTATATATAAACAAAATCGAAGTAATAACACGCGACCCAAATTTATTGTAGCAACTCTATATAATTCGGTAGTGATGTCGTGACATATCGACAAACAGATGGTCGGCGAGTGCGGCGTCACAACATCGTCTAATTTATGCCCTCCTTAACGCCGTCCCACCTATTAGCTGCACACAGCATATTTCATGCGGTCACTAATGTTGCCATGTTACTTAATCTTTATGGATATCAATTAAAATTCTTCATGATAATGTAAATTTATTTCCTAATAACAAGAGTATATGGAATTAATTGATAACAATTATATATAACGTCAAAATAAGACATAAATGATAAATTGTTGTAGGAATAAACAATAGAATGAGTCCGATCGCGCCTTTCTATCGTTTGCACACTCGGGTCTGACAAAATGTGAGGTTTTACATGCTATAAAACGTTATCACGTCAAAATCTACTTATCTACGTAATAGGGGATTAAAACAATTCATAATTTGTGCCATGTCTATTTGGTCTTTGCAACTTTAGGAAATTGCATTTTCTAATTAGCCTCAGTCTGGACTAGTAGGAGTGGCTAGTTATTGCCCTTTCAGCAAAGACGTGCCCCCAAGAATAAAATTGCGTTCTGGTACTACTCAGAACATAGCGTAACGTTACCAATGGAACTTAGATGTTCAGTCGTTCTTTAATCGTAATTAGTCATACATTACAAATAATATTTGGAAACTAAATAAACGTATATATTTAAATTCGAATATATACAAATATAAGAATACAAAGTATATAACATATTATATAATAAGTACATATGAAAGAATCTTTGAACTGGAATTGGATAGTTGTAAGGTAAAGTAAAAAGTAAGTAGCAGTCTATTAACGTCCCACTGCTGGGCACAGGTCTGTTCACTTATAGGACTGAGGATTTAAGAGTATATATCCACTACATTGCTCCACTGCGTGTTACTCCCGGGATATGCAGATTTCGTGACATTATTTTCCTTCATCGAGTAGCACAATTGAAAACAACAATCAAGCGTAACACGTAACATACATACATACATAGCATCACGCCTCATTCCCATAGGGGTAGGCAGAGACAACATCCTTCCACTTGCCACGATCGTTGCATATCTCCTTCGCTTCTTTCATTCTCATTAAACCTTTCATACAGGTTCGTCGGTTTAGAGTACTCTTGACCTGGCCCTTAATTAAAATGTCCTGGATTTGGTCCAGGAACATTCGCCTTGGTCTTCCCCTTCCAACTTTCTCATTCACGCTTGACAAACCATCTAAGCATACCTTTCGCAATTTTAGTCACTACATCTTCTTTTATACCACAATGTTCTCTTATCACACCATTTCTTACTTACTCTGTCTCTCAGTTTCACATCCTTCTCAACGATCTCATCTCTACCGCATTTATTTTACTTTTGTGATTCTTCTACCATACCCAACTTTCACTACCATACATAAGTGTTGCACCAAAACTCCCGCATGCACAGCCATTGTATATATCTTCTTTAGAAAGAGAAATGACAACTGTGGTGGATTCTCTAAACTAGAATCCACGCGTCTCACCACTAAATAGTTTCCCAGGATACATATTTCTAATTACATTGAAAAAATAAATGCGATAAGATAATCTACTTGCTAAAATTTAAACTAAACTAAACTTCATGAAGTAGACTTTTACTAACATATCATTTGTACTTTGAGAGAGAGAGATGAAGTAGAGTAGATCAAATCCAGAGAGTAGAGTAGATGTACTGTTTAAAACTTCTTATGAATATCTTGTTTTAGAATTTTAAATATGAAACATATTAATCCGACATTGATATGCGAACAAATACAATTTTTTTCTAAAGAAGATAAAGGAACACTCCTATCAACAACAGATAGGGGAAAATTAAGCTTGTTTTTTGTTTGTGGTGACTAAAATTGATCCATTCTAATTTATTTATTTGACCAATTTCAATTTTTTTTTCATCTTTAGAAAGCTGCATTATCACTGAATGATATAGACTGCATTACGTTTGCAAAAAATGGGGTAATGCACTAACGTAACCCAAGGTATGAAAAAATTTGTCACAAAAAATATGTCATTCAGTGCGATGCGCAAGCTATTGATGATATAACAAAAAAATCTAATTTATTTTAACATTTTATTTTTTTCAAAAGTTAATAAAAATGCCGAGAATAATCAAACCATATTATCGATAAATAATTACAGATCGTTTCAGTACGTGTAAAGCATTTTCTAAATAATTAAAATCAGAAATTCCCTTCAAAAAAATAACGGATTTAGAAATGTCAATCTAAAATATAGACAAATAAGACTTTATGTATAGACTTGCGACCTGTCCCGGCTTCACACGGGTAGACATAAATAGGTACACATATTTAAGTTATAAGCGTGATAATTAAAACGACCTTGAATTGACGATTATTATGAAAAAGTGTGTTTCCTAATACTAAAACTAAGTAGCTCTGAAAAGAACTTTTTAAGTGAAGCATAAAAATGTGTTTAAAAACTCCAAATATTCAATGTCGCTTGCGTCCATCGCGTAAGGTAACCTAGTTTATAATGGTGCACCCCCTTCTCCCGCACTGACCCTCTCTCGTCGAGTTAGTATTCTTATTTTAATTTCATGATATCTTTTGAATGGAATATCCGATTTCAATAATTCCAAAACTATTCATCAGGTATTGAGACAGGTTTGAATATTAAATTATTTATTTGGATAAGCTTTTATAAATGGTATGGATAACACGGTCTGACTTTGATCGGCATTTCTATCAATTTGTTGAATGTAAAAAAGTAGTTATAGTGACGTAACTACAATAGGTAGACATGTGGTCTCGAGAAGTTTTTTGTAGATATTGATATATTCTATAATATTGTCGAACATTTTTTTGTCCTATCATTTATACTCTTTACAGCGTATGCGATGAAAGACATTTTATGGCAAATTTTTTTACACCTTCAATTGGTTTTAATAGGAATTTCTAAAGATTTCTATAGTAATCTAGTACTATGTTACTCAGTGATAATGTAACTTTCTAATAAAAGAAGAATTATTAAAATCGGCCCAGTACTTTTTGAGTTTATTCTTTACATACAAAAATACAAATCTTTCCTCTATATAATATTAGTGTAGATGACTGTTTTTATTCGTTAGCACAGTTTTTCTGCACGCATATTTGTATATCTGTCTCAAGGTAATTAAGAACCAAAATATATCTATAGTCCGACTTAGTAGACTGAGATCGTTGAAATTATACTACGAACGATATCGTTAAAACATAATATTGTGTCACCCCAGTTTCCCCAGCTGAGTTATCGAATAAAGCTGCTTTTTATTTCTGGAGCGCATTGCAACTATACCGATGGCTTTCATCTTGTAAACGTTATTAATCGACATGGCTCCCGGACACGCCGACGGCACACCACTAACGCTTACACTGACGGAGATGTTTATACAAACACTTATACATTACGCGTTAATAATGTATCACAAGAACATCTTTAAATAAAACCAGCAATGAATGCTGAAGTAAGGATATGGTTGAGGATTTATTAAACGTTTTATTGTCGAATGTTTATGTACGTTTCGTACGTACATTGTGCAATCAGTCATGCTCATACAAAAAGTGTAAGCCATTGTTACGTTTCGCACAATACGAATAATGCTATTATAAAAAGCTGTTGATCTAGAATAATTGCAAAGATATTTGATATTTTGACGTTAATGTGCAATATTTTATTCATAAAAGCTGATCTGCCTAACTTCGCCTGCGTCACATAAGAGAGAGATATATCAATTTTTATTACCACTATTCAATGAATAACCCTTAAAAGTCATGTCAACTTCCTATTGACATGATACGATAGTTCTGTTTCAACTTTATTGTCTTCCGTTCTTTATTGGCTGCTGATGAGAGGCATTTTGACGAAGAAAGAAGAAGGGCAGTGGTTTGATAAAAAGGGACACGTAGCCAGGTAGGGGGCTTGTCTATTATCTGCTAAAATGTTAACTACTGTAATACTGTGCTAGTAAAATATAAATTGATATTAACTCTTCAAGTGTTTAAATTGTCTTCGTTGTGATAATCTCTTTCTTTTTTAGTCATAATGTAACTGTTGTAATATGCCTAGAGATAACACCAGGCAATAGAAAACAAAAGTAAATCAGTTACAAAGTGACCGTTACCAACAGTGCGTGTGTCGCGTCGGTCGTTAAGCTTTTTAGTAATATTTTATAAACAGACTGTCTATGAGTGATTATTTGTGTTTTTGATTATCTAAGTGATGTGTATAACAATGAAAACCGTTGCGGTAAGATTTAATTTATAAGATATGAGACTATAAATACAAGACGGACTTTTTTCACTATCTTAAAGTTTAGCGCAACATGTCGTTACAGCAGAGTCTTAATTTAATAAAGCAATGATAACATTGTATAGTTTAACTATTAGCAAACATAAAAATCATAACATTTGGTAGTCTTTTATGAACATTTATGTCCCAAAAGCCACTTTGGCGTCATTTGCTCCGCGGGGCAATAGACACTGAAATCGTAATTAACTTGATTTACGTCTGATAGATTACTCATAATTTTTGTCCTTTTTCTGGACATCTAATTAGAAAAAAAAGGCAAAAAAAAATGTTTTTTCAGACAAGCAAAGGTATAAAAGAATAACCTTCTGGTACGTCGCACTTTCCAGATTACAGTGCTTCGTTTTTCTTTGACATTGCTAATATTAAATATATCCGTGGAAGATCTAATAAATTATAAAGAGATTCAATGATAAATATATTTAACAGCTGCTAGTCACGTCTCATAAAGTGAGTTAAAACGTTGACTAATAATTTATTAGATACAGTTTGATTTAATTAGGACAGTTTCAGAATTGTTTCGTGTTTTATGATTTGATAATTATTGTTTTATCCATTTTGACGAGGAAAGCTTTGGTGGTCTTGCCTTGAGACGTGTGGATTCTTGTTTATAGAAATCGCAGGTCACAATTCTGGACACGAACTATTTAGTATCTTTTAATAAAGAAGGAAAAGATTCACTACACACTATGTCACGTTGTTTTTTTCTGACAACACCTTAACCCTTAAATGTAATCTCACCTGTTGATATGTGACGATATAATTTAAGAACATATACAAAACAGCAACCCGTTAACTTTATATCTTTAAATGATAACCCACAGTAACCATTTAAAATGTTTCACATATTCAAAGAAATTGGTGTTATTTACCAAACTATTTTATACAATACAGTATTATTAAATTTTCCAATTAAATACATTACATACGTTGCATATTTCATGTAGTTTAAACTGACCTTGTGTTTTTTCTGACCCAAGTTCAAGTGTACCTTGACACCCACATTTTAGCGTACTTTCAGAGCCACACTCGAGTGTACTTTTTAACCCACGTTCAAGTGTACCTTGACACCCACATTTTAGCATACTTTCAGACTCACACTCAAGTGTACTTTCTAACCTACGTTCAAGTGTACCTTATCACCAACATTTTAGTGTACTTTAAGACCCACATTCAAGCGATTTCAGATCCACGTTCAAAAACACCTTAGCGCACACATTTTAGCATACTTTCAGACCCACCCTCGAGTGTACTTTCAGACCCACATTCACGTACACCTTAACACTCACATTTTAGCATACTTTCAGACCCACGTTAAAGTACACCTTAACAACCACATTTTAGCATACTTTCAGAGCCACACTTAAGTGTACTTTCTGACCCAAGTTCAAGTGTACCATGACACCCACATTTTAGCATACTTTCAGAGCCACACTCAAGTGTACTTTCTAACCCACGTTCAAGTGTACCTTAACACCCACATTTTAGTGTACTTTAAGACCCACAATCAAGCGATTTCAGATCCACGTTCAAAATCACCTTAGCACATACATTTTAGCATACTTTCAGACCCACACTCGAGTGTACTTTCAGACCCACATTCAAGTACACCTTAACACTCACATTTTAGCATACTTTCAGACCCACGTTTAAGTACACCTTAACACCCACATTTTAGCATACGTTCAGACCCACACTCAAGTATACTTTAAGACCAACTTTTTTATAGCTATAGCAGACAAACGAGCTGGCTGGTCACATGATGTTAAGTGATTACCGTCACCCATGGACGTCTGCAGCATCATAGGAGCAGTCGATGCGTTGCCGGCTTTAATTAGTATGTTGATCTCAAAGTACACACATAATTGTAGTTTAAAATCCACAGACTGCCTTATTGATCTCTTGGTTATCAAGTTAGTCGATCGTGCGCCTCATCTCTCCCCGGTCATGTCGTATAGAGAGTGAGAGTGTACTATGTCTGCCAACATGCAGCGGAGCAGCGTGGTGGGTCTGTGCTCTAAAAATCCTCTTTCCTGTGGGTGAGGAGGCCTGTGCAGTGAGACCTTAATGATCTTCAAGACATCGACAAGTGTGTATTAATGAAATAAAATCATTTTTATTAGTCATGTCACCTCGATCGTCGCTTTGATGTACTGGCATTGAGTGCGGAGTCCTCGCACTGGGGCTGATGCGGACGCGGCGAGTGGCAGCCTTAATTGACAATAATCAATTCCTGCGACCCGCTTTCAATATTCCTTCATCTAGGATTTTTCTCTCTGGTTCGTTTTTCCACCGTCTCCCGTCTGAAATTTATCGCTCAATTAGTCTTGTTTAATAGCTGCCTGCCGCGTTGATGTCTACGTCTCGCGCTTGCAAGGGCTGCCACATAAAATTATTTTATCTCTATTAACAATATAAATGCGAAAGTAACTTTGTCTTTCGCGCTTTCACGACAAAACTACTGAACCGACTTAAATTAAATTTGGTAGACAGATAGTCTAGACCTTGAATAAGAGAGCTACTTAATAATAAGAAAAAAGTGTTGTAAGGGGTGAAAGTAACGTCATTTTTAGAGCTAGACGCTTGAAATTAATTTTAAGACTGTTGATACGATAAATAAATATGACATTCAAAGTGTATAAAAGTTTTACCCTTAAAAAATGTAAAATAACAATCCATATCCTAATAATGCTAAAGTGACTCATGAAATTTGTTATATCGATAGAGTCTGAGAAAGGGCAATAAGTGAAATTAAAACATATGTCGGAGAAAAAGACAAAAAACATAGGTTCTCGCCGACATCGTCGTTAGTGGGGTCTATATTTCAATCTCCAAACTGTGGGCGTCGGTGGGTAATGTTGGTGCAATCAAACACTTTATTCATTAACTCAGATTATAATATCCAATCATTTAATATTCCCGATATTAATTTACACAAAAACATTAATATTCATTATTAGGAACACGATAGTTTCAACAGTCGATCGCTCTGGCAGACTGCTAACTGAGAACTATCATGAAACGCCGCCGATCTGTGGATCATTGACTCTGTCCAGCGCCGATAGATGGCGCCAGCGTTCCGAAAACTACTTATATCCGTCATATATATCACTAAAATATTTATTGTAACATATGTGTATAGGAGTAACAAAAACATAAGAAATTGATTTATGGTGTTAAGAATACACACAACGCTCGTAAATTGATTAGATATCAATCGATAAACGAAAAGATTGCCATAGTTGCTAATATTCTGGATATACCAAACCTTGTGAAAGAGCATTGCCACAATATACATACATACATACATACATAGCATCACGCCTCATTCCCATAGGGGTAGGCAGAGACAACATCCTTCCACTTGCCACGATCCTTGCATATCTCCTTCGCTTCTTTCATTCTCATTNCACTTTATTCATTAACTCAGATTATAATATCTAATCATTTAATATTCCCGATATTAATTTACACAAATACAATAATATTCATTGTTAGGAACGCGATAGTTTCAACAGTCGACCGCTCTGGCAGACTGCTAACTGAGAACTATCGTGAAACGCCGCCGATCTGTGGATCATTGACTCTGTCCAGAGCCGATAGATGGCGCCAGCGTTCCGAAAACTACTTAAATCCGTCATATATATCACTAAAATATTTATTGTAACATGTGTGTATAGGAGTAACAAATACATAAGAAATTGATTTATGGTTTTAAGAATAGACACAACGCTCGTAAATTGATTAGATATCAATCGATAAACGAAAAGATTGCCATAGCTGCTAACTTCGGGATATCATCAAAATAAAGAGAAGACTCAAAAGAACCAAACCTTGTGAAAGAGCATTGCCACAATATAGTGCAGTGATATCTTATGGTATACAGCAACCGAATTTATTAGTAACTTACATACATGGCATCGCGCCTCATTCCCATAGGGGTAGGCAGAGACCACATCCTTGAGACACTTGCCACGATTCTTGCATATCTCCTTCGCTTCTTTCATTCTCATTAAACCTTTCATACAAGTTCGTCAGTTTAGTAGTACTCATGACCTGGCCCTTTTTTAAAATTTCCTGGATTTTGTCCAGGAACGTTCGCATTGGTCTTCCCCTTCCAACTTTCTAATTCTATCATTCATTCTCTCTACGTGCCCAATCCATCTAAGCACACCTTTCTCAATGTTAGTCGCTACATCTTCTTTTAAACCACGACGTTTTCTTAACATACCATTTTATACTTTGTCACTCAGTTTCAATCACGTCATACTTCCAACGCTCTTATAACTTCATTGAATTTTAGTCAACTTTATTGCACAAATTGCAAAATTGCGGGCTTAAAGCTAAAAAGCTACCAAGCTAAACTTTCTGATAAACGAAAAATAGATGTGCAGTACAATTAATATATGTCGGAGAATAAGAGAGATGGAGTGCATAAAGCACAGGGGCGTAGGGTTCTCGACATCGTTATTAATTGGATCCATCATTTAATTTCTTATGCTGTGGGCGTTCGTGGGTAATGTTGGTGCGATAATGCTCAATCACTTAATGTTCTCGATATCAATTTACGCAAACTCATTAAAATAATAGCTAGGAACGCGACAGTTTCAATAGTCGACCTCTCCAGCCGACCGCCACTAGAGAACTGCCGAGAGACGCTCTGGACTGCCACTTATTGACTCTACCCCCACGCCGATACACAGATGGCGCCAGCGTTCCACAGACTATTACACACGGACCAGCGATCCACAGACTCTTGCACTCCGACATATATAATATAAAAATAAGTTAATTTATCAAAGTTTATAATCTGTATTATAAAATATACGATTTTATTGCACAAATACATTAAATTAGTTATATATCATAACTATTATCAATATTTATGATGCAAAGACGACCCTGTTAGAAGAGAAAACTTTGTAGAGCTTGAAATAGTTAAAAGTCGATATGTCACTGCAAAATTTTAATACATTATTGAATAAAATACAACAATTTATACAAGATTATAATAATATATATTAGAAATACTAATACTTTATCAATATAGCAATAAAATGGTGTCCACCTCGGGATTCTGAATCAAATTTATCAAAGTTGAGTTAACATTGAAATTGTATAACTTGAGAAATGCTTAGGTTATTGTATAAATTTTGTGTGTAATACGAGGAGGGATCAAAAAATATTGGTGCGATTTTTATCTGTTCCCCAAATTGAAAGACTACTTAAGAGGAAACGGATATGAAGACGATAACGAGGTAATGAATGCCATGAAGAGCTTTTTGCAGGACCAACATAAAACTTTTTTTTTTTAAAAGGATTGATAGCGTGAAAAAACGCTGGATTTCGGTGTGTAGAAAGACTCGGGGACTAAGTAAAAAATAATGAAATAATCTCATTCTAATTACTTTATGATCCCCCTAGAATTATAAAAGGTTTCGTGTTAATAAAATGTTTTAATGATTAAGTTTTAGGTGACATGCTCACTGTCAACGGTATATGTCTATCGCATGTTAAACAATGAGTAGAGAGGGGAAGCGTCCGTATGCAATACGGTTAGCGCTGTTAGCGCTGGATTAGAGAGAGAGAGAGAGAATGGGCTTGCTTAGTGTGACAAAGTAATTTACCCACCCATAAGAAGTTATCTCTACAAGAAGAAAAATGTACGGTCAGTAACTAATAATTCTGTACGAAATGTAGCAAAATAAATTTGTCAATCAGATAAAACGGCGTTGATAAAAAAGTGGAGAAACTTCGCAACGCCAGCCCTGACAGCTCGGAAGACGCAGAGAAATGGGATTAAATTAATTGTCGCATCAGTCAGGAGGGCGTCGGGGTGTTTTTTATTAGTCGAGTGCTCCCCCTCCTCCCTCCCCCGCACCGCGCTAGAGTAAATCACGTTGGACCAACGAGCCACAAATTTTGGATTTGTTGAACACATATATCATCTTAAATCTTAGAAACAAATCAACGGATTTTAATGCAGTTTGCAGCATTAAATAGTGTAATTCAAGAGGAAGGCTTACATGTGCAACACATAAAATAAACTAAAAGTAGTTTATTTGGTTAGCTTCAGCACTTTAATGTATAAAAGATTGGAGCTTTCTTTTAAGGGTGGAAGTTACCCCCGTGGCAGAAGACCCGCAAGCAAAAAAAAAATTATAACGAAGAACTTAACACAAAATCTTATACAGTATAAAATTATTTTCGATTGTGAAGTGTAATTGTATGAAAGTGTTTCTATGTACTGTATCGTAAAGTGTGAAAGATCTTAATAAATAATTAGAATGAATACATACATACATAGCATCACGCCTCATTCCCATAAGGAACAGAGACTACGTCCTTCCCCTTGCCATGATCCTTGCATATCTCCTTCACTTCTTTTATTCTCATTAAACCTTTCATACAAATTCATCGGTATAGAGTACTCTGGACCTGGTTCTTATTTAAATTGTACTGGATTAGGTTCCGGAACCTTCGCCTTTCCCCCCGGTCTTCCCCTTCCAACTTTCCCATAAAATCTTGGTTTATAAATCCTTTTTGTCAGTCTCTTTTCATTTACTACATGCCCAAACGCTCTCTTATCACACTATTTCCTACTTTGTCATTCAGTTTTAATCCACTCATAATTATAAACGCTTTCATTTCTATCCCATTTCTTTTATTTTTGTGCCATACCCAACTTTCACTGCCATACATAAGTGTTGGCACGATCACTCCCGCATGCACAGCTAGTCTGGCCCTCTGAGACACCATCTGGCTATTCATTAAGGCGTGCAGAGCACCATTTACCATATTCCCTGCATTCACTCTCCTTTCAATATCACTTTCACATCTTCCATCTTTTGTAAATTTAGATCCCAAGTATACAAATTCTTACACCTCTTCCACTTCCTCCCCATCTATCGAAATATTTCCATTCATCATAGATTCATTTCTTTCAAAAAGCATAACTTTCGTTTTGCTTACATTTACTTTCATTCCTTTCCCTTTCAAAGCTTCATTCATAATATTTACCATCTCCTGTAGCTCATTAGTAGATTCATTAGCAGCTTAATCATCAGCGTAGAGTAAACATTTGATGAGTAATTCATTCATTCTTAACCCATGCATACTTTCTTTCAAATCTGTCGAACAGTTATCCCATATTTCAATATATAATTTTAAATAGCTACGTTAGTTTATATTTTACACTATACGTTTTAGTAAGAATTCCACATCGTCGTAATTTAATGGTAATATGTGTTTATTCAAAATATCTTTGGGATCGCGCAATTTTAAGGGAAGTTTTCTATTAATTAAATTATACAAATAATTGGATAGTGAGCAGTAATGGTTTAGAGCAAAAGTAGTTCTTTAGAAATCTGTTTTTGATGAGATATATCTATGAACTAGAGGATTACAAGGTAATGTTTTGAGCTACGAATGATGTTTGAAAAATATAATTTTCTGACTGAGAGTAATCCGGAGTTGAAATGAAACAGCTACTGAAGCGTATTGATATTCAAGAAATTTAGTTTTGACTACTCCTATTTATATTTCGGAGTGCAATAGTCTATGGATCGCTGGTCCGTGTTTAACAGTCTGTGGTACGCTGGCGCCATCTGTCTATCGGCGTAGGCCAGAATCAATAAGTGGCAGTGCGGCGCGTCTCTCGGTAGTTTTCGGGTGATAACCCGGCAGAGCGGTCGAATTATTTAGTTAATGAGTCTGTGTTAATTGATATCGAGAACATTAAGTAATTGAACATTATAATCTGAGTTAATTAGTAAAGTGTTTGATTGCACCAACATTACCCACCAACGCGCACAATATAGAAATGGAAATTATGGATGCTATTAATGACGATGTCGGCGGAGAACCCTACACCGCTATGCTTTATGCTTTCCTTCTCTCTTATTCTCCGACATATATTATAATGCAAAAATGCCCAAAATTTCAAAGAATTACAATGTGATATCGTTTTAAACATATTTTTGAGTGCCTTAATCGTAAATCTGCTTCCTAATATCTTTGAAAACTCTTCTTTTAATTACTTCAGTTTTAAGCATTGCTCACCCAAAATTCATAGATCGCTTTGCATATCTTGACGTAACTGAATCTGATCTATATCAGTAATAAAAAACTTCTTAAGGTATCCCTAAAATTAAAAGTTAAACAACACCTTCTCTCTATAACGTACATATCCAAAATATGAATGCTATGTTTCGGTATGTTAAAAGGCCTCTGGAAGACACCTCTTTTTAGAGATAAGGAATAATACCTTCACCTAATGTTTTTGTACTATATTTTACTTGTTTTGGTACATAAATAAACGATGGCTAAACCTTACGAGAAAGACCAATCTATGTCTTATTTACCATTGTAGTAATTTTTATCTTTTACATATAAATATGTGTTATCTATCAAGCTATTTTATACAATACAGTATTATTCAATATCCAATTAAATATATTACATACGTTGTGCATTTCATGAAGATCAAGACTGTCCTTAACAGCATTTCATTAAAATGTATATCTTGGAAGGTATCAGACTTCTAAAAACACACGCACATTGTATATTGCGTATAAGTCAAAACGTAATTAAAGTTACTAGGTAAAAAGTGATTTATATACTTAATTATATGTCGGAGAATAAGTGAGAACGGAGAAACATAAAGCACAGAGGTGTTGGGTTCTCCGCCGACATCGTTATTAATTTCTTATACTGTGGGCGTCGTGGGTAATGTCGGTGCAATCAAACACTTTATAAAAAACTCAAGTTATAATGTTCAATCACTTAATATTTCCGATATCAATTTACACAAACTCATTAACAATAATAGCTAGGAACGCGACACTTCCTACAGTAGACCGCTCCGGTCGAGCGCCACTCGACAACTGCCGAGAGACTCCCGCCGGACTCTGTCAATGGTGACAGTCCGGCAGGATGTCAGATGGCGCCAGCGTTCGACAGACATCTGCCCTCCGGCATATATATGTTAATTTAATGCAATAGGAAACCTGGAAGAAAACCTAAAACATATTTTAACATCATGCAATATTTTTAAGTTAATTTAAAGGAACATTAATTTATCCTTTGTTAAAAAACAACTTTTATAATAAATTATCTTGTTGAAGGTAACACACGAAATTAATATGTACGAGGCCGCAATTAAGCAATGTCGTTACATTGTATTTTAATTTTATTCAACAGAAATATAATTAAACCTTCTTATAAAATTGTAAAAGCACTGTTAACTATTGGTCATATGGTTATTCAAGTAACGAAACGGTAACATTATGTTGCAAGATAAAACTCTGTAAATGTCATGTGTCTAAACAATAAATCTTAACGACTAGAAATACATAACATTCCATAGAATACCTAAATAGTTTAGAGATAACATATTCGTATATACTCATGTGTATAAATAATTAATATACAGCACTAGAACTGGATCAATTCAACTTCTGTATGTGTGTAAATAATAAATACAAAGGAATGATAGGGTTACTAAGTTTCTTTGGAATCGGTGGTAGATTTTTTACCAACGAGTAGACTAATAACTATTCAAGAGCTTTTTAATAAAATATGTTTTTATTATGCTTTTAAACTTTTAAATAGTTATGTCTATTTATTTTACTATATCTAAGTCTATACTATATCTACGTATTTTTTTAAACACATAAATATGTGTGTTAGTAAATATAAAGTAATAGAGCACATAAGCTTATGTTTTATGTTTTAAAATAACTAATTCACATACTTTTGTGTGTAAATAAAAAATATAACTATAGAAACACATTACTGTTCACGCCGGCCTTAACCCTGGCATGGACTCGACCCTGGACCAGGGCCCAGGATTCCAGGTCGAGTAGGTCCCCGAGACGGCGGGAGGAGAAAGTTAAGGGGAGAATCCACCTAGGTGTCTAACAGATATAAGTGAATTGTAGACCTATCTGGTCTCCCGGCGCCGACTTCCTCGACGGCGACGAGCCCTGGCAGATGAATGATCACGTGAAATGTGTATTTGTATGTGTGTGTGTGGAATGTGTCTTTGCCTTCCAAGGCATCCAAAGCTGCTGTAGGCGACGCCGGTTCTCTGTTCTACTCCAAAACCTCATATACTCTCGTAAACGCACGCCTCCCGATAGCCAGTACATTAGTACGACGGAAAACTTGCAGATGGCGCGAGTACGCTCCTTCCGAGGTACCAATGGTTGGCGCCAGATTGCGCGAACAATTATGCAATGCATGCAATATGTCGTAAAATGATACTTGTTGAAATGATGTTATATGTGTAAACAATAGATATAAAGCAACAGAAACGTGTTGTATTGTCGTATATATTTTGAAAGATTTCAAATTGAGTGTTTTTACGCCTCATACTTCTATTGAGTATTACTGAAACATAAATGCACATAATTTTACAGTATTAGAAACACAGTAACTCGTGTATTATGCTAATTAAATCTTGACTTTGTTATTAAATTTCAATGTATGTTTGTATTAAATATAAATTAATAGAGACATGTTATTAAATGTTTAACGTATAAATTATGTGGTGTCTTCCAATGTGCTTTTTAACGTTTAATGGTATAACTTACGTATTCATGAGTTTCTATGTGTGTATTATACACATGATATAATAAAAACATATTAGTTTTGTGTCTTAAAGGGTTTGACACTATTAAAATAAAAGAAACTTCCGTCAGTGTGTTTTATTATTATAAACTATGTGTTTTTATATTCTTATGTGTGTAAATAGTAAAAAATAAAGCGATAGATACATGTTACCGCATCCATTAACTGTATTTTGTACAGTAGACATGTATCCCACCCGATTTGTTCACGCTGTGATCTCTGACTCGATTTATCGAGATTATTTTTAACGCCGATCGCCCATCACTACCCGCTAGTGACGAGCTTGCACAGATTAGGTGAAATTTATATATTTCACACAAATTTCTGATCTTTGTTAGAGCGATAGTTACACAATTAGATACCTGTTAAGAGTCGTGGATTCGAATAAGTGTTTTTACAAAGCATCGTAACGGAACGCACATTTTTTGTTGGGTGACACATTTTTGGGGGCCAGTTGGTGCAAAAGTTAGTCTGACAGCAAAGATCAGTTGTTATCCTTTTTAATTGTGCGTAGATACTACCGGTCCAATTCTGTACTATACTCCTTTACCGACTGGTCTTTGTCCAAACATCCGATAAGGTTAGGGAAAATCTAAACGGGAGTGTGGGACTGACAGTAATCAGAATACCCACTAAATCCCAGGGATACCCTTCCCATCCATTAGTGGAACACCAGAGGATCGGTTGACGCAACCTACCCTGGTACTCTGGGATACTCCCGCTGGGAAACTTAGGAAGGGAGTAGGTGAAACGCAAATTTACCCCTCCTACCTCCCAATCTCTTGTGCCTCCTTCAGCGAAATAAAAGACTTGCAGAAGGAGGCTACTGCCCTTCACCCCCTTTCGCTAGTGAGCATTGCGCCAATATCCAAACATCCTGGATCCTGACCCAGACAAAAAAGCATCTTTTCCGCATAATACTCCTCATAAGCATGCGGCTAATTAGAGCTCGTTTGAGAACCTTCAGCATTTGCGACAAACTGGTTCTCAGACATTTCCTGAACTTTCCCTGATGGATCTCGAAACCAGGTCCTTAAGCAAAGCCAACGAAACAGTCAAAAATAAAAATAAATAAACAGTAAAGGCCCTGAAACGAATTTTAAGGATCTACACTTTATACATTCCAGTTTTGACTGTGACCTTACCTAATGGTAAATGATGACATATTCTAAGAACCGTATTTGAATTTTGAGCAAATTATTTTAAACGTGCAATAGAAAACACTGTATTTTGACAGACAGAACTGCAGGTAGGTGATAGTACGCTATTTGAACAGCATACACCGTGAGTCTCGTACAAGCCATAATGATTTTCCGTTCCCATTGCGAGATACTCGTATATAACCACGTCACGCAATGATTTGCAGGCTGACAGCGAATACACACAGTCTGCGAAAATGTCCAACAATCATCGACTATTTTTACATCAGCTTGAATTTAAGGTGGAAGTTAAACCTGGTAAGAAATGGACTGGATAGTAAAGTACCGCCATGCAAGAGATTTGTGTTCTGGTATGATGCTGTGTGGAAATCATAAGAAGTATTGTAATATCACTTAGCATCAGGTGTGAGCACAGTCAAGCGCTATCACCAGTAAAAAAAAAGACGTTTCTACACAGCACACTACTGATATCCAATCTTTTTCCTTTGTGAAACATCTGTGGTGGTAGGAAGGTAAGTAGAACTATAATGCTATTAAACCAAGAAAATTTGAGCCGACTCGGCGAAGGAAAAGATCATCAATATGGCTTCTGATGATTGATCGCATTCCAATTTGATGTCCCGGATGATTGAGACTGAATATTCACTGTGGTGGGACGTGCGCAAATATATTAATATTCAAATTTAAAAATTCTTTGTTCAAGTAGGTCTTTACAGCATTTTTGAGTCGTCAAGAATATGATTCTACAAATATTAATTTCAATGTACTAATCAAATAACGAGTTGAAATCTTCAGTTACGCACCCCAGAAGAAGAAGAAATTCATTCGGAAGTGTGGGACTCGCTGAGCAACCAGAATTCCCACTAAAACCCTGCGTATCCCTCGTCGTCCTAAGATGAGATCACTAAATTGTGGCATTTACATTCCACTCTACTGACCCGGATGATCGACTATGTCAATCAACAGATTACTGAGTGGAATAGTGGAACGCATATCTACGCATTTTGCCACCCAGCTTCCTTCTACGAAGAATGAGGGCATCTGCCACATCCCCCCTTTGCTTCTCATTTGTCTACTTTAGCAAGATGAGGATTTTGCAAAAGAAGGCAGCCGCCCTCCGTCCAAATACACTAGTGAGCATCACGTTGACTATGCTCTTCAGCGAAAGGTCTTCTTCAAACAGCGCTGAGGCTCCCACACCGGATACTCTGAACGTATTTTGCATCGTATCTACAGTAACACCACACTCATGACAGATGGACGTTTTTTCAAGACCTACTTATTGCAGATTCTTGCCGAATCAGCCATAGTCGGTCGGCATCTGTCCTAATGATTCAACTCTCAGCTCCAAGGTCCAAGGTTAGATCCAAGGCTTCATTTTTGGATTAGTGCTCTGTCGACGAGAACCTTGATCTTCCAGTCTTGTTCATCGTTAGGTACACCGCTATAAGATACGCTCGCAGCCATTCTACCTCCACCCACAGATACGCCGCCTTATGCTCTAAGATACGTTTTCTTTTTCTACTCCATCCTCCTGCGCTTTTTGTTCTTCTACACACGCAACTGTTGAGGAGTTTCAACTAGCTTAGATGGTACAACTTGTCTTTGATTGACAGCAGTTGAGGTCTAGCTCATAGATAATTGAAATTCGCCGAACTAAATGCCTGTGTGTCCGTCACCGTTTCAACAAGAAGCAGTTAAATAAAGTACACACACGGAGTCCGCATATTAAGGGCTCGATATGTCTGCGCTTTGCCTAATGAACTATTTGAATGTAGGCCTTATTGGCTCGGAATAAACAGAGATATAAATGTGACGGGTGAGCGGTGCGTGCGCAACTAAACTACCTGCTTATGCAGCTATTTACCGAGAATACGTTGGTGGATTTATTGAATTCACAGTTGGGTAATACTGCGTATATAAATGTCACGTTTTTATACAAATTGCTTAACCGATTGATAGATTTTTTTTACATAATTGCGTTACCCGCTTAGTTCTCGACGCGTTGGGGATATGGGAAACCCTCATACACCCATAATAAGCTCAAGTTTGGCATCTAGAGTACTGCACTCATCTGTGGGCTGGAGCACCCCAATATCAACTCCTATCCTTAGATTGCATACAAAGACCGCTACAAGTTTGTTCTACAGCATTGCTCACGGGGAAAGGAGGAGCTATTTAATTAAGTAACACCGTCTCGGTTCTACGATCGCTCAATTCGCAAATTCCATCCGCACAACTTGGATGCGTGACGTTCAAGCACAGTTCGTTTCCTTTCCTTTCAGCTCGAACTTCCAGTAAAGGTTTTCCCGCAAGGAGACTTTCAAGAGGCGATTAAACTCCTTCCTTTAAGCCGGCAACGCATCGACAGTGCCTTTGGTACTGCAGATGTCCATGGGCGGCGGTAATCACTTAACATCAGTTGACCCGCTAGCTCGTCGCTTCGGTTGGGCAGCGTTTGGGAAACTACGGCAGATATTTTCGTCCGATACTCCTCAGTGCCTGAAGACAAAGCTCTTAGACCAGTGTGTGTTGCCAGTGATGACCTACGGCTCTGAATCGTGGACGCTGACTATGGGTTATGCTCAGAGTTTCTCTACTCGATCATATCAGAAACGAGGAGATCCGTAGAAAAACCAAAGTCATCGATATAGCCCTACGAATCGCGAACCTGAAGTGGCAGTAGGCGGGGCACATAGTCCGACAGACCGATGAACGTTGGGGCCCGAAGGTGCTGGAGTGGCGAACCCGCACACGGCGCAGTGTAGGCAGAACCCCCACAAGACGGACCGATGATATAAAGAGGGACGCCGGTAGCCGCTGAAGCCAGGCGACGTAAGATCGGGCCAAAGTCACCGACATAGCCCTACGAATCGCGAACCTGAAGTTGCAATGGGTGGGGGACATAGTCCGACGGACCAATGGTCGTTGGGGCTCGAAGGTGCTGGAGTGGCGACCCTGCACCGTAGAGAGACCCCCCACAAGGTGGACCGACGATATAAAGAGGATCGCTGTAGCCGGTCGGTAGGTGCTGGAGCCAGGCGGCACAAGATCGTGCCTTATGGACGTCATTACTTGAGACCTATGTCCAGCAGTGGATGTCCATCGTTTGAAGCGACCCGCTAGCTCGTTCTTCTGCTATTACTATAAAAGACTATAAAACCCGTTCTTAAAGAGTGTCATAGATTTTCAAAGCCATTGGGCGAATAGTTTTTATTCAATGTAGTTTAATAAGTGATCGTTGGTTAATGGTATGTGGGGAAACTCACTCTTAGGGAGCGTCTACTTTGCGAAAGAAGCCGCTGCATGGGCTAGAGATAGAGGTTGTTTTACCTATGGTTGGGATTACAAATGAGCGCAGCATTTCCAATGAATCTGCACTTACTAGAGAGTATTAGAGTAACTATTACATTATAAAAGATACGTCTGTTTAACTAGACAAATGATTTCTGAATCTCCTTCACTCCAAATAATGGCATCAAAATTATGTATTTCGCTCTTTTTGCTGTATAAGTGAATATTATCACAAATTTATATAAAGTTATCCTTATAATATTGTTTATGTTGCGTACTAATACTGTGCAAACGGAGTCGCGGGCATCATCCAGTGAAAGCATAAAACCCGATATATAAATCCCGTGACATAAAATCTCCGATATAAATTATAATAATCCAGTTTTAGTGTCGATAAACTGAGTTATAAACCAGTGTTGCACGATTTCACCACATCCAGTGCGTCATGTTCTTTCTAGAGTTATTAATATGTAAGTTTACGAGATGCTCGCGAACGGACCGACAGTTGCTTATGTCGCTCACATTGGTCGTTAAATCTTGTAATTGCTGTTTTATTAACTGTATTCTGATAGGTTGAAACTTCACGTGAATATACCGGTGGTCAATTCGGCATCTCTGCAAAGATCTCAACACGGCCCATGTTTCCACCGAATCGAAGGCTTTCTCATGGTCCACGAACGCCAAGGAAAGTGGCCGATTATACTCCTCCATCTTCTGCATAATCTGCCGCAGCGTAAAGACGTTGTCTATGGTACTAAAGCTTTATAGAATCCGGCTTGTTCAGGGGGCTGGAAAACTTGTCAAACTTGCGAGCAGGATGATTCGTAATGATCGTATTCTCGTAGTTGCTCAGCGTGCATGGAGAAGGCTTTGCTCGGAGTTTCTCTACGCGATCAAATCATAAATGAGATCCGTAGCTGAACCAAAGTCCCTGTATAGCCCTACGAATCGCGAACCTGAAGTGGGAGTAGGCGGGGCACAAAGTCCGACAGACCGATGAACGTTGGGGCCCGAAGGTGCTGGAGTGGCGAACCCGCTCACGGCGCAGTGTAGGCAGAACCCCCACAAGATGGACCGATGATATAAAGAGGGACGCTGGTAGCCGCTGGAGCCAGGCGACGCAAGATCGGGCCTTGTGGACATCATCACGTCAGACCTATGTCCAGCAGTGGACGTCCATCGATTGAAGCGACGACGACGACGAAGTACAAAGGTGTTTCTATCCCATATAGCGCTTTATAGTATGCGCAGGTTCATCGAAAGTGCTGCACCCGTTTGCAATCCCAAACATATACTCTCCAACATAAACTCTTTTTACTGTCGCTTTTTCATTTCATCGACTTTCTAGAGAGGTTATCAAAACTGTTGCGTAATCTTTAACATCCATGGATGTAAAACTGTCTGATTGTAATCCAAATCGATTTATTTTAACTGTAATGTAAAACGTAACACGTGAATTGCTTCGTTCATGGCGACATACAATGTTATCAGAGGTAAAAATTCACCGAACGTCAGCCGAATGACCCTCCGATGGTTATTGGGCTTCCAGGACCGTGTCCGAATGGTAACGACATGATTATCAGTGTGAACGGAGGCTAAGAAAGTTACTTACGTGATTGCATTGAAACCTCTACTAAAACGATTTCTACCTACCTACCAGCCATTGATCTTTAATCAGTTATATGGCTTTAAACGTTTACGAAAACATTCTTATATCGCGATGTGTGATGTGAAAAAAACGTGATGTTTATTTCTTTTAATTCAATTGGATTAATTACTACTTGAAGGATAAATTTAAAACTCTGTAGCGCTTTTAGAGGTACAATGATCTTAAAAAATCATAGTCGATATTATTCATCATTTTCTTGCCCTTATCCCACTAGTTGGAGTCGGCACAGCATGTTTCCTTTCGCCACTTCACTCTATCCGCTGTAATTTCTACATTCACACCCCTTACACACATATCCTCTTTCACACAGTGCATCCACACGTTTTTTGGTCATCATATTTAGGACCCTCTTACATACATGACTATCCTCCTCTTCTCATGACATGTCCATACCACGATAGCCTTCCACTCCTTAACTTCTCGGTCACTGGTGCTACTTTCACACTTCCGCTAATATACTCATTCTTAATCTAATTTTGTCACTCTCAACATTCACATCTCCGCTGCATGCAATTTCCTTTCATTCTCTCCTTTGATAGCCCAGCACTCTGATCCATACAGGATGACAGGTCTTACCATCGTCTTATAAATTTTCCCCATTAGTTTAAGGGACATTCTGGCATCCCAAATTGTTCCCGAGATCTGCCTCCAATTCATCTAACCTGCATTTATCCTGCTAGTAACATCCCGGTCAATGCCGTCGTTTTGAAAGATAGAGCTCAGGTAACGGAAATCCGAGCAGACTCGAAGGGATATACCATCTAAGACAATCGAAGTAATGGATCCCCGAAATCACAGAACAGATGTG
Organism: Elymnias hypermnestra; assembly: GCA_015832385.1. Classification (NCBI taxonomy): domain Eukaryota; kingdom Metazoa; phylum Arthropoda; class Insecta; order Lepidoptera; family Nymphalidae; genus Elymnias; species Elymnias hypermnestra. Next base: position 2,896,073 of record JACTOM010000894.1, read on the forward strand.
TGTGTGTATCGGAGAATAAGAGAGAACGGAGAAGCATAAAGTACAGGGGCGTAGGGTTCTGTCAGGGTTCTCCGCCGACATCGTCATTTAATTTCTTATTCTGTGGGCGTTCGTAGGTAATGTTGATGCAATCAAACACTTTGTTAATTAACTCGGATTATAATGTTCAATCGCTTAATGTTCCCGATATAAATTTACACAAATTCATTAACAATAATAGTTAGGGACGCGGAAATTCCAACAGTAGACCGCTCCGGTCGAGCGCCACTTGATAACTGCCGAGTGACTCCCGCCGGACTGCCTCTATTGACTCTGTCCCACGCCGATAGATGTCGCCAGCGTTCTACAGACACCTGCCCTCCGACATATATATATATAATGAATTTTCCCAATATTCTAAATGTGGCATAGGATTTTCTAGAAGACCCCTAAAAGTGCTACAGTTTTTCATTCAAAGGATAATGCTAAAAAGTCACCCGAGGACATTGTAAAGAGTTCATTCAAGTTTGCAAAACCTATTTTCGATTTTCTGTGAGATAATTAATCTCCGAAATATGGTTGACCTTGTCATGGCCGCCATTACGTAAGTTTACCTTACTTAATCTAATACCTTACTTAACACATTAAGTAAGATTCAAATACCACCTATCAGATTCTAAACAATTAAGATGACATATCAGTCAGTAGCAACTCTCTGAGATGCTTTTATGCTAAGGTAAGTATAGTTAAACCAAGTAAACTTGATGAAAAGATTTATGGTGGTCTTTCTAATCTATCCTACATTAAGTGAAATTTGGATTAAGTGCGATGAGCATTCAGCAGATTGTTTACATAAATAATTTTAATATGTATTAGCCTTCAGTTTCCATGTAAGTGAATATTATATTCTTTATGGAAAATAAATGTCTTAAACCATAATTACCTCAAACCTTTTATGTATAACCTTTAAAAATAATATTTTAAAAAAGAAAAATAATTATAAGTGTGTCCTTTACACCTGTCAGAAGTGAAAATTCCTCTGCCAAACTAATTTTTAAGTCTTGTTTATATTTATACAGTGTCGAAAATTTGTCAATATTAGAAATTATTAATCAAATTTTGTTTTTGAATAGAAAATTTAGAAAACAGGATTAATGAAATATTTTTATTTTAAATTTTATGAAAAATAGTATATTAAATTACTAATTTTCTAATGGCAAATTAAAATACCACATGCTAATTGTAAATATTAAAACTACCTGAAGGTTTTCAAACGAATTAGCATAAAAAAATCGCTGCACATCTTCGTGACGTTAATCACGAATTCATCAATCAATTCTAAATTATACATTAATCTTATTGAGACTAAGGTAAATAAATACCTTAATAAATAACGGAGGCGCTTTTTCAACTAAACTTGATAAACTTAATCCCACATCCACAGGCAAGCACGCCCATTACCGCACACGCACGCATGCACGCCCATTAAAGCACACGCACGCATGCACGCCCATTAAAGCTCACGCACGCATGCACGCCCATTAAAGCTCACGCACGCATGCACGCCCATAAATGCCCATTCAAACGAGCACATACACGTAAACGCATACACACTTAGTGAAGGCTCCAATCTTTTATGTGTTGATGGAGGTGGATGATGAAATTTCGTTTTATATCAATGATATCACGCCAGGTCCAACATTAAAAATAAGAAGACATTTCGACCCAGGATTACAAAAAGTAACCTAGGCAACGCCGCCCCGTTAAACAGGATAGTCCAAAAGTACAACGAATTATTTAAAAGTGCTGGTCTTGATATTTTTCAGGATTCTATGTGTTCTTTTAAAAAAAAGTTAAAAATACAATTGCACCGTAGTATAGTATAATTAGTTTTTGTTCATACCAAGTTTAATTTGTTTATTATCATTATTTTTGTATCATTAGTCATTATTCTTTTAATAACTAGTTTATACAAATTTAGATTTTAAGATTTCAATTTTTTTTTCACTTCTTACTTAGAATGTCTCTAATATATTTCAATGCTGAGTTAGCCTGTAAGTGGAGTGTACAACTTAGAAAAGAAAATTAAATAATAGTGTATACCTAGATTAAGATAAGTTGTATGCACGTTGGCTTCCTATTAAATAAATAAATAAATAAATATTAGATAAAAACCAGTAACCACTTCAAGCCAGCTTTCATTGACTACTGCTGAACTCTACCACTGTTAATGATTAAAGCTAATTAAGTCTAACTTTTAGTGACAAAATCACCTTAAGAAGGATTATTACAATAAGAAAGAAGTAGATAGTGAAATTGTAAATATATTTTTGAATTAGAAAGGTTGCGTGTAAATTACTTTTGACACGATAGACAATATTACAAGGGGTAAAAATTCAGCAATCGTCAGCGAGATGACCCCTACATTTATTGGGCCTATAGGATCCCGTCTGAATGGTAACGATTTGTTTAAAACAGAGATCGGAAGGATAAAAAAAACCTTGATTCGTAATTGCTTTAGTACAAAAGACCTTATTCGAAATTATTTTATAAAGCAAGTTTTCCAAAATGCATAAATTAACACAAGATATTACGTGTTACCAGGATATTTTACAAAATGATCACCATTACCGTATACTTCATTGCTGAAGCTCGCGTCTGCCTCATAGGTCTAGTGGTTAGCATGTTCGACTACAAACATGAGGTCCTGGGTTCGAGTCATGGATCGGGCCAATTCGAAATCGATATTGAGTTTTCTATTAAGATTTTCTCAATATTTGCCCGAAATTGGAAAGTTGGTGGTGTGATCAATCCCCGAGCTTTGGAGAGCACGTTAAGCCGTCCTGCGCCTGATCTCTCTCCGATTGTGTTGGATTCGCGTCACATCGAACTATGAGAGTGATGGAATAGAGAGTGCACTTGTGTACTATGCATGCCAATCCGCATTGGAGCAGCGTGGTGGGTCTATAAAAAACCCTCACTCATATGAGTTTGCACATCAGTGGGACGTTAATGGGCTGCTACTTACCATTGCTGAAGCTCGTGTCTGCTCTGACATGCCTTACTGGACGAGCTGTATCCATTTCTCTTTATCCTCGGCTTCTATTAGGGCATTTGAAAGCGCAAATCTTGTTATACTCTTTATTTTGTCCGACCAATGGATAGGTAGGGACCCTTTGGTCTTTTTCGTTCAACCTGTCCTATCAAAACCAGTTTCTCCAGGTTATCTGTCTTCGAGCAGTATGACCAAAATTGTAGTACTCATTGGTAACAGGTTAACAAGATATGAAGGCGTTATTAAATTAGTTTATATACAAAGAGCTAGCACTATTCACTTTTGAATCGTCAGTAGTCTGTCTGTTAGTAATACATCTACCACAGGTTCGGAAAGTTGATTCCACTGAGAAGAAACTCAACGGTAACTACTTTTGATATATTTTCATAGGTTACAAAGGTCAGGGGGTACACATCTTTGTCTATTTGTCCGATAGTCATAGTATGGTACACGGGTATGCGATCCCGGCTCCCCGAGCTATTACTGAATCTTCTCAGTCTTCCGAGTCAGTAATATCCTACTACCTTATATTTTCCTTTCTCTTCCTTACAAAGTTCCTATCTTTTTGACCCGTTCCCCCCTTTTATTCCATTTTCCTACCCACTTCCTGCCAGTCCAAGGTGTACCGTGCCGAGGGACTCATGGCTAGGGGCATTTGCCTAGTCGCAAGCGGTGGCCCTGGGACCGGGCGAACCCAGAAATAGGCTAGCCTTATTCTGGCATGCGGGGCTCTGCCAGAATGGACCTATGTTCCCTTGCTACTCGTGGGAACGCAATGGTGATATTATTACATTCCAAAAATGGCGGCGATGAGATTCGCAATCCATCACGTCACGTTCCTAATGGGGGCGAAAAGCGGGCTACCGAGAGCCGCTTTGCTACTTTGAATGTAAGAGGAGGAATGAATGAAAAGATTGATGAAGTATGCCAGATGATGCATGATAGGTGCATAGATGTACTCTGCGTGAATGAGACAAAGAGGAAAGGATGTGATACCACGAAACATAGCCCTTACACAGCTTACTGGTCTGGTGTAAGCAGTGATAAGAGAGGCTGTCAGGGAGTTGGTATCATACTTTCCGAAAGAATGGATGATTGTGTGAAAGAAGTGAAATACGTGAGTCCTAGACTCATCTGGATCAGGCTAAAAGTTGGACTTACTCGGATCTTTGTCTTGGGTGCTTATGCTCCGACGGATCTGGGCACCAGAAAGTCCAATAAAGCCCAAAAAGAAATAGATGAGTATTGGGAAAGTGTGAGTGATACGTTGAATGAATGTGAACCGAATGAGCGAATAATTATGTTAGGAGATTTTAATGGATGGGTAGGTGTGAAACGTGATGGATATGAAAGGACTCTTGGTATGTTTGGTGACAAACGGGTGAATGAAAATGGACGAAGTTTGCTTGGAATATGTGTGGAACATAGTCTTTTTGTGGCAAACACTATGTTTGAGCACAAGGGGATTCATGTGTATACAAGGGAAGAAGGGAATGCTAGAAGTATGATTGATTTTGTAATTGTGGACGAAAAACTGAAGAAGAAAGTTCTAGATGCTCGAGTATACCGCGGGGTCGACATCGATACTGACCACTACCTGGTCGTTGCCCGAATCGGTGGTCTTTTTAATCGGTGGCGCCATAGAAAGAAGGAAACCTCGAGCATTCTTGAACGAATAAAAGTGGAGAGATTGCAAGAAGAGGATGTTAGAGAAGAATATCTGAAAAATTTGAGTGGGCGATTCAAGAGTGAAGACGAAGGAAATGAGATTGAAAGTTTATGGAATAAATTTAAAGATGGAGTGGTTGGTGCTGCTATTGATGTATGTGGCGTGTCTAAAAGGAGGAAAGGTAAGAAAGAGAAGAATTTGTGGATGGACAAAAATGTTCAAGCAGCTGTGTGTGAAAAGAAGAAAGCTTGGTCCGATTGGTTGGCTACAAAAGCGAACCAACGAATGCAAAAGGCAACGAATGATGACGTAAAAAAGGCAAGAATGGAATACAAAAGGGTGAAAGTAATCGTGAAAGAAGCTGTAAGAAAGAAAAAAGAAGAATACAGTGATATGTATGATAGGAGACTTTCTGATGATTTTCAGTCAAACAAAAAGTTTTTCTGGAAATCAATACAATTTGCCCGAGGGAGATCTACTTCCTCGGAGCTTTGTAAAATCAGAAGTTTAGATGGAAGTTTAATAAAAGGAGAAGAATGGATATTGAAGAGATGGAAGGATCATTTTGAAAGTTTGTTTGAAAGAAATGAAGCAGAGGTAAATATGGCCTCTGCGGATAGCAATGAATGTAAGACAAGTGATAGCGAGATTAGTATGGATGACATCATGAAAGCGATAAAAGGTATGAAATCAGGTAAGGCTGCTGGGTATGACAGAGTGTCAGTCGAGATGCTGAAGGCTGGCCGCGGGATTGTGGTAGCTCAGCTGTACTGCCTTTTCAATATATGCTGGGAGAAAGGTCAAGTCCCAAGAGATTGGAGCAAGGCCGTAATTGTCCCTCTATATAAAGGAAAAGGGTCACAGCAGGAGTGCAAAAATTACCGCGGTATCAGCCTTCTTAGTGTCGTCGGCAAATTGTATGCAAAGATATTAATTGAAAGGGTGATTAATGAAACTGATGGGAAAATATGGGACGTGCAAGCGGGATTTAGAAGAGGAATGGGATGTACGGATCAGGTCTTTTCTTTACGGTGCATAACTGAAAAATGTTTGGCTAAACACCAAAAAGTTTATTGCGCGTTCGTAGATTTAGAAAAGGCCTATGATCGAGTGGTGAGGAATGAGCTGTGGTCAACGTTATCTACGTATGGGGTGAGCGGTTGTCTGATCCAAGCATTGAAGTCTCTCTATGAGGGTTCTAGTGCCTGTGTCAGAATAAACGGAGCGTACACGGAGTGGTTTCCTGTCGAAAGAGGTGTTCGACAGGGATGTGTTGCGTCACCATGGCTGTTCAACCTTTTCATGGATAAATGTTTGACAGATTTAAAAGAAAGTATGTATGGGTTAAGAATGAATGAATTACTCATCAAATGTTTACTCTACGCTGATGATCAAGTAATACTTGCGTCATCCGCTAACGAGCTTCAGGAGATGCTAAATATTATGAATGAAGCTTTGAAAGGGAAAGGAATGAAAGTGAATGTAAACAAAACGAAAGTTATGCTTTTTGAACGAGATGAATCTATGATGAATGGCAATATTTTGATAGATGGGGAACAAGTGGAAGAGGTGAAAGAATTTGTATACTTGGGATCTAAATTTACAAAAGATGGAACATGTGAAAGTGATATCGAAAGGAGAGTGAATGCAGGGAATATGGTAAATGGTGCTCTGCATGCTTTTATGAATAGCCAGATGGTGTCTCAAAGGGCTAGACTGGCAGTGCATGCTGGAGTGTTGGTGCCAACACTTATGTATGGTAGTGAAAGTTGGGTATGGCAGAAGAATCACAAAAGTAAAATAAATGCGGTAGAGATGAGAGCGTTGAGAAGCATGAGTGGATTAAAACTGAGTGACAGAGTAAGAAATAGTGTGATAAGAGAACGTTGTGGTATAAAAGAAGACGTAGTGACTAAAATTGAGAAAGGTATGCTTAGATGGTTTGGGCATGTAGAGAGAATGAATGAAAGGAGACTGACAAAAAGGATTTATGAGTCAAGAGTGAATGCGAAAGTTGGAAGGGGAAGACCGAGGCGAACGTTCCTGGACCAAATCCAGGACATTTTAAATAACGGCCAGGTCAAGAGTACTCTAAACCGACGAACTTGTATGAAAGATTTAATGAGATTGAAAGAAGCGAAGGAGATATGCAAGGATCGTGGCAAGTGGAAGGATGTTGTCTCTGCCTACCCCTATGGGAATAAGGCGTGATGCTATGTATGTATGTATGTACAAAGTATTTAGCATTCAAGAGCAACTGGAATCAAGTCCAAATATCTTTCTCTCTTAAATAATCTTCAACATTACAATATGTCTTCAGTAACAGGACGTTATAGACATGTTTCTTAAAACTATGTGGAGGAAAACCCACATATGGTTCGAATGCTGAACCCAACAAATGATTTCTAAAGCTTCACTCTAAAATATGGCATTACTAGCATGTTTTTATTTCTTGTCCTAAAATTATGTGTCGAAAAAAAAAGGAAACGCGTGATCCTAATTGATATGATGTTTGAAAAGACATACGATGAACGATTAAGAGGACTCAATAGATACGTAAGAGGCAATATACTTAGGGTAATTTACCTCTTTACTTATAGCACTAAATAAGTTAATTACCCCCTTTTCCTATTAGGGTTCAAACATCTTAGATTGTATCATGAATTACAATCAGGTGAGGTTAATGTAATCTCTAGCCTATCAGCAATAAACGACAGCATATCTGTAAATCTGATTGAAGTCTGGTATAAGAATAAGTAATTTTAAAAGCAAAACTTCTGTTGATTCATCAAGAAATCGACGTGACACAAGCACTACCTTCGCTATCTATTTTCCAATTGCTCTAAAACAGGCACACAAACAAAACGCAAAAATAGTTAGACTTGATGCAACAGATGAAAGCTTTATATCGCATAATGTAAACTTTGAAAATTTTTTAAAGAGTAACTGAATTTCTTGAAGATCTGTTTCCGATAGATGTAACTTTCCAAACCGGTGATAAATTCATTACCAATTTATAGACTGATGATATTTCAAAAGAGCGTATGGAAGTATTAGTTCTGATTATGATTTTTGAAACCATAAGAGATAAGCAACAATACAAGAAATATGTATTAATTTTGCATAGAGTATATGAAGGCGGTCTTATCCCTGAATAGAAACTTCTGCCAGATAACCAAAAGAGAAGTTAATCAGGGTAAAAAAGGTGATGTCACAGTTAAAGGCCATTTTAACCGACGTCAAAAAAAGGAGGAGGTTGTCAATTCGACTGTATTTTTTTTATGTTTGTTACCTCATATCTTCCGACTGGGTAGACCGATCTTGATAACTTTTAAACCAGATCTGATGATGGCATCCATGAGAAAACTGGATAAGTCTTTAATTTGCATAAGCATGTTAAGTGTGCGACAAATGGACGAATAACTCAAGATCACGCCAACCAATTTTGATGATTCTTTTTTATTAGAAAATATATACTGCAAGGGTTGTTTTATGATAGTTTGGTTAGGTTCTGATGATGGAATCCATGACAAAGTGACGGAACTCTTCAATTGTTAGGAGCAAATCAATGATACTCGGCAGAATCTCCTAAAATCTATCCAGATGTTTGAATCGCCTACCGTAACTTCGGTTTGGTCAAGTGCTAGTCGTAGTTAAATATGAAGATCAATGGATCTCCTCAACGGCTTACAGTAAGGGGGCGATTTATGGCAGAATATATAAGTGTCTGCAATCAAATAGCAATGAGCTTACGTTTGTTGCATTGCAACTCGTTTTTAGGTGTACACATATAGAAAACAAATTTGTTTGTTTACTTCAGATTCACTAAAAATCAAAAATAAATAAACGTTTAGTTTTTATTTATATACTCAATGAATCGCATATGGAATTAATCCCTAAAGATGGATTAAATACAGCACTAAATCATAAACAAACAATATTTGTTTAATCGCCCACGTCCATATAAATCGTACACCGACAACATCCTCGGGACGACCTGAATAACAATGGCTTAGACCACCGACAGAGAACGCCTTCCAGAATTTTAAATATAATTGTTTTTTGCATCACCTACAGACGTCGTTGGCGTCCTTATATAGCAGACCAATAAATAAAGATTCAATAAATTGTTCACTTTACGTGCTTGCTGGAAATTTTTTATATTAAAAGAGCCGTGATCGTGGTTATTATTGCCAAAAGAGTAGCCCAATCGAATGCTGATCAAAGTTCTTTATAAAAGTAAAAACATATAAGTTTATGACCACAAGACTGATGTGAAAACTTCATCATGTCAAGATTAACAATTTACAATTACTTTTCAATTGTCATTAGTCCATTAGCTGGTAATAAATCTAGCACCAGATCGGGACATTGAATCCGCTGAGAAGAAACTATTGGCCCCGATCGTGTGTCAGGATTCGGCGAACAAGCAGACCTCGCAATACCCACTAAAACCCAGCGGAACCCTCTTCATCCATGAATGAAGCAGGGGTTCAACTTTCTCGACGATGGAAGGACTTACGCTTACAGACGCTACCTTGAAGCCCGACTCCTCCAGCGGTATGAGGGAGCATCCATTGCAATCTCCCGCTCATGTTCGTGGGCCTCCTTCAGTCAGATAATCGTCTCACAGAATAGGGCCTCTCCCGCCCAGCACCTCTCACTGGAGAGCATCGAGAGTACCTGGTAACACAGCGGTTACCCTTTTAAATATAGTTTAGTAAGTTATATTCTAAAATATGGCATTACAAGTTTGTTTTCATTTCTTGCTAACTGCCTCATTGGTCTAGTGGTTAGCATGTTCGACTACAGACATGAGGTCCTGGGTTCGAGTCCCGGGTCGGGCCAATTCTAAAATCAATATTGAGTTTTCTATTAAGATTTTCTCAATATTTGCCCGAAGTTGGGAAGTTGGCGGTGTGATCCACCCCCGTGCCTCGGAGAGCACGTTAAGCCGTCGGTCCTGCGCCTGATCTCTCTCCGGTCGTGTCGGATTCCCGTCACATCGGACTATGAGAGTGAAGGAATAGAGAGTGCACTTGTGTACTATGCCTGCCAATCCGCAGTGGAGCAGCGTGGTGGGTCTATGCTCTAAAAACCCTCGCTCCTCGGAGTGAGGAGGCCTGTGCCCAGCAGTGGGACGTTAATGGGCTGCTACTTACTTTCATTTCTTGTGCTATAATTTATAAATTTACAACTGTATGTAAATGATAATAAATAATGTCTTTAATAGTATACTAAATGATTAAAGCCGACTTTACTCTAAGGAGCGTTACATAGTTAAGCGTTACGATGCAGTTGCTTTGGGCAGATTGGGCTTTATTCGTCAGGAAACCTGAGTATCCTTTAAGCAATTAGGAATATATTTAGGTCAGCTAATTCCAAAATGGACGAGACATTTTGTACCATAGCACATTCAAAATCTTATTTAAATTTCAAAGTTTAGCGTTAATAATGGAATTTCCCGTTCTCATGATATGGAGGAAAAGATAGGTTTGATTGAGACCAGACGACTGAATTAAGACGTGACTCTATCTTTTTCTGTTATATCTCATTTTTAGCTTCCACTCGCCTCGCCAGATCACTCTTACTGTAATGCTCTCGTCACGCATTCACCAGCTTACTCTCCATGTTTAGTGTGTGTAAATTTTGAGGAAGTGAAACTTCTTTGGCTTAAAAGTAAGAAGCAGTCCAGTAACATCCCACTGCTGGGCACAGGCCTCCTCACTCCAAGGAGCGAGGGGTTTTTAGAGCATAGTCCCACCACGCTGCTCCACTGCGGATTGGCAGGCATAGTACACAAGTGGACTCTCTATTCCTTCACTCTCATAGTCCGATGCAACGGGAATCCGACACGACCGGAGAGAGATCGGGCGCAGGACCGACGCCTTAACGTGCTTTCCGAGGCACGGGGGTGGATCACACCGCCAACTTCCCAACTTCGGGCAAATATTGGGAAAATCTTAATAGAAAACTCAACATTGATATTTTGAATTGGTCCGACTCGGGACTCGAACCTAGGATCTCATGTCTGTAGTCTAACATGCTAACCAGTAGACCAATGAGGCAGTATTTGGGTTATATTGTTTTAAATTGTCTAATCTAATATTAAATTCATCTTACACAAAGTATTAGCTGACCGCTTCTGAAAACGAAGACAGGCGATAGTAGTAGTAATAACACCATTGATGATGGGATGAAAAAAATGGATGCGGTTTTAAAAACCATGTTTTGTAAAACGTTTTATTAGCACTATTTACGTTCCATCATTTTAGTTTCATAAAAAATACATGACTAAAAAAAAACAAGAAATGTCCGGGCGCGGACGGCAGCTAGCGGTCGTTGACCCGATCAGCTTTTTTTGATTTTGTGTTTCATTGCTGGTATTTTTAACAGTCGTATTACTAACAAGTACTAGCGGTCTTCTAACGCCTTGTTAAATAAGCATTTTGTGTAATATTTTCTAATAAAGTTTGACTGAGTAAAGTCTCAACATATTTACACAAAGGTTTTGCTTTTTTATTCGCTGCGAAATGCTTTATTCGGGAATGTGGATATACAAGGATACCCAGTAAAATCTAGCGGATGGTGGGGTCCAGATGATTGCCTCAGCCCAAACGAATCCGATTTAAAGGTTTAGTCCAATGTAACATAAAGGGGTTAGACAAGGCTGTATTTTGTCTCCTACACATTTGAACTTATATTCAGAGTCAATTATGGTGGAAGCATTGGAAGACCTAGACTATTGTGTTAAGATCAATGAGCGTTTCATCAACAATTTAAGGCACGCTGACGACACAGTCCTAACAACGTCTACCGAGGCAGATCTACAAAAGATAGTCGACCGATTTAATAAGTGCAGTGAAGAGGCTGGTCTCTCAATGTTACTAGCCAAGTACTCGAGAGAGTGCAGTGGTATTAATACCTAGGCACTTGGCTGACTGTAGAATAGGATAGTGAAACTGAAATGAAAACCCGAATAAAAGTCGCCCGTAGTGCTTTTCAAATCATTAAAAAAGTATTTACTAACCGTGACCTTAAAATGATGCGAGTCTTGGACGATAAAAGAGGATCTGAGAAAACGTTTGCAGCATTTGAGATGAGAGCCTATCGACGCATGCTGAAGATCAGCAGGAACCATAAAGTTGCCAACAAAGAGGTCTTGCAATGAGTGGTTTATCAGCGGGAACTTTGGAAGACCGTCAAAAAGAACATTACAACTAATGATGGGCAAACTGGCAAGAGGCGTATTGGCCGCAAGAGGAAGTCCTGGTTGCGCAAAATCAGGGGGTGGACAGGGATTGCGAGTGCCGCTAAACTATTTAGCCTCACGAGGGATAAAGTTAAATATAGACAACTGACTGCCAACCTTCGCTAGTTGAAGAGGCGCATAAAGAAGGATAGAAGGTAAGCAAACGGCAAGTTGCACCTGCGAGAGGGAGCGGCGTCTTCCGTTATCTCTCTTTCCTTCTGCGTAATGGAAATTGTTGCCTACCGTGCCACATGGAGTTTCAATTCAAAAATATTATACTGGGATATACAAACAGACCTTATTGTTATATAATAGTATAGATTATCCATTAGAAACACGTAAACACAATGCAGTCCCCGGCGACGCAGTGGCGCTACGCCCTTAGATGTATATCAAATCCGGCTCCTTGTGTGGTCTACGGTATTTATTTATATTATACAGAACTAGCTGACTCCTGCAACTGCGTCTGCGTACATTTAAATATGGATACTAAAGTAATCGACATCTATTTGAAGCTTATGTAACTTTGCCACACCCGGCCCGCCAGCTGCTATGACGCCGCTTGTTCGAACTCTGATATCTTCTAAGATAACCATATTAATGAAAAGCTATCAAGGCCAGTTTTATCTGCATGGAATGTACAACATATCTAAAGCATTTAATTAAATAACGAGTAATACTGTAATGTATGAAATAGCTCGGTAAATAACTCATATTTTTTAGTAATATGTTGCTTCTACCAATACTTGACTATGCCGATGCGGCGTATTCTGACCTAAATGAAGCATACCTCAATAAACTTGATCGTCTACTTAATACCAGCATACGCTTCATTTTTGGCCTTCGCAAATTTACCCACATATCTTCCTATCGGTCGACGCTGGGGTGGCTTCCAATCCGCGAAAGGAGATGCCTGAGAATTCTCTGTCTGCTCTTCACCATTCTCACCAATCCAGCTGCTCCCGACTACCTTCAAGGAAGGTTCAGCTTCTGCTCAAACGTGCATGACAGAGAGCTGCGATCTGTTGGAAATCTGCTACTGACTGTACCCGCTCTACGCACAGGTTTTAAACATGACTCGTTTACAGTCATTGCAATTCCTCTGTGGAATGAGCTGCCGTAAGAGATAAGAAAAGCATCCTCAATATATTCATTTAAATCCCAACTAAAAGGGCATTTTCTTAAGAAGTACATCACTGCTTGAATGACCTCAACTACAACTATTATCGCTTTTTTTTTTCAATCAATCATGGTGTTGCTACCACTGCTGTTTATGTTATAGTTTACACCTAGCTTTAATTATTATTAATTTTTGTTTTTTTTACTGTTTTTATTTTATCTTATTTTTCTTTATTTCTGTCTATATCTGTATTCCTTCTTTAAGACTGTAATGCACATCTACCAACGACTTTTCTAACACAAGAAGGGTTGGCTGATAGACAAAGCTTTGTAGCTTTAAGCCCGCCGTTTGCACTCTGTGCAATAATGTTTATAAATAAATAAATAAATAAGAAATAATATGTAAAAGATAAAAATAGTTACTATGGGTTATACTTTAGAGATAAATATACAGTACTTAGACTTTTTTATCGGTCTTGTCAAGATACAATTCCGTAGAAGATTAATCTGAATAATCAGCGTTTGAGATAAATAAAATAATGAATATAGAAGTGGCGGTTTTGTTAATGCAATTGACTTTTGTACATTACCCAGAATAACCTACAGCAAATGATTAAAAGCCTTATTATTTAATAATTAGTAGGTAAAGCAATTTAAATAAAAAAAGACAAGAGAAACTCGTTCTCAAGTTTAAACCATTACTTTTAATGCACCAGTCATATACGTTAACGAAACGTTACATTTAAATTTTTATCGAACGAAATTACCATATTTAATTATTTTTCAATATTATTCCAGTTATAATTTACTCTTAAATAAGTGTCTTTTAAACTTATAAGAATAATGTGCCCCAGTTAATTCGCAGTGAGAATGTAATGTACGCATGATGAAATAGCTGCCACCGTCGTCGTCGTCGCTTCAACGGACGTCCACTGCTGCACATAGGTCTCATGTAATGACCATGACAGTCCACAAGGCCCGATCTTGCTCCACCTGGCTCCAACGGCTACCGGCGACTCTCTTTATATCATCGGTCCACCTTGTGGGGTATCTGCCTACACTGCGACGTTGGTGCGGGGTCGCCACTCCAGCATCTTCGGCCTCAACGTCCATCGGTCCTTCGGACTATATGCCCCGCCCATTGCCACTTCAGGTTCGCGATTCGTAGAACTATGTCGCTGACTATGGTTCTACTACGGATCTCTTCATTTCTAATTCGATCACATAGAGAAACTCCGAGCATAGCCCTCTCCATCGCACGCTGAGTGACTCTAAGCTTCCGCATGAAGCCCATTATCAGCGACCACTATTCAGAACCGTAAGTCATCACTGGCAACTTGCACTATTCGAAGGTTTGGAAATTAGGGTAAAAGGGGGAAACGCGTCCCAGTCCGTTTCTCCAAACGCCAACCTCACCTGCACGCGGTGCACCCTGCTCCTACTGATGAGGCTCTGGCGACCGACAAATGGCGGTATAATCATTCTCTTTAGCTGACCTAAATGCCACAGACTATTAACAGGCAGCAGCGTTATCGGTGCGAGAATGTCAGCACTGCGATCACCAACCCGCCTGCCAAGCGTGGTGATTATTGGCAAAACCACTATATTGATAGTCACAAGGCAGCAATGGCCCCAGTCCCTGACAGCCCCGCTGTTCCTAGATCTGGCAGCGGTTATGGTAACGACGGGGCAGGGGGTGCTAAGAATCTCCGGAAGAGATTTCGCTGCCAACCCCGACGACTTCACGTAGCTGCTATAATCGATATTAAACATGAAACTAATGCAGCTGTTTATGTTTTAATATATCTTTTAAATATATATATTTTTAAGATATAAAATTCCGTAGAACATTAAGTTGATCTATCTCAAAAGGTTTAGGTAGCGTTTGTGATTAGTTTTGCGGGTTTTTGTACTAAATTATGTATCTATTATAGATATAAACTTTCCTCTTGAATCACTCTATCTATTACTGCAAACTGCATTAAAATCCCTTGAATAGTTAGAGATATAAGGTAACAAACAGCGGAAGTGACTTCTTTCTTTACTATGTAAAGATATTTTTATCTACCCCTACGAACCATCGTCATCGAGTGTGTCCTCCAAAATGAAGTTTTGCGAGGAATCGGTGGAAAAATCCTTTCTCTTGAGCAATCCTCTTAAATTGTGCTTATTTATGATTGATCCACTTTTGTATGTCGTACAACTATTATCGCTTCCGTCTACCAAGTGCTCTTTTTCCGGATATCCTACCCAGTAAGATCAACCTTGAATACTCAAACAGGGATCCCCTTTGAAGATGTCCGTGAGACGGGTGGGACGAACCACATTCACTCGTACGGATAATAACATACTCATCCACGGAACTAATCCTCTTCATGCAAGACCTTCTGAAGGGTGCCCACAGCCTCCGCCAGTTCCAAATACACGAGATAGCATTGAATACAACTTGGAAGAAATCAATGCAAACCTTGCAGGAAATGCATGATACCTAATCATGCTACTTCATCGCCATCAAATCAGTGCCAAAGGACAAGATCCTAAATAAATCACCTGACCCATTTAAGAGCCAGAGAGGTATGGCACGGATAAGCGGGAAGCCCCAAAACTCGAATCCAGACTTTCTAAGTGTGAAGCTTTATAAATATTGAAGGTATTCCGAAAAAAGCAACCTTTCTCAGCACAGTGATCTTCATAAGGATGAATGCACGAAACGGTTCGAAACCTCTTTCCTGATGCGTACTGCAATAATCTGCCTTGTTCTGCATTTCCCCAATCCTACAACTCAAATCATTTTAAGACAAGGGTGAATAGGTACCTTCGAGGCGAGGACGTACCATCTTTGACCTCATCATAGCTTTCCATCTGGCGTGATTGAAGTCATGCGCAGACCTATCGGAGATAAAAATAAGCTACTGTCGCCATTTCCTCATGTAATGGCATTGTACTCATATTTATTAGTCATAATGTCACAGCAGTCTCTGTGAAGACTCCACGGTTAACAATATTTGGAACTGAACTAAGCTAATATGATTTATTTACTGATATTTATGTAGTCACCGCAGTAATGCACATAGATGATGCAGCATCACCGTTAATAACTTAATATAAGGTGTCAGCCTTCATGTGTCTAAATTGTAGCGCAAATAAAGCTCATAGTCACCCCTGACTTCATACATCTGAACAGACTGACCCATCAAGAACCAACACCTCGTAACTAACGTTTCACCGAGGCCCCCTTTCCAAAGCAAGCCACGATGAAACGTTCCTACTTCTTTATTTATAATGAGATGCTGTAATATTATGAACAATGACTTGTTTTTAAAGATTCTCAAATCACGTATCAATATTTCTCCAAACACAATTACTTATACTCAGAAAACGTTACACACAGTCCATGCTCCGTTTCTGCCCTACCTGCATTTCTTTTATAATTTTAGCCCTTTTTATTGTAGCTGGTAAATGCGATTTACTCACTAACCCTGACCGATGACCAGTCAGGAGTGTGGGACTCGGTGATGGAAGGTCTCGCAATACCCACTAAAACCCACGAAACCCTCTCCATCCATTAGTGAGGCACCAGATGTTCAGCTTTCGCATTCTGCCCCGGTGTCCCGGATGACTCCGACGGAGGATACACGGAGGTGGGAGGAGATGCGCAAACATGCGCCGCCTTGTATTCCTCCTCCTTGGGCGGTGAAGGGGAGCATCCACTGCATTCTCCCTCTCTCTCTCTAGTGGGCTTCCTTCAGCTAGGCAACCGTCTCGCAAAAGAAGGCCACTTCCGCCCACCATCTCTCACTGGATCATCGCGCCTACAATGCTCCCCAACGAGAGGTAGCCGCTGATCAACGCCACCAGGAGGTGACGCTGAGGTCCCCAGGCCGCACAATCTGATCCGAGAGAGTACTGGAGATCCGAGATTGTCGCTCCATTTTTGGACCAGAGCCTGATCGGCCAGGGCTCTGACCCTTCGGAACTCGTCGGTATCAGGCCGCAGGCCATCCGCTCTTGCTGCCGCTCTATGCCGATACACGACCGCTAAAGATTCCGCCCATATATATTCTTATCATAGATTCGCAACAGCTACATTTATTAAATCACGAGCAATTAAAGTGGAAATAATAACAACAACATTCAATTTAATGCTCAATTGGTCAATCAAAGATGATCATCTCGTTTCAGCACCATTTATGTGTTATTGAAGTCTTCGCCGGCGGATTTATCTCATTGAGTTAGTAACGATTCACATGTCGGAGGCAACTCAGTGGGGCGGCGGCGCCTTTGATGTCCGAGCGGTGTCAAGGCGCCTTAATGGTTAAATTGCATGAATTAGAATGCTCCGCGTAATGCATTCGAGATATCTTGATTTATATATTCAATATTTACGTGCAATAACCCGCAGTTTAACCCATGTAGATACCGAACTCTTCACAATGGAAAGGACTTGTGGATTTGGAGAAAAATACTACACATTCCAGCGTATATGGCAAATCAATAGGTGCTGGATGAACATCGTGGAACAAAAAATACTTTTTTATCCATGTGCCTTCGAAGAACTCTTGAGTGTTTGACCACATAGCCAGTAAACCCAGTGATGACGTACAAAAACTTATTGTTACCGAGAAAATTGAGGAAAAATGACCAAGAGGGAGGAGTTCTATACGCTGGACTAATCAAATTCTCATTACTCTCAAAACTCAGCCTCGAATGTAGTCATATCGCGCAGAATAAGAGGCTACGATCCTCACCATTAGGGAAACAACGCACAGAGTCATATAGATTGAAATTCTTTGATCTAATCTACTTAAAATGAATACATATTATCTAAGTCTAGAGTCCAATGATTATGCTTAGTTTACGTAAGTATTTATAGACTCACTTCTTGATTTCTTGGTTATTTCTGCACTTACTCAAAAGGTTCTTTGAAATCTTTGGCATTCTATATTATATACGAGCTATATTGAGGTCCAACACGAAAAGTGAACAAATATGGTAAACAATCGAATTTGGAGGGAGAGAGTTATACAGAAAACTGACGAATCAAAAGAGCATTTTGAGCTCACCTAAATAAATATTTGAAATTGATTTTGAAACTAGAAAAACCTCAAGACGTCTGAAATTCGAGTTGACTCTTTATAGGGTAAGAAAGTAAAAAAAGGTAAGTAGGAGCCCATTAACGTCCCACAGCTGGGCACAGGCCTCCTCACTCGTATGAGAGAGGGGTTTTAGAGCATAGACCCACCACCCTGCTCCACTGCGGATTGGCAGGCATAGTATACAAGAGTACTCTCTATTCCTTCACTCTCATAGCCCGATGTGACGGTAATCCGACACAACCGGAGAGAGATCAGGCGCAGGACCGACGGCTTAACGTGCTCCCCGAGGCACGGGGGTGGATCACACCGCCAACTTCCCAACTTCGGGCTAAAATGAAGAAAATCTTAATAGAAAACTCAATATCCATTTTTGATTTGGCCCGACCCGGGACTCGAACCCAGGACCTCATGTCTGTAGTCAAACATGCTAACCACTAGACCAATGAGGCAGTCTCTTTATAGGGGCCATCGTTATATTTATGTGTTCTTTGCTCCCAAACGCACCATAGCCACGAAAATAACTCATTAATATTAATGCCACCATAAATATGTCAGAGAGCTTGTACCGATAGTTTTTATCTCCACTAATAATTCTCTGATAACACGCCACGTGATTATGAATCAATTGATAAGTGAAATGTCATAACCCCCATTAAAGGCGCCTTATCGTGCGCTTTCAACAGCTGGGCTCGATACAGTGGTTTTTTTTTCCCCATGTAATTTCTACTCAACATTACACCCCATAAACAATGAATTTTATTAAATAACTTCAATATGATACCGGTTTATATATGAAATACATAACAAACTTAACTGCCTCGTTGGTCTAGTGGTTAGCATGTTCGACTACAGACGTGAGGTCCTGGGTTCGAGTCCCAATTCGGGCCAATTCAAAAATCAATATTGAGTTTTCTATTAAGATTTTCTCCATATTTGCCCGAAGTTGGGAAGTTGGCGGTGTGATCCACCCCCGTGCCTCGGAGAGCACCTTAAGCCGTCGGTCCTGCGCCTGATCTCTCTCCGTTCGTGTCGGATTTCCGTCACATCGGACTATGAGAGTGAAGGAACAGAGAGTCCACTTGTGTACTATGCCTGCCAATCCGCAGAGGAGCAGCGTGGTGGGTCTATGCTCTTAAAACCCTCGCTCCTCGGAGTGAGGAGGCCTGTGCCCAGCAGTGGGACGTTAATGGGCTGCTACTTTACTTTTACTTTTTTACATAACAAACAATCAATAAATATACAGTTATAATTCGTATACAAATCCGTTAAGGCATGGCTTTTGTAAACATGGTAATGTTAATAATTTGATACAAATTATTGTTAATTAAATCGAAGCTATTATCACTTGTGAATTGGATACCTTAGTTTCAATTATTTGATTAATAAATATAAATTTTAACAAAACAAACACCGCCTTCAAAAAAAACTTACAAATATATTAAAAGTAAGTAAAATCCAAGACTCCAAATATAGGAATATGAAGAACACTATAAAAGAATATTAATTTCAATTATTTCTTACTTTTTAGAGCAAATTAATATATTTGTAAGTTTGTTTTGAAGGCGGTTCTTTTTTTTTTAATTTATATTTATTTTTTTATTTATTGTGAATCTGAAGCAAACGTGTTGCAATGCAGCAACAAACCGTAAGCTCATTGCTATTTGATTACAGACACCTATTTTTTCTGCCATAAACCGCTCCCTTACTGTAAGCCGTTGAGGATTTCCATTGATCTTTATATTTAACTACGACTAGGCCTTGACCATACCGAAGTTACGGTAGGCAACTCAAATATCTGGATAGCTTATCGAAGATTCCGCCGAGTATCATTCATTTGCTCCTAAGAATTGAAGAGTTCCGTTACTTTGTCATGGATCCCATGATAAAAAACTAACCAAACTATCATCAAACAACCCTTGAAGTATATCCTTTCCAATAAAAAAAGATTCATCGAAATCGGTTGGTGTGATTTTGAGTTATTCGTCCATTAGTCGTGCACATGCTTAATGCAAATTTAAGACATCCGGTTTTCTCATGGATGCCATCATCAGAACTGGTTGTAAAAAAAAATGGGACCCTATGACGAGCACCACCTTTCATATAAAAAAATTATCAAGTTCGGTCCACCCAATCGGAAGGTATGAGGTAAAAAAAAATACAGTCGAATTGATAACCTCCTCCTTTTTTTGAAGTCGGTTAAAAATAAACGTAACATTTAAAATAGATGAGCCTCCTATTACAGAGAAATCTTGCGAACTTAATATTAAATAACACTGTCTTTTAAGTTTTTCCCTTTAGTTTCAGGCAAGAAGAAACAAAAGCACACTGAAGTTATTGACAATATAGATATTATTAGTGAAGGTAACCATACAGGAGACAATGTTACTATAAATGGTGCAATCATAGCGCCAATTTTGTTCGCAGAAGAAGTCAAGCCGTAAGACATATTCCTCATTGGTGTCGGAAATAATTACGATTGATATAAGTAAGCTACAACGCAACAAAATAAGCTTGCAGAAAATCCCATTACTCCTAGAAGTGTACTAAACCAATGGCCTTTACGAACATATATAAGGCAAATCATTATGAATCCAATAGCTGACAACGACGAAATTAGCATTGTCCTTCGTTTAGAAATCCTGGTCAACACAATTTCTATTGGGCACAGTGGTATCTGAAAAAAAGTAATAGTGCATAGTTAATAAGTGCTTTACATTTGTCTTTCTCAAAGTAAAACGTCTATTAAACTACAAAATGGAAAATTGTGCACAGTAGTTTCAACAACACTTACACGTTGGAAATAAAATCGTAGATGTACGTACATAGCATCACGCCTCATTCCCATAGGGGTAGGCAGAGACAACATCCTTCCACTTGCCACGATCCTTGCATATCTCCTTCGCTTCTTTCATTCTCATTAAACCTACTCTTGACCTGGCCGTTATTCAAAATGTCCTGGATTGGGTCTTNCGATTGATATAAGTAAGCTACAGCGCAACAAAATGAGCTTGCAGAAAATCCCATTACTCCTAGAAGTGTACTAAACCAATGGCCTTTACGTACATATATAAGGCAAATCATTATGAATCCAATAGCTGACAACGACGAAATTAGCATTGTCCTTCGATTAGAAATCCTGGTCAACACAATTTCTATTGGGCACAGTGGTATCTGAAAAAAAAAAATAGTGCATAGTTAATAAGTGCTTTACATTTGTCTTTCTCAAAGTAAAACGTCTATTAAACTTCAAAATGGAAAATTGTGCAAAGTACAATTGAGTGAGCGAAAAGACCTTCTTAGATGAATTGGTTAATCATTATAAATATAGATTAACGGTAAAACTATGGAGGCTTCCTTTTATTTTATATCAACATAGGAATCTTTAACTTTTTCGTTTTTGTTTTTAGTAAGTTTTAGTTTCAAATAATACTTATTAAAGGCTCACCTGAATCAATCCCAATATAGTAGATGTCATGTATGCATCAGCTCCCAGAAAACTCATATACTGATAAATACCGTAGTATGAAACACCAGCTACAGTCCATATTGATAAAATGGATATAGAAATAATACCTATAGATT
This sequence comes from Elymnias hypermnestra, assembly GCA_015832385.1. Lineage (NCBI taxonomy): Eukaryota > Metazoa > Arthropoda > Insecta > Lepidoptera > Nymphalidae > Elymnias > Elymnias hypermnestra. Next base: position 2,917,825 of record JACTOM010000894.1, read on the forward strand.
TATTCTTTACAAAATCCAGATACGAAATTGAAATGCTTTGGTTCTCCTTTATTTTCATCATTTGTTTGCTTTTTTCAACAGTTTCCTTAATATGATTTGTGTCTAGTTTATTACTAAAACAATCATTGATACATCAGAATTTTATCAAGCTTAAAAACCGATCACAAAGAAGGAATTAAAGATTTTTATACAAACATTTTGGTAACCATTAACGATTGACTGAAGTTCAAATATCTAAATACTAAAACTAATACTAAAAATATCAACAAGAATCACACTTACACTTTGGCAGCTTTAGTGATTACAATAACCGCTTCATCTAATTGGCCATGACATATTAACCATCTTGGTGATTCCGGTACGAAACAAATTAATATGAAAATTAAAATAGATGCAACACTTAGTCCTGTTAAGAACGTATTCCAAGTAGGTAAACAATAAGCATATAATGCTAGTGAAGCTTCTGCAATACCATCTGGAAAAACACACATAGCTCCCGCAAATTCTCTGTATCCCTTACCAACTATTTCCATCACGAAAGTTACGCAAATTATCAAACAACCACCAGATGCTATGCCTATAACAAATCTCAAGCTATTGAAGGTGCAATAATTTGGAGCAAATGATATTGGTATCGTGGCAATTATATTGAGAAAAGTCGATGAAATGATAGCGAAACGGCGTCCATATCTGAAAAAAACAATATTTTAAGTGAACATTTAATTTCGTTAGCGTTACTATTGCTCGTACATTTTTATATTATGTAAACATTGAATACGAAGCGTGTTAAAATTGTACAAAATTAAAAATAATAAATAAACTAGTTGTAGCTTAACGAAATAATTATTACAAATCTAAAATAGTAGATAATGAACCACAAAATCTGTTTGCAAAAACAATCTTAACATCTTCAGTTATAGAAAACTGTTAGTCTTATTAATATGGTTCTGTTAGTTAACTATTGAAAGATACAAAAGCTTAATACAACTAAAAAAGTATACAAGTAATTAAAATTGATATATTTTTACTGACCTATCAGATAACCATCCAAAAATTGATCCACCCACAACCACACCGAACATTAAAACAGTTTGCGTGAAACTTGCCAACCATGCCCTTGCACAAATTAGTTGAAAATCGGATATTAGCGTCGTCTTCATGACATCCAAGCTGTATACATATTTAATACAGGTGTCATAACAAGTATTGTTATCAGGTAATATTAATGTATTATTTAAAAACTCCACACAAGCAAAGTCTGTTTTTGATGTCAGGAAAACAATCGATATCAAATTGGTCATAGCAATATATCTAGTTAATATTGCAGTAGACGATACACATATTTGCCATACACCCATTCCACCTATGCACTGTTCCAGATAGTCACTTTCAATATCTTCGATGTTTTCGGTATCGACTTTACTTTTGTTATCTTGTCTTACATTTAGCTCCATTTTTAATATTTAATCTTTTCTTTCAGTATTGTAGTGTACATTACCGGTGTCACTATTAAACTAGAATACACTTAAAAGCATCGGTTAAACCAAGATACTTTAAAACACCGTAACACCCTATTTTTGTCACTTTCGACAAGCTTCATTTAATGGTGCCTCTCGGAAAATTTTTGATTGATAAATACTACATTCCGAAATCATTCCTATTAAGTCGATTTTGGGCTCAAAGCCGTTTTTTGCCTATTCAGTATATTGTAAGAAGCCGTCATGTTTTGTTGCTTATAATTTGCATAGACTAAGGTATTATTAGACAAAGGACTGTTTTAATTATCATATGTAGTTTAAATATATATTCTTCTAATACAGTACACCTTTTGGCTCGTAATACTTGTATAAATAAGTTTGATATGGTGTTTAAATTATTTACGAATCAATGAAAAAGCATCAAGACATAAAATGTGTAAGATAAAATTATAATGACTTTTAATTTGTTTGGAGTTAGTTATTAAAATTTAATTAGGTCATTCATAATCTCGTCATCGACGTCGTCGCTTCAAATGATGGACGTCCACTGTTGGTCATAGGTCTCACAAAATGATGCCCACAAGGCCCGATCTTGTGCCGCCTGGCTCCAGCGGCTACCGGCGATCCTCCTTATATAGTCGGTCCACCTTGTGGGGGGTCTTCCTACACTGCGTCGTCCGGTGCGGGGTCGTCATTCCAGCACCTTCCGGCCCCAACGTCCATCGGTTCGTCGGACTATGAGCCCCGCCCATTGCCACTTCAGGTTCGCGATTCCTAGGGCTCGGTGACTTTGGTTCTGCTACGGATCTCCTCTTTTCTGATTTGATCGCGTAGAGAAACTCCGAGCATAGCCCTCTCCATCTCACGCTGAGTGACTTTGAGCTTTCGAATAAGGCCCATAGTCAGCGACCACGTTTCCGATCCGTAGGTAAGTACTGGCAATGTATCTTATGCTTTTCTAACGGTTTTCTAAGAGATAAACGTTTGTCATTTCTTTAAGAAATAACATAAAAAGTAACGGTCCTAAATAGCTACCTTGTGGCATGCTGGAAAAAGCATAACACCGCAAATTCAAAAATAATGCATTTCTAAAAGAATGACTTACAGCTATTGCTTTAGTATATACCAGAAGATACTCTCATGCCCATTTGGTAGACGATGAATAAACATTAACTGTTTCTAGAATTACTATGAAAAATGATGGTCTTCTAAAGTTTAACAAAAATATATCAGAAGGAATAATATTGATAATCCAAGTAACTTATTTAAAACACGTTTAGGAGATCGCCAAGTATCCTTAATGATATACAGAGAACAGCCGCCCGTCATGTATTTTATTAATGACAGACCATTCCCACCACTCAGTCGTTTTCGACTTTAATGCCAGAGTAATTTGTAATTTCGTCTCATTTTGTAGCACTCAATAATTTTCTGTAATTTACTTTACAACTTACGTATAGTTAAGTGATGACTTTCCATTACTTTGCTCTCTATTGTTCTTTTACTTTTAGATAAGTTGCATTTTTAGTACTCCTAGTCAAGATGATATTCTAACTACGATAATGCTACGTCAAACGACTACATCTCTACAATTTGTTTATTGTGATCACATGACTTATCGATATAAAACGTCATTTCCATACGTTTTTAAGTGGCTTTTTTACTGGCTTAAGCGTACTGAATGTCGTCTTCAATATCGTCATCATTCATAAATTCCTCACCATTAATTGGCACTTTAAACTCAATGATATCAAGTAATGTAGCATCTAAGTACTATTTTAGTAGATTGGATTTAATTATTATTAAATAAAATACTCTTTTAATACTTATAATCCAAAAGTTGTCGAGAAGAAATTGTTATATAGCGATAAAGCCGCTTTATTGTGCTATACAGTTCTATAAGAGAAGTGATCTAATAAGAGAGCTCCCTGTCTCCATCTCTCTCTTTTACGCTACTTTCTTATTAACTTTAAATAACATTAGATACCACGGCATTATATTTTGTTAATTGCAAATTCTTGATGTTAATCTAGAGAGCTTTTAATCTATTAATTGAAATTTTATGGCAATTAAAGGAGCCTGAATGCAGTGATTTTGTTTTTGAAATGGATATAAAGATGTCATGGCTAGAAGAGCATTTCTGTTGATCAGAATTACGAATGCAGTAATAAAGAAATAAATCAATTCTCTAACGAAAAACGTGTATTATAATTTAATAATTTTTTTTTTCAAAAATGCGAATGTTGAGGATATATTTATACAACTTTGATTCCGAATACAATACACTGTTAAATACCTCAATCGGAACTGGCCTTAGATGGATTAAATTTTCCAAAATAAACTTAAAATGAAAATAAATAAAAAAAGAAATTAAAACCCACCATCGGAGGCAAAAGGATGTGTAGTTATAAAAATTAGGAATAGCGATACTTATACGCTGTCCAAAGAACCATCCGGGCTTAGAGTAACGGGTGAGATCAACTAATCGAGATGATATTTACAGATATCTTTAAAAAACTATTTAGTCTCAAGTCCACAATCATCCCAATCTTTCCAATGTGTCCAGGCGAAAAGAAAGAAAGAAAAAATCGGTGTAACAAACAGCATTCTTATATATAGCATTACTGTCTGTAACACCACCTTGAATAGGTTTACAGATCAACATATTGTCATGTGTCATGTGTGTCAAACCCTCTCTCGTATGAGTGAGGAGGTCTGTGCCCAGCAGTGGGATGTTAATGGGCTTCTACTTACTTACTTTATATTGTCATGTGTTGTAGAACACACGACGCTAATTTTCAGCTGAGACCCCGGTGACGCCACAGCATATTTAATATAAAACGAAGAAGGAACGTTTACGTTTTTATATAAAGGGATATAAGCAATACAAAAATAACACTAACAGTAGTACTATTATAAAAATTAAATGAAAATAAAATTGAAGTTTAAAGTAAAAAAAGAATTAAAAATCCAGTTTTAATGAAAACTTATCTGAATCTACGTACAAATAAAGATACAAGATTATTTCTTTACAGCTACAAAATTGAAAATTCTGCTGCATAATTTTCCGTCTCCATTTGATAATTTAACAAATACGTTTTCAAATTACGTTTTCGAATGGGTCGTCGTCGCTTCAACCGATGGACGTCCACTGCTGGACATAGGTCTCACGTAATGACGTCCACAAGGCCCGATCTTGCACCGCCTGGCTCCAGCGGCTACCGGCGACCCCCTTTATGTCATCGGTCCACCTTGTGGGGGGTCTCCCTACACTGCGCCGTCCTGTGCGGGGTCGCCACTCCTGGACTTTCGGCCCCCAACGTCCATCGGTCCTTCGGACTATGTGCCCCGCCTATTGCCACTTCAGGTTCGCGATTCGCAGGACTATGGCGGTGACTCTGGTTCCACTACAGATCTCTTCATTGACGCACTGTTCGAAGACTTTGATCTTCAGGTACTGAGGGTTATTGGACGAAAATATCTGGCGTAACTTCCCGAACGCTGGCCAACCGAGTTGAATTCGGCGGTTGACCTCCTTCTCGAAATTGGATCGACCTAGCTGGACTATATGTCCCAGGTATATGTACTCGTCAACAATTTCGAGAGCTGAGTTCTCAACGATGACTGGGTGAGGCGGTACATGGATATTANAACACCTGGTTGCAGCGTATTTAAAACTACCTCTAAATGCTGCAGAAGAACGTGTAGGAAATCTAAGAGGTGCGTTTGTTTTCCTTAAACTTAAGCTATCTCGATTAGATTCCTTCCATTCTAATTTTTTATACAGATACGACGGATTACCAGACTATATGATGCCAAATACTATAATTGCTAAGTGCGCTTTTCGTAAATAATTTGTAATTTTAATTTGTTTCTTTTGTCTATTCCGAGTTCCTTTAAAATCTTGTATTATAAATATGTTGTATAGAATAATTATTAAGATAAGTTATATTGTAAGATCAACCGCATGCGAGAAATGGGTCAGATGACGCGCTTTCCATGACAAGGCTGCAGCGTGTGTCAAGTCTAGCTGTCCTGCCTTTTTGGGGCCGTGTGGGGGTTGTACAGCATTACAATCACTTGCTATGGCTTAAATGCTGTGCAATCAATCAAAATTAATTATGAGTGGTTTAACTATTTCTACAATGTATCACACTGCTCTGAATAAAGTTTTCTTTCTTTCTTTAAATATGTATGATTCTCTTACAGATACTTTGCTCGAAATCGTAGTACTGTCGCAGTCGCACTGTGTAAAACACCCTGAACTCCTAAAGTCAATCGTCGGAGCCCAAGCTCGTTACGGAGAGCACGACAAGCCACGTAATCACACGTCAGGGCGCCCAACCTGTAATTTGCAGCACTTTTAACCCTCTCAATCAAGTAAACGCCGGTCCGGCGTATCGTTTTTGTTTCAACTTAATGTGACTTCATCCTCCAGTTTCTGTTCAATTGGTCTTTTGTCTTCTGCATTGTGATTTTTACGTATAATACCTGTTAGAGATTTAATATCATTTCTCATAATCAATTCAATAAATATAATAGTAACATTTAATTTAAAAGATGCATCATAATTTTAAATAATTAAACAATGTATGAAGGAGACGGCTTTTATATACGTATTTGTCTATTTATTATATTAATTTACTGGATGATTAAGGATAAAATAAACATGAATTCAAAAGAAAAGGTACAATAATCGGTCTTACTGCTAAATAACGGTCTCTTTGATATAAAGTTTTTTAAGCTTTAATTAAAAAACTGAGAGCTCTGAACATATTTATTGAGCAATATATGTATAGAAGTTAGTCGATAAGTTTATGGATAAAACATATATTAATATAGAAAAAGCAATTATATTAAGTAGATAGAAGTAAATTTTTAACAAAAAGGCATTTATGAGTCAAGATCGAATGGGAAAGTAGGAAGGGGAAGACCAAGGCGTACGTTCTTGGACCAAATCTAGGACATTTTAATAAAGGCCAGGTTAAGAGTACTCGATGAACTTGTATGAAAGGTTTAATGAGAATGAAAGAAGCGAAGGAGATATGCAAGGATCGTAACAAGTGGAAGGACGTGGTATCTGCCTCCCCTATGGAATTGAGGCGTGATGCTGTGTATGTAGATGTAAATATTATTTGAGTCTACAATTTAAAATATATTTTGTGTTGATTTTGATCGAAGTAAGAAAACAAAACTCTGACAAAAAGCCGGGCAAAATTCCATAACAGCTACCCAATATGGTAAGGCAACACGAAACAGACCAGTCATCGTTTCCAACTCGAAGGTAGAAGCTAATAACCAGCATTACGCCTCTCGCTGCACTTATCTAGGGATTTATGATGCCCCGCGGCCACCTTCAACTGCCTATTACGATCATTCCGACCGTCTTGTTCGTCATAATTTGTCCGGGAAATTGAGGCCCTATCTGATTCTCCTTCCTCGTCGCTGCCAGGGTTTTAGATACCATTCGAAAATTTTATAAATGGAGATAATTTTCGAGGAATAATTAGATATACATTTCAATTTCTTAATTTTATTTAACAGCGTAAGCTAGGGTGGTCCTAAATGTCATTCACGAATTAATAAAAAAAAAGCGTATAAGTCTACTTCCAATATATCTTCTGATGAGGCTGATTAGACATGACTTGGCTAATTGTAATAAATAAATAAAATTGTTTTAATTCGGATTAATACCCATAGAAATAGTTACATTTAGATTTCACTGATAGAGTAAAAAATGTACATACATACATACATACGTAATGAATCTTTCACGTGATATTATATAAAATAATATATATGTCGGAGAATAAGAGAAACGGAAACTATAAAGCATAGGGGCGTAAGGTTCTCCATTGATATCGTCATTAATGGCATCCATAATCATATCAAACAATCATACATCACATCTATATCCATACTGTGGGCGTTGGTGGGTAATGTTGGTGCAATCATTCACTTTATTAATTAACTGAAATTATAATGTCCAATCACTTAATGATCCCGTTAACAATTTACATAAAAATATTAACAATAATAGCTAGAAACGCGACAGTTTCAATAGTCGACCGCTCTGACGGACCGTCACCGGAAAACTGGCGAGTCTACAGCCAGATCACGACATATAGCTGTTAGATAGATAGATGTCGCCAGCGTTCCACAGACTTCTGCACTCCGACATATATGTATTGTAGTGGACCAAAACTTAAATTTTAAAGAACACATATCTATATTAACCACCAGAATCCGAAAACTAACTGTAATATTTAAAAATATTAAAGAAGTTGCAGATAAAAAATTAATAAATACCATTTATTTTGGGTTATGTGAATCCTTACTGTCTTATGGTGTCGAGATATGGGTGGGAGCTTCTAAAACAACTATGGTCTTTCTTGAAAGAGCACAAAGAATGCTACTAAAGGTAAGTCGTTCTTTACCTTATTATTATTCAACAAACTCACTCTATAGTGAGTGGGAGGTTCTAACTGTTAGGCAATTATTCATATATAAAACAATAATAAGATATCACGCACAATGTAAAAAGTAATACTGGTAAAAGGCGAACGTAAAAGTTTTTGATATTCACAAATTTAAGCGAACTTTCACAAACAAATGTTTTCTGGGGCATTACGTCTATAATAATACAAATAAAATCTTGAATATATACAATTTAAAAAAGCACGAGTGTAAAATAAAGTTAAGAAATTGGCTAAAAACCATGGATTACGATACAACAGAAAACCTTTTAAGAATACTTCAATAATATGCTACAAAACCTATAAGAAAGTAGTAAAATATACACTTAACATTACGAACAAACACACAAACACACACACACATTAGTATCTACAATAATAACACGTGACTTTATATACGAAAATGTAAAAAAAAAAAATATTAATATCGAATTTGTGTAGTTTTTTCAACAAAACCAACATAAGTACTAAGCTAATTTTGCATGATAATAAAATTTTAATTATTGCTTCTCCTTTATTTAAGATGTATAATTACAACGATAATAGAAAGCGTTACAAACCGGGAAAGGGCCTGGTGACTTGAAGCACAGATTTAATCTAGTTCAGGCACCAGTACCCACATTATAAAGTGCACATAATTTACATTGTTCCTAGTAAGAATTTTTTTATAATGTTATGTAATGTGGAGAAAATAAAATATTCATTCATCCATATATATTTTATTCTGAAATATCTATACAAATGGGTATATCGACATTTACGAGGTGTGTTCAAAACGAACCGAAGCAACGTTTATCGGTGGTACAAAATGTTCTCAGAAGGCCGAGAAGATGTGAACGACGAAGGTAGCTTCGGTCCAAGGTAGCTTCTCCGTATGCCACAGTCAACATTCAAAATGCATCCGCGCACTTAATTTCGTTTTTCACACAAAATTTGATACAGGTTCTTTGATCCATTTTTTTGAATAGGTAAAAATCGAAGACGATCCAAAACACGTGCAAGCAAAGCAGCTGTCAACAATTAAATGAACATTCAAAATGGCCGAGCTTGTCGGCATAAGTGAGAGACATGAGTACCAACATAACGCCACAAAAAATTCGTAATTCGAATATACGTAACCCGCGAAAATTCAAAATTCGCGATACTTTTTGAACACACCTCGTATATATAACACGTTGAACCTGGCCGGGTTCAACCATCAAATATATAATGTTATGATGGAAGTAGTGGTTTCCCTAGAAAAGGATGTTAGACTCCCGTTAGTGTTATTTCAGGACAGTATATCTATGTTGGTTAAGGTTCAGAATGATGTACGACTTTGGCGATTACCAGCAAAGACGTGCATCTAATCTACGCTCTATTATCTTCAACAGTATCACCACTTAACCGACATTGAATTTACAGTCAACCTGTCAATAAGTATAAAAAATTTGTCATAAAAATAGTTTCATGCAACGTACTCCTTGGTTAGTAAGTAACAGCTCATTAACGTCCCACTGCTGGGCACAGGCCTCCTCGCTCCGAGAAACGAGTGTTTTTAGAGCATAGACCCACCACGCTGCTCCACTGCGGATTGGCAGGCATAGTACACAAATGCACTCTCGAAGTCCGATGTGACGAAAATCCGACACGATCGGAGAGAGATCAGGCGCAGGACCGACGGCTTAACGTGCTCTCCGAGGCACAGGGGTACTGCCTCATTGGTCTAGTGGTGAGCATGTTCGTCTACAGACATGAGGTCCTGGGTTCGAGTCCCGGGTCGGGCCAATTCAAAACTGGATATTGAGTTTTCTAATAAGATTTTCTCAATATTTGCCCGAAGTTGGAAAGTTGCCGGTGTGATCCACCCCGTGCCTCGGAGAGCATGTTAAGCCGTCGGTCCTGCGCCTGATCTCTCTCCGGTCGTGTCGGATTCCCGTCACATCGGACAATGAGAGTGAGGGAATAGAGAGTGCACTTGTGTACTATGCCTGCCAATCGGCAGTGGAGCAGCGTGGTGGGTCTATGCTCTAAAAACCCTCTTTCATGTGAGCGAGGAGGCCTGTACCCAGCAGTGGGACGTTAGTGGGCTACTTACTACTCCTTGGTTTAAAGCTTTATAAAGATTTAATTCCATTATAAATACATTGCTCATACATCTTTAAGTTCTATAATTAGCCGACTGTCATAATAGCATAAATATTTTGAAAGTAAAACTACTCATTTTAAAAGATACAACCACTATTGCGAAAGTTATTTTTACGCTATTATGCCATGCATTTATGTCATCAGGTTTGAATGATTATAAAAAAATTAAGAGAATGACATCCAAAAGCAATTATGGGCCTCCGAATTTATTTTTTTAATTTCGTCTTTGACAATATAACCCGCGTTGCAAATGACGTTTGTCCTCTCCGTCGGCACTCATCGTAAATTTTTCAAAAGAGTTTTAATCAGCCGTGAAGCGATTTATAAATTAAACAGGGGCTTCTGTTATGAAGAAATACTGTGAGATGCAATAAACTGTTTCCACCTTCCATCTTTTTTATTAGGTAAAAATTCGTCATGAGGCCAATTATTCAACTGTCCTTGGGAGGCATAGTAAGTAGCAGCCCATTAACATCCCACTGCTGGGCACAGGCCGCCTCACTCCAAGAAGCGAGGGTTTTTAGAGCATAGACCCACCACGCTGCTCCACTGCGGATTGGCAGGCATAGTACACAAGTGCACTCTCTATTCCTTCACTCTCATAGTCCGGTGTGACGGGAATCCGACACGACCGGAGAGAGATCAGGCGCAGGACCGACGGCTTAACGTGCTCTCCGAGGCACGGGGGTGGATCA